>JAANYP010006119.1:600000-776474 GCA_020465985.1 Centrapalus pauciflorus
TTGTCCTTCTTGAAGTGATCCATAATATAGTACTTACGTATAAACATTAACTATAAGAAAACTTCTGATTTACAAAGAAATATATATATATATATATATATATATATATATATATATATATATATATATATATATATATATATATATATATATATATATATAAATCTGATTAAAAAAAGATAAATTATTTATTTAATATTGTTTGTTAAGGATCCGATTTATAATATTGATTAAAGTTTATATCAGTCTTTTTATGTAAGAGAACTTTGCTTTGCTTCACATGCATTCCACTTTCATACAAAAACTAACAACTACAAGAAAAGCACAAAAGCCCCACTTCACACTACTTCAATTCTTAATTTAGCCCTCTTATAAACCACATATCATCACACCACTACTTGCAAACAATATGCACACCACTTTCAACATCATATCAAAACACTCATGAAGAACAAAACCATATAACCAACCATTTCTTGAACCCTAGCTAGTTAGTTGCATAAATCTTTCAAAAACCCTAGTACTAGTAGTGAACCATGAGGGCTGGAGGCTATACAATCCAACACACACTCACACCTGAAGCTGCAACCGTTGTGAAACAAGCTCTTGGGCTTGCTAGACGACGAGGTCATGCTCAAGTCACGCCTCTCCATGTAGCTAGTGCGATGCTATCATCGCCAACAAGCCTTCTTAGGAAGGCTTGTCTGCAACCCAACTCTCACCCTCTTCAATGCAAAGCTCTCGAACTTTGCTTCAATGTGGCCCTGAACCGCCTCCCTACCACGCAATCGAGTCCTATCATGATAAACCCTAATCAATCTCACCATCCTTCTCTTTCCAATGCGTTGGTGGCCGCCTTCAAGCGTGCACAAGCTCACCAGCGACGTGGTTCCATTGAAAACCAACAACAACCCATTTTAGCGCTTAAAGTAGAGGTAGAACAACTTATCATATCCATCTTAGATGATCCTAGTGTGAGTAGAGTCATGCGAGAAGCCGGTTTCTCTAGCACCCAAGTTAAAAACAACATCGAACAAATGGAGATATCAATCTCTTCCCCAAATCCGGTAAGTTTTTCTAGATCAAAAGAGAACATCAAGCCCAAAACTTTAGCCAAAGTCCAAGATGAAGAAGTGATGAGTGTTATAGAAATGATGATGAATAGGAAAAGAAAGAACATTGTTGTTATACGTGAGTGTTTAGCTAGTGCTGATGCTATAGTTAGAGGAGTCATAGACAAATTCGAAACCGAAAACAACATCAATTTGAGGTTCATGCAATTTGTAAGCCTTCCTTTACACTCACTAACTCATCTTTCAAGGGAAGATGTTGAAGATAAAGTTAAGGAACTTAAGTGCCTTGTAAGAAGCTTTGTGGGTAGAGGAGTGATATTATATTTAGGAGATCTCAAATGGGTTTCGGATTACTGGTCGAACCACAGCGAGCGAAAGCTCAACCGAAGCTATTACTACTCTCCGATGGAGCATATGATCATGGAGCTTAGTGGACTCATGTTTGGTGTTGATAGTGAAAAGTTGTGGTTGATGGGGATTGCCAATTCTCAAACATACATGAGGTGCAAAACAGGTCACCCATCACTTGAAACTATATGGGATCTTTGTCCTCTTACACTTCCTGTTGCTAGTTTGGACCTCACCCTCAATCTTGAAAGGTATAACCACTTTTTGTATAAACTTTTTCTTGGATCGTTTGCCTTAAAGATTATTCTTTTTAATGTTAAAAAAAACTGATCATTGAAGTGGGGTTTGTTTCATTAGAAGTAAAGATTCAGGAAATGAGATGAAATTGCTCACTTGTTGTGAGGAGTGTTCGATTAACTTTTCGCGGGAGGCTCGAACCATAACTAGCTATCCTCTCACCAATGGATCCGTTACTACTACTGCTACTGGCTCCAGTTTGCCTTCATGGCTCCAACAGTACAAAGAAGAGAACTCAAGACAGACAACAAATGATCAGGTTTGGTTAATATTGTTTTATAAATGATAAATTAAAACCCTAATTTTGTAGCAGTAATCAATCGATCTTATAAAACCATATGATAAATATATGTTGCAGGAATGTGAAAAAGTTGGGAATCTTTGCAAGAAATGGAACTCAATTTGCAGTTCCCTTCACAAAAAACAACCAACCATGTCTTCACCAAATTTGCACCAGCACCAACACCATCTCGCCTGGCCCACAATTTTCGAATCCGACAGATCCCCGAAGGAACACCAGTTTTTCATCAGTGGTGAATGTTTCGACGAGCCCAATCCAAAAACATTCATGCCTGAACTTTTATCGAATCCAAATTCTAGTCCAAATTCAGCTTCTTGCAGTGAAGCTAGTGATCAAGATTATGAACACGGGCACAAGTTCAAAGAAGTCAATTCTGAGAATGTAAAGATTCTAAGCAATGCACTGGAGAGAGTTGTACCATGGCAAAGAGAGATCATTCCGGAAATAGTAAGTACAATCCTTCAATGCAGAACGGAAAGAAAAGGGAAAGAAGAAACATGGTTATCTTTCTTGGGTGCTGATAGCCATGGAAAAGAAAAAATTTCAAGAGAGTTGGCCAAAGTTATATTTGGATCAAGAAACAATTTCGTGCACATTGGTTTGAGCAGATTCTCAGCAACACGAGCCGATTCGACAAACGATGATCAAGAACTCGTTAGCAACAAAAGGGCGAGAGACGAACACGGCCAAAGTTTACTCGAGAGATTTGCAGAAGCTGTACAAGAAAACGCAAACCGCGTGTTCTTCATGGAAGACGTTGAGCAAGTTGATTACCATTCTCAAATGGGCATCAAGAAAGCAATCAAGGATGGAAGAATCACATTAAGCGATGGCCGCATGGTTCATCTGGACGACGCCATTGTCATTTTCAGCTGTGAAAGCTTCAGTTCGGTTTCACGAGCATGTTCTCCTAGCATACGACGAAAGTACAACGAAGACGAACGTCAAGAAACCGTTGAGGAATGTGGAAAAGAGTCGATGATCAGTTTGGATTTGAATGTTGCTACAGAAGATGATAATAGATCATCAAATGAACATGAATCAGTTTCTGATATTGGGATCTTGGATTCAGTTGATAAGCAAGTGGTTTTCAAACTCCAGATGTTGTAATAATTAAGTTTTTGTTTGTAAATTAGTTTGAAATGGGAATGGGATATTAGATTTTGAGTTAGAAATGTGAGTTTAGTTAAATGTATACTAACAACTGTTTTTTTATCTTGGTTTCTAGCTTGTAATAGATTTGGTAAGATTTGTGCTCATGTTTTTAATTAATTTTCATGCATGGGTATTACTTCAATTCGTGTTTTTTTTTTATAAAATTTTTGGACGCATTACAGATCATCATATACTTAAGATAAGGGATCGTACTAAAAGTTTGTTGCCTTTAAAGAAATCCTTAAAAAACAGACATTGATTAACAAATATATGTCCATAAACTAAGAAAATCTTTCACACACATAAAAATAAAATATATAAAATATTTTCTACTAGCTCATCCATATTGAATCTTGAATCCATTGCGGTTACAAAATTAATGAATATAAATTTGACAAATATATTTGTTCATTTTGATTAACTACATAATTTATCGAAAATCAGTAGTATATATTAAGCGGATGTTATACAGGGCCGTCTCTTAGGTTTCGGAGACCCTGTGCAATAACTATAAAAGAGGCCCTATAAACTTAAAATTAATATTAGCATCATCAACATTGATCTTATTTTTAAAAAACTTATTAAGAGCTCCACTTTGAGACTTAACAAGCTCTTTAATTCGTTTTTTCTTTTTACGTTTTTCATACCCATACTCGTGTTTTCTTATCCAAGAAGACATAAAAGTTTATAAAACGATTAGGAAATGTTGAAAGGATACAACTGATGGTGACTTATTGGGCTTTGGACTTATTGCGTTTTGGCTTCACAAACATTGCACATAAACATATCCTTAAAAAAATTTGTGGCCCTCTGGATTTTGGGGCCCTGGGCAGAGGCCCATTTCGCCCTCCCTCATCACCGGGCCTGATGTTATATAAAAGATTGTTTGATTTTGGACTTGAGGAAAACAACCAAAGTATATTCCATTGTGTAGTCAATTATATTTATCATTATTTTTCCTTTTTTTGGCTTTCAAATTTAGGACTTCCCATGTACGAATACCACTGCCACGACGGACACTCGAACAAAGGTACACAACCTAAACGGGTAATTTTATATGCACATCCCCTCAATTGCTAATCACACATTTCCTTCTTAATGTGAGAGGAAATTAACTTTTAATCATTCACTACAAGAAAAAGGGTCAATAGCAGCGACGCCCTTTAGCAGCGACACGGACATTAGCAGCGACACCTAAAAAAAGCGGACACATGTCGCCGCTAAAGGCTTTAGCAGCGACATATTGTCGCCGCTAATACCTAAAAAAACGCGCCTATACTGCCGCCCTCTTTTCACCCTTTTTCACTTTTCATCTCCCACAAATTTCACCTAGCAGCGCCTCCCTCCAGCGATTTTTTTTCTCTTCTTGCTACCGGTTGCGATTTTTTAAGGTAATCCTTGTATTTTGTGTATTTTTTAGGTAAATATGTGTAATGTGTGTGTATTGGTGTATTAGGTGTCTCTGATCTCGTCTTTCTCTTTCTCCCGCCGTTACCCACACTCGCCGCCGGTATCTCTCTCGCCGCCGGTCGCCGTCGCTCTGAGTCTCTGCAAGGTATGTATTTTTTTTTGTATATAGTGTTGTGTGTTTATTTGTATGTATTCTGGGTATTAGTGTGTGTATTTGTATGTATTTTGTGTAATTAGTGTTTTTATTTTTATGTATTTTTAGTGTTAATTAGTATGTGTAGTTGTTTGTATTTTGTGTATTTAGTATATTATTGTATGTATTTGTGTGTTGGTGTGTCTATTTGTTTTTGGATAAAAGTTTTAGATTGATCAAAATTAGGTTTTTATTTTTATTGAATTGTAAAAATTATTTGTAGGTTTGTTTAAATTATTTTCTTGGATAAAAGTTTTAGATTTATCAAAGTTAGGTTTTTTTAGAATTTGTTAAAATATTTTTGGAATTATTGTGTTTTTTTTTGAAGTATTTATAAACGTTTTATATGTATTTAGTATATTATTGTGTGTGTATTTATATGTATTTTGTGTATTAGTGTGTATTTATATGTGTTTTATATATTAGTGTGTGTATTTATGTGTATTTTATATATGTTTATGGTAAAATAATGTAGATTTACTAAAATTATATGATAAAAGTTTATATATGTATTTTTTTAGGTAAAAAGAAAACAATGTACTTGTATTGTGTATATTTGGTGTCTATTTTGTATAATTTTAGTGTCTATTAGTTTATTAATGTGTGTGTGATTGTTTTAGGTAAAAAAAAATACGATGGATTTGTTAAACTAGGTGTATGTTTATTTAAATAATTTAAAATTTTGTTAATTTAGTATAATATGAGTTTTTTTGTATAATTATATTATCGTTATTTATTTAAGATTCAATTATATGTTTGTAGATTTATTGTGTAATTATTTGTTTAAAAGTTTATAATAACATATAATATGAGTTGATGTTTATATTTGTGTGTATTTGTATGTATTAATGTGTAACTATTTTATTAGTGATATGAATTGTTTATTTTTATAAGAAATGTGGATATATACTCTTAAAATAGTGAAATCTGTTAGGTGTGTGTTTGAGCTTAGAATAAATGCCCGTCCGAAATTGATTTAGTAATTAATTTCGGGTTGTCCCCGTTTTGGGACTGCTTTTTGAATACCTTATCTCATTTAGGATGTGAATGTGTATTACATGATTGTTTGTTTAAGAAAGATTCAGTTGCCATTTTCTCTTTGCTTCTCGGGTATATATACTTTTATATATACTTGAGAGCTAAGGGGAAATGCTGCCGAATTTTTGTTAAACAAGCAATCGAGTAATGTGCATTCACATATGAAGTAAGGTATTCGAAAAGTGGGTTTAGAAGCCTACCCGTGTAAATACTTTATCCATGTTTGATTTTTAAACTCATTTCGAGTTTGCTTTTCGAATCATTAAATTTTAATTCTCGTAGAGTAAACCTTAAACTCTAACTTATGTTTCAGTTGCATAATGTCTATCGATAAAACATGGACTACTATTGAAAACCGTAATTCTCCTGAGTTCCAACAAGGACTCGAATCTTTTGTTGAGAGATCCAAAGCACACGTCGACGATAGAGGTCAAATTAGATGCCCGTGTAGAAAATGTGGGAACAATAAGTTCACAAGAATTTCAATAATGAGAGCTCATATACATATAAATGGTTTCTTTCGATCTTATATTATATGGGTCTATCATGGTGAATGTAGAATTCCGCCTTCGGTTGTAGATGACGTACCTCCAACTAACGAGATGGCTAGTGTTATCGACGACATTATGGGCGAGTTCAGGGGGAACGATACTAACCACGAAGAAGGGAACTCAGATACAGAGGACATGAGTGTCGATGAAGGCTTTCATAAGTTGTTAGAAGAAGTCAATGCCGAATTATATATTATTATGAATTTTGTAGCACGTATTGTATATATTTAAACAAAATAGCAGGTTACAAATATATATATATAAATATATATTAAATATAGCAGGTTTATTATTAATTACTAAAAAATATTAAAAAAAAAATATAAGTATTACCAGCGACGCTATTAGCAGCGACAATAGGCAATAGCAGCGACAGGCTTTAGCAGCGACACTCGACTTTTAGTGTTAAAGCAATAGCAGCGACTTTTTAGCAGCGTCATGTCGCCGCTAAAGGCATTAGCAGCGACATCTATAGGCATTAGCAGCGACTTTTGTCACCGCTAAAACCCTATTTTCTTGTAGTGATTGGGTCTCACGTCATTAACAAAAATCATTTGAGTAAGGAAGTATGTGATTAATAGAAATTAAGAAGAAAGCGGTGTACATATATCAATGCCCACCTAAACAATTAACTAGTTCGTTATTTGGGCTACTTACTTAGAGCGAAATGTACGGTAACCATCGGCTTCACCACATCAGATTTTACCGGCGGGAACACTGCCCCCCACACCAGCAGCCTCGTTCACTTTTCCCTTCCCCGGCTCAGCGGCCTCCCTCCGGCTTTCACCTCTCTCTCTTCTTTTCCTCTTTCTCTGTTTAAATTTTAATGGGTTGATGATATTGTGATAGAATGATGGACATTTCAAATGTTTTAGACAGGACGGACGTAGTATGTTAGTACCGATGTCACTCGACACCGATAAATTTTCAAAATACTAAATTACGTATTTATCAAAAATTCAGGTGACACTTATGATTTTTTTAATAACACCTACGGAATTTATATAAAAGTATTATGTACATATCTAATTTATATTGTTATTTTTATTACCCAAATTTATCAAAATATTACTGAGTTTTAATCATAAAAATTTAAAAGAAAAAGGCCACTAGAAATTAAAAGGAAAAAGTAGATAATTAGCCGAAAACACTAAAAAAAAAACCTAAAAATTATGAAAATAAAATGTATCCCAAAGCTTGTTGAAGAGACCGGTCCATTTTTTGAAAATCCTTCATCAACAATCGCTTCTCATCAATCCTCAATTGACGACGCTTGACGCTTCTGTAGTGATTCATATGTCAAACTATTGTTGGAATTTCAATAAAATTCAAAATCTTTGATTTAGAAAATATTTTTTTTGAAAATTTTATTAAATTACCATGCATACGGATCTTTAGTTTAGAAATATAGTAATCAAAAGGAATTTTTATAGAATAATAAAAAGATGTAACATCATAACTTATGTATGATTAAGAAGGAATATATAAAGAGAATGTTGGGATGCATAAAGCTTGACAAAAATATATATGATCCATAACTTATGAGTTGCGCAAACAAAAGCAACTTTAATTCATACCTAAAGATAAAGAAAAGGCCTTAAAATAATTAAAATGTAAAAAGAAGCATATTTGAACGGTCTTCTGTAGAAAGGAATTAAAAGAATGATTAATTACAACGTGTTAAAGTATTATAATTTGTTTTTGGTGTATTAACTTGCATAATAAAATTTTTATCATAATAAACATGTAAATGATGTGAACTAGTCACTAATAATGTACATTTGAACATGTGTATATTGCAATTTTGGATGAAATTAAACAATTTATCATATTGTACATGTTCATTTAATATGGTACTCTGGTACCCTAGTTTAATGTGGTACCACATTGATATTGAATCTATATATATCATCAGGGGGCATCTTTTAGGGTGTGCGAAAAGCTCGACCGCACAGCCCCCCCCACCCCCCTTCCAAATTTCGTAGGGCTTCAGGATCATGATAAAGATCTATTTTTTTTTTTGTATTTCACATGTATACGTTGTGCATCGGTGTGTTAAAATGAAATTTATGTCAAATTCAATTTGATTCGTATTATTTTTTTATAATTTCTCACTAATCAATTTTTTTGTTATTCACAAACTCCACTTTACCTATTAAAGTTGAGTATCAAAATGATCAATTTACTATTTAAAATATTTAAGGGACTATGTTGTAATCACAAGCACAGAGTCTTCGAAATCCATGAGACAGTCATGTATATCATAAACACACCAAACCCTAAAAAATTGGTGTAATATTAAGAAAATGAGAGCCTAGCTACAAGAAGCCACTTTCGCACTTTATTTTGAAAGCTAAAATATTAATGGTGTACCACATCACTAACTCATAAAAACTAGTTATATAAATGCAAACCAAACAACACCACTCAACTAGCTTCCATTACGATAAATTAAATATATTTTTAAGATAAATATTAAAGTTAGGATAATATTAATTAATCATTCAAATCCTTAGGGATTAGCAAACTTTTTGCACAATGGATTATGTCTTCATTTTCATGCCAACCCCAACACCAATATTTATTATATATTTTCACTTTAAAAAGTTAGATATTAGAATAGATATATGTTACAGTACTGATTATTAACAATTAATACCAAATTCATATATATGAATATGATAGCTATGCATGTTAAATACACAATAATAATGTTTAACATGTTTGATATGATTAACTAAGCATGAATTGGCATATAACTTAATTATTTATAGGGTTGATCGAGATATAGCTATGCATGTTCAATCTTTCACAAGTAAGAAAAACTATAGAGAAGTTTGTCAACCCATTTTACCATTTTTTTTATTATATATATTTTACTGTACGTGTGGATTTTAATTTTTGGATTTTTGACGTATAAGCTTCCTTTGTATACAATTATAAGAACAATAATTCTCTGAATCTTTGTACTATTTCACATCAACAAATAACGATCTCAAATATCAATCAAGATGGGTTTTTAGCAAACCACACACATACATACTGATATAGTCACACAATGAACAAGTGTACGATGTAGAAAATACATACATAAAATTATTATAATATAAACTTATGATAAGGAATTCACTATGTATAATACGTACGTACACAATCGATTCTTTAATTTTGTCAAACTAAATATATATTGAATTAACGATGCATTTTTGCAGTTGATCAATTACAAAAAGGACGTGGTGAAAATTAAACTAGTGGTAGTCAATGTCATGGGCATTATGTACTAGTAATAAAGGGCAAGTGTGAACCATTGGGTGCAATTTTTTGACAATATCGTGTAAGGAAAAAATGTGTGATCGATGAAAGAAACACAAACAGTTAATGATAAAAGCTGAGTCTCCCTTAAACAAAACAAGCATCAATCTATACTCACTTTTTTTTTAAATCCTTTATGCCTTTCTTTTACAGTCACTATATATATCATATGTTCATACATACCGGTACCTTTGATCAAATCTCCTTTTGGCTCATAATTTTTAAGATGTGTTCTCACCACTTTATATATAATTAATTCACTCACATGTGACTTAATTACATGCCATTTATTTATTTGACTATTTAACGGTAAAATAAGTAAGTAAAACTTTTTAATGGTAATTAATGCATAATGCATTAACAAACTACAAAATAAAAAACAGCTAATATATACAATACACATACAGTCGCATATGCATCGATCATGCGGGAAGGTTTCCTTAATAGATCGATCAGTAAGTAAGTAATAATGTAGACACATACAAATAGTGAGGTCTGCAATCGTGTATCGCACCGCTTCTTTGGGGACACGCTCTTGAAACTTCAGTGTATACAGTAACCTTAAGGTTACGATCAAAATGGTTGAAAAGATTCCATATGAGATATGGACCGGAAAGTGTCCTAGATTGTATATCAATGTTCATGGTGTACAAATGTGCTCCTATAATAATAATAATAATAAAGTAACGATACACATAAACTCATGTATCAATTATATGTATAATTCATTCGATAATTAACACATGATTATGTATACTTCTGATGATGCATGGCATAAGCATATATATTCTTGAGTTGATTTTTTGGCACATCTATACACATTAAGAAAATAAGTAAATAAATGCGTCACATATCGGTCTCTCCTTTAATTTTCAATGTGTCATTACATCATTTTGTAATGCCATTAAAAATCTAATTTTAAATTTTAAATCAAATCAAATCCAATCTATGTAAATCTAATCTAACAAACTAATTAATTAACTAAAATTAAATAGACTATAATTTATTATAATTACTTTATATAACTTTAAATATTTATTTTTTAAATCAAGTCATGTTATATATAGTAACCTAGTTAATTAAATATACCAATCATTTCTCATAAAAAAAATTAGGATATGTGAATCAACATCCTAATCCATTAGTTATTTTCTCAAAGATTGGTTTTTCATATGTTAACCAACAAATGACAAGATAGGTAGAATATTGGAAAAGGTTAATGACTAGATTATATCATTAGATGTCTACTAGTAAAATTTATAAAGGAGCCGAAGCCTAATTTATTTATTTTTACGACAAAGTTACAGAAACATGATGCCACTATATCGATCGCTTGATCATTTTAGTATATGCATATACCTTTATAAACTTTGACTCATTGTATTGGTTATCGTTTCCGTAAATTTATTTTTAAAATGAACAAACATAAAATATTAAATCTTCTCAACATGTGTTAAAGATTATTGCTAGTTAATTTAATTAAAATATGATAAAATCAATGTAATTGATATAAAAACTCATCTGATCGAGAATGTAATTAAAAAGAGGATTAAATGATTAAAGTAACAAAGTACTTTACACCAATTCCATCAACTTAGATGGTGCACTTTTTTTTTCATGAATAATGGCAATATACTCTAATTCTTATTGTTTTACATTTTAGACAATGTACTTTGATTATTTTATGTAAAACATACTAAAAAGTTTTCATCCATTGAAAATGATTTCTATATTTCAATTGTTGTAATGTTTGAGAATATATATGTCAGCCAAAGCAGCTAGTTGTAACGGCTCGATCTGGCTTATAAATCAACAAGTTAAAATACGTTGCTACTGTATGTATAAAATCAAAATTAGCCTAGAGTACATTGACATAATGTGAAGTCATGACTGCAGATTTTCCTATTATGCATAACACATTCAAAGTGGTAACAAAAAAGTCACAGTCTAAAACACATAATACAAATTGCAATGCATGAAAAAATAAGTCATCAAATGTGGTGATGTGGTCCTGAAGGAAGAAGATTTACCAAATTATAGTTGTAATCTTCCTCAAAAGTCAAAATCAATAATTGAGGAGATAATATCAATGACCTGAAGGTTCTGTGACTGTAATCACATAACATGAATATTTGGTATTTCCCTGCTAATTATTACCTAGTAAAGCAGGGTTCAAATACATGTATGTATAAGTACTCAATGTACTCAATTCTCTTTGTGTAGTTGATCAATCCCAAATCTTAAACACACAAAATAACACGTTGATTCAATATATATGTTTTTTGATTCAACATTCTATCATTATTCAATTTCTTGCAGAATCCATATCTTTTATAGGAGTGTTTGTGTGTGTCTATGCGCGCGTGTGAAATCAAATATTTGTAAGAACTGTGAGAAAGGCTGAATTAACGTGTTGTTCATGATTCAACAATAAGGTTTCGTTTATTTGCATTGAGTCCCTCTTAAATAGGTTTAAAATCTGAATATTATATCTAAACTTACTTTAGACTGTTTATTAGCATTCAAAGTTAAGAGTATGGTACATTTGAAATTTCATCTTAATTTCAGATCTTAAGATCAACTCTTAATTCAATTGTAGTTTTTAGAATTCAGACATTCAGGGTGCGTTTAGTTAACGAAAACTAGTCATTTTTTAATTTCAGTTTTCAAGTTATAGTTTTTAGAAAAAACAAGGGTTTCTATGAAAAATGAAAACTTGTTTAGATAATGAAGTTTTAGTTTTAAGAAAAATAAGATGGGTGATTATAAAATAAAAAAATAGGATAGGTGATGGAAAAGTAAGAGAGAGAAAGAGAGTATTATAAAAAAATAGGGTAGGTAGTAGAAAAGCAAGAGAGAGATTATGAAAAGTGGTATTTTAAAAAGTGAAATGAAAATTTATGAAATTGTTGTTAAGTAAACAAGTTTTCATTTTTGTTGAAAAGTGATATTGAAATTTTGAAAATTTTCGGGAACTAAACGCACCCTTAACCTTTTAAAAAAACAAACAATATGTTTATCAAAGTCAAAATTTTCACTAGAAATATAATACAAAAAGAACTATGGGGACCAATCAAATTTGTGATCAAAATTTCATCTCGCAATGCACTAACATTTAATTTCTTATTGGAGTCAATCTCACTCACACATATAAAATATATGTAGATTTACCATTCAACAACGTTCCCAAGTCGGAATTCCGGCAAAGACGAAGAAGTATCCATTCTTAACACAAAGAAACCGCCGGCTTTTAATTGCGTTTGGGATTCAACCGTGAATAGGGGGGTAAATGAGCCAAGCTACTCGTGAGCTACTCGAGCTCGACTCGTTAAAAGCTCGGAAAAAGCTCGAATTAAACGAGCCCGAGCCGAGCTCGAGCCTAGATTCGAGCTCGTTTAATAAACGAGCTCGAGCCCGAGCTTCACATATCGAGCTCGCGAGCCTAAACGAGCTTAAACGAGCCTATATAAAAATATTTTTTTAAATTAATAAATATATAATATATAGATTAAGTAAATATAAATATATTAAAATAACAAATTATACATATTATTTAAAAAGATTATTTAAAAATTAATTAAAAAACTAAAATATATAATAAACGAGTCGAGCCCGAGCCGTGCTCGAGCTTGGAAAATTATTCACGAGCCGAGCTCGAGCTTTACTTACAAAGCTCGAAACGAGCCGAGCTCGAGCCTGGTAAATTTAAACGAGCCGAGCTCGATTTTAAACGGGCTCGGCTCGGCTCGTTTACACCCCTAACCGTGAAATGTCAACAGACATAACTTGTACAAACGTTAATACACCACATGTACTATCTCACATATCCCACGTGATGTTTTATAATGTTTCAACATTTAATTTTTTTATTCAACGTAGGTTTTCTTTCAATCTACATAATTAGTTGATTAAACAAACATTTTATATGATTCAAACACATTTATGTAAACATACGTTCACAACGGTACAGTTCATGTGAACATGCACGTTCCATATAGTTTTAGTGTGTGCTTATGTGTGTTTTTTTACAAGTTGTCTTGTATTATTAACTGATACATGATTATGAAAAAAAAACTTAATGATTTCAAGCGAGGTACCTTCGATACTCCGAAAATTAGTGGTACTCACTTGAATCCATACACACACATACACGTATATATGTGTGTATTTATGTATGTATAGCCATCATTGCTGACAAGAAAAAAGATGAAAAACAAATAAAAGGGAGAAAGAAGAAAAAGCAAAAACACAGCTCCTTTTAAGGGTGGTTTGATGCTTTAAAGTATTCCATTATGGGTTCTCTTTTAAAATCCATTTTAACTTTTATCTTTAGATGCAATACAAAATCTAACGTCGCAAGCTTCTATATCAGAAAATGTGTAAATTAAGAGGGAAACTATTCATAACCCCAAGGTCAGAAAACTATTCATGTTTAAACCATATATAAAATAAGGTTCTAGGAATTATCATTATTTTTTTCCGCTGGTTACTAGAAGTATCACTAAAAATTAAATATTTTTTTAATTCTTTTATGTAAAATGTATAAAATAACATTACTGGTTAATATAAATGGTATCATGAGTTTCTATCAAGTAAAATTACAAAAACAATCACGTGGATGTATAAATGACTTTGTGAATGAACGACACATTCACAAGACATCTAATTCATCCATGTGATTTTTTTTATAATTTTATATGATAAACACTTAGGAAACCAAATTATATACACTTATAATGTTATTTTATACAATATTATGTAAAAAAAATTTAAATTTATCATTTGGAGTGGTACTTCCAATAACCTGACAGAATGTGGTATTCATTTGATCATGGTACACATACATACACACATTTTAGGTTCAGAAGAGTATCTCTATGAATGGTCCATCATTCACAAAACTGTGTACGAAAAAACTGTGTAAATAGTCGATCATTCACAAAAACTTACTATGAATGGTCCATCATTTCACAAAAAAAAATTTGTATGGTTCCAACGCGTGTTTGTGTATGATTTTTTGCAAGTAGCATTGTCTTGTTAATTTAAACATTATTATGAAAAAAGTATGAATATTTTTAAGGGATGTATGTTTAAAGAGAGATTTAGGTTCAACAGAGTACCACATCTTTTGTGGAGTACCAAAGACAATTTCAAACATGTGAACTCACGGGTTTTCAAACATTTCAAACTTCTTTTTTCATAATCATGTTTAAATCAATATACAATGCTACACGTAAAAAATCACACATGTGAACTCACGGGTTTTCCATGTGGACATGTTGCACAAAAGTACCTTTTTTATATTATTCATATCCATGTAAATACAAATAATACAATGCTACTTGTAAATCACACACATTCACAATTTCTAGCACCTTAAAACTCATGTGAATATGAAATGTGTATGTGAACATACCTTCAAAAGGTATTGTTAATGTGAACATGCACTTTTTTACATAGTTTCAATCCGTGTTTGTGTGTGATTTTTTGCAAGGAGTGTTGTTTTGTAAATCTATACATAATTATGGAAAAATATTTAAATATTTTTAAGAGTGATACATTCGGTACTCCGCAAAGATGTGATACTCGTTCGAACCATATTTTATATGTGTCTCTCTCTCTCTCTCTCTCTCTCTCTCTCTCTCTATATATATATATATATATATATATATATATATATATATATATATATATATATATATATATGTTCAAGTGAGTACCACCCATTATGCAGCGCACCAGAAGGTACCACCCTTAAAAGTAATTTTTTTGAAATTTTTTTTCATGAACATATTTTAATTAACATTACACAGATCATATGTAAATTTAACACAAATCTGAACCCTAAGTGCATGAAAACACGCATCATATAAATGCATGTTCACATACATTCAAAATTATGTAAGTGTGTGTTCACATCATTTTTTAGGAGCTAGGAGATTTGAATGCATGTGAAATTTACATATGATCTTCATAATGTCTATTAAAACATGTTTATGAAAAAAAAATTAAAAAAGTTTTTCTAAAGCTGGTACCTTCTGGTGCGCTGCATAATGGGTGGTACTCTCTCGAACCATATTCTATATATATATATATATATATATATATATATATATATATATATATATATATGTATATATATTCTTTTGCATGAAAGTAAGGGAAGCTAGCTAGTCTTGGATCTGTAACCTATATAATGAGTCTTTAGTGGAATCTTTCCTTAGGTCATAAAAACACATATACAGACAAGATGAATCTATCATTAGTTCCTGTGAGTGATGATTTGAATCTGATGGTATTGAGGGATCCAAGGCTCCATGAGTTTAAAGAGATGTGGGGCGGGGTGGGGTTGTATGTAGAATGCTAGGGTAACACTGAAGACCAGTCAAAAAGAGGAGGAAAAAACAAAAGTTAAAAATGGAGAATGTCTGATCAGATCTTAGATATGTTATGATGCTGCTTTCAATGATTATTTGGTCATTGTTTCTAGCAATGAGATAAAAAGAGATGCCGAAAAAGAAAGAAAAAAAAAAGTGAAGAGAGAGATGATACCTTTTTATCATGTGCTTCCCATGCCCCTTACTTGGGTCTTGTTGTACCCCAGAAAACTTCTGCTCTGCAATATCACTCAACAACGACAACATAAGAGAATCTTGCATAAAGAAATCAATTAAGTGCAAATAGGTCATCTCTAACTTGAAAATGCCAAAAAAAAAAAAAGGTATAATGCAATTTTCATAAAACATCCAAGAATAGAAATAGTTGAAGGTTTTGTCTCTTTCATTTAAGTGTTTAACCACTGCACCTTATGCTTTTATACTATTATTAGTCAAAATGTTTTAAACACCATTTAATAACGTCATGGTTTAGAGGCCACGGTTAACAACTCTAACAAGCACAAGAAGTAAACTTATGACCTTAAACGAATCAACAAGCACAACTACAAAAGCTACTTAGATGTGTCATGGTTGAAAGGCCATGGATGCACTATGCAGTTAGCAAATGCTGAATTGTTTTGCTCCTGGAAAATTGTTCATTTTCCTCCTGTTCCCATTTGTGGGCTACTGTCCAGCCATCCTTGCATCATGAAAATGGGACCCACAAAAAAATGAAAAATAGAAGAATTAAATGAGCAAAATCAATGAAGCCATTACGAACAATAAAATTATCATACATGTACTAGTCTGTTTTTTACATTCACTGTATGGTGCATCATCCATTACGAATATAAGATGTTAGATATCCTGTGCAACACTCTTTCACATAATGGATTCAGCTTATTAATATCAACAGCCTGGTGTGTGGGCTTAGAATTTGGCCCAAGTCTGATCTAATTAAGCAGACCAATTGAATTAAGGTCTACACATAAACACACACCCCTTTTAGGCCTGCCAAATTGAGTATATTACTAAACACTAATGACACTTGAAGGCTTTAGTAGTGGCACATTATGTATCTCCAATAACCATAGATAGTCAGATACTAACAGTCTAACAGATAGACACAAACATCGTATAGTGATATTTTCTCGACTTTGATATTAACTTGTGACATAAGAGTTATATGAAACCATGCTACTCAGACTATTATGTTACATCAGACTAAAATTTCACATGCTATAACAGGGTACTTATAGAAGTTGGCAATGCAAGAAACAAACTAATGTTGATTACACATACATCATACACTATGACGAATATATACTTTCTGGAGAGAATTATGCAGTTGGGTCCTTCCCAAACCTCATCATAGCATGAGTAGCCAACATGGAAGCCCTTCGAGTCATCTCCATGATTTGCCCAACTAGTGGCACCTTAGAAGTCTCTCTATTCCATAGCGGCTTCTTGTCCCACCTGTACATATTTGTTAAGATGGACGCATATAAGGTTTCTTTGAACATAATTACAGAATTAGCATGAGAAATTCAGAGGACACATTTATTAAAAGATCAAAGACCTAAACAGTAGAAAAAGACCCATAACACTCAGAAAAGAGCATTCATATATGCTCTATGAGCATTCACAGAAACAGAAACGTGAATAAATTATGTGAAAGTTAACAAATGGTCAACAATCTGTATTATAAGAGAAGTAAAACTGCAAAAATGAGCATGTAAAGGAACTGCTTGATGGAAATTATGTTTACCAATCTTCATGGCGAATGACCTTTCCATTCTCTACATAGAGTTTGATGAGTGATATCATATCAATATCCTTGCCCATGAACTTGTAGTATTGCTTGTTATCAATGACTATCTATTTTAAATCAAAATAGGAAAACTATCAAATTTAAAAAAAAAAAAACACACACACATACACACACACAAAAGTAAATGCATAAGGTGTTGCAACAATTATTAACCTCTCTCCTTCCATGAGGAAGTATGTTTTCTTTGATGTTGTACTCTACGATTCTAGACTCACTAAAAACCTGTAAGGTATGAATGGGAAACCATGTCATTCTGTAACAAATGAAGTATAAAATTTAGCCAAGTGGAAGTAGATTCAAAAGCATGTTCAGTGAGCACAAAGTTTTCACGTGGCAAACGGAGAAATTGATGAGTTATAATTCTTTAAATTTCTGCAGCATTTGAAACTTTTTAAAATGCAGATTACTCCAATAACTAGCTGACACTCCAAAGGACAGTTGGTATGTAAAACATTCCAGGCAGAAAATAGAATACCATCAAACAAAAAGAACTGTACATTAATACAACCTTTGATAGAGAATAGAAGGCTGACTTAATTTGCTTTACCCTGAAATCAGAAGGTGGAGCTTGCATGAATATAACCATAGCAGTGAAAAAATGATTTTTCAGACCCCCTTAGCAATTCAATTGTACAACCATCCTTACCCACGAGCACACATAAGTGGATCTTCAAAGGATGCATCAGGGGAATAGATCTCAAAATCTCGAGGTAAAGCACATGATCCATACCTTATATAAATGACATTAAATGAATTTTAACAGATTGTTAATCGTGTAAAAAAACCAAGTGAAGAAGAGGTGCTTCAAGAGATTATATATGGAATTCATACAAGGAACAGAACCAGGCAATCAGCATTCAGAGATATTCTAATTGCCTTTCATGTGCATAGTTTATAACTTTTAATTAACTTGTGCATAGAGACAATTGAAAACGAATTTTTTCCAAGCAAGTATGCCTCCGTAAGAGAACAATATAACCTTCAAAGTCAGTGCCACATTTTAACTAAAATTGCAAACAAATTTCCATTTAGACAAGTTTTGACAACTACACCAACATTTATATCTCTAGAAACAAATTAATGTTAGATCATAATAATCGTGCACAAATCATATCAAGTTTGTTCGCAAATGTAAACGGCAACAATGGCATGTAAAAATTCAAAGAATTTAATGGCCACAGGCTCTCTATGGATGTACAAAAATATCCAATTTATAATAGGCGTAACTCATAATGGTTGTGGCGTACAAGTTACCAAACATGGATGTGTGCAGATAGCTTCCAGTAGGATCATTGAGGTAACTGCAAATTATGTTCTTTAGTTTTTACTTGGTCCATGCCAATATAAGAATGTCAATAACATACAAGGTGTCAACTCTGCTTATGTTCACAGTACTTGGTGGCCAGGTGGGCAAGGGTAACACTGAAATGAGAGTCTATTCAGAAATTCAGTTTCCAAAACAAAATCCTAAATCCTAATATACTTTCTAATATACAAATAAATTTCATTCAAACTCGACAAATACACACATCCGAACACCTAAATTTTTAAAACAATTTATATGGTTTTGCATTCCTGATTTATCTGTTCCTCTTAATTTTCATGTTCATCAATGTTAGCAGTTTAACAATTAGCCTTCTGTATTTCATTTACTAACCACCACATTAAACCAAAGTGTCATCAGAGAGACCTTCGCTACACTATGCTTTCACTTTACATATCAAACAGACACACACTTCCTGTGAAGATATTCAACATACTTGAAACAAACTTTCAAACAGCGTAGCATTCTACAAGTAATTGCAGTCCCACTTGATAAATAAAAGCTGTGCAAATAAAATTTTAATAAATAACGTATCAAGAATATGAATCGGTACTAGAATAAACAACTCACAGATTGAGGATATGAGGGAGTATATCATCCGACACTTTTTTTGACGGATCGATATCACATGCTCCTTTATTACATGTTTCTCTTTGTTGATCCTTTTTTGTTTCCTCAGTATCTTCACAAACATATTAAACACAAAACCATCAGTGCCTTGGAGATTACTCTATTCCCTCCGATTCACTAGAGGAACTGAACTACAGTTTGATCACTAAAATTGACGAAGACAAAAAGTGAGTAAATACCTTTAGAGTAAGTTTCCATGGCGGAACCAGGCAAGTTGTTCGATGACGAGTAAGAGATTGTAAACAGAGAAAGCGGAGGAGGATTCTGATAGAGAGAAGAAGTTGAACGTAAGAGGAGAAAGAAATGTGAAGCAATCATGAGAGGAATTGAAGAGCACTACGTGGTTGCGTCATGGCCGATTGCTTTACATGCTGTGTGAGTGTATGATAATCACATAGGAGAGACTGGCGCCATTAACAATGACTCACCTTCGAGTTCGGCCCGTAGTCAATCCCGGACCCGATTGATTGTGTGGTGCAAAGCTCTCCACGCCTACTACAACACCGCGCTGAAAAACGAGTACCACTTTTGTCAAGCACCCCGCGTTCGAAGCTTATATATCAAAATAATAATATGAAATTTGTTCATGGATAGTTGGATACTCTTTAACAGGTGCTAAAAAAAAACCCAAAATCCAAACCGAAACAAAGAAAAAACTAAAAAATTGAAACCGAAAATCCAAACCGTTTGATTTGGACGATGGATTTTCAAAACCCAAAAATTTTGGTTCGGTTTCGTCATACACAAAAACCGAAAAACTCCAAACCGAACAGAAGATTATATAAATATTAAAACATTGTTAATTTGAATATTCTGTTACTTTATTGAGAAATTTTTTAATGATTCATTTTTTAGATTATTGGCTTTTATTTGATTTTTCTCTTTTAATAACAATTTCATTTGTTTTGTCTTGTTTTTTAAGCATAGAACTTATTTTTTATCGAATATAAGCATTAATTAATTTGTTATTGTTAAACATATAAATATAAAATAGGTTTTATCAACGAAGAATAAAAAATTTAAGAAGTATAAAAGATTAAATTAAAAAACTGAAATCCAAACTGAAAGACCAAGGTCCAAACCGAAAAAAATCAAATAGTTTGGTTTCTGAAATCCAAAAACCAAAAGTTTTGGTTTGAATTTTGGTTTTTAAGGAAAACCGATCCAAACCGTCTTTTACAGTTTTACTCACTCCTACTTTTTAAGTAGAGCTCGGGTTTAAGTCAAGTGCTTCTCAAAAAAAAACTTAAAATTATATTTTAAAATTATATTTTAAACGTTTGTCAAGCTTAAGTCTATCCTAAAACGACTCAAATCCTGTCTCAACCTTACTACACGCTCAAATTAAACGACACGAATACTGAAGTAAAATGGTTTATTTGTTAGGGTAATATACATTGTAAGTTAAATTTCTTTTAAATAACATGCTACTATTTATTTTACTTTTTCTCCATTGGACCATTTCAGTTAGTTAAGATGTATTTTCATCATTTTTATATAAGAATAACAATAAACTTTTATTTTTCATCCGTATATAATCATCTTTGTATTTATTAAATTGTTAATTGTCATAATTGAAACTTCAAATATATTGTTATTTTTCATACCAAAAATATTATTTTTTTTATCATTTCATTTGTTTCATACTTGAAATAGTTATTTAAAATGCCCCAAAAAGTGCATCACTCTCTTTATTTGTGTTTGTTTAACCACACAAGTTTTAAAAATCCACAAATTAGCTCTTAACTTTACCATCAAATTTAGGTGTTACTTTAAAACATGTTTAATGATGAATAAATAGCTATATTAAGATATTGTTTTAAATGTAGATAAACCCTTATAAAACATATTTAATGATGAAATTTCACTAGATTTTTAGGTAGGCAAGATCCAATATCACTTTCCAAGTTGTGTCTTTTAGTTATAACAAACTTCCCTTTTTTTCATTTTCACTTCTTGAAAATATACAAAAATAGAAGCAAATAATAATCTATACAAAAATTTGTCACTAAATACTGTAGTGTTTCATAACAAAAGATGTACCCTTCTTTCAGACCTATACAAATTACCATACATCTCTCGCAACAACAATAATAACAATAACATTAAGAAGCAAGTTTTATGAGCCGATACGCATAGTATACACTCATAACGCACATACATAGACACCGGTCATCGTGCATATCAAGTCTTACCCTCAAAAAATTCACCAAGCATCCGATCGAGATCCTCTGCTGTATACCTGATGTACTTGTGAGGATTCTTCCCGTTTTCTACAAGCACCCTGTAACCAAACACCATCAAACAAGTTTAAAATCCACTATAATTTTGGATTGAGAACAAGTGTGTGGTATTTATACAATAGAATTGTATTGTGTTATTTTGTGGGGGGTGGCCCAAGCCCTTTAGAGTTTCTCACGTAACCAAACTTGGTTAGATGAGGTAGTTAATTATAACATCGCCGGTCCACTCGGGATCGGGGTGTTACAAGTGTTATGTATGTCAATTCATGCGTAAATGATAGGTAGAAAAGCAGTAGGAACTAAAATGAACAGTGCAGTAGCAAGAAATGCAAGAATATTTACTTCCATGATCTCATTATGTGCAAACTGATGGATCTACATAATAAGCTTTTTTAACAAAAGCCTTAGTAACCAAGTAAGTGCTACTACTGAAGTGAAGGCATGGGTCGGAAACCAAAAAGATAGTTAGTGATGGGAACCGACTTGGATTTAGTGCTCTTATCTCCCACGTTTAATGGGTAATAACAAGTTACTTACTGATAGAGAGTTCTATCATATCAAAACTTTAGAGGCGTCTTAGGAACAAAGGAATTATAGAAGTTCTGCCTATATAATCTAGGAGTGATTCCGCTCCGAATAAAGAGTTGTGGTTTCTTTCTTAAAGGCAAGAAACAAAATTTAAGTGCATGCCATATTTGCGCTTAATAGAGAACATGTTGGTTACAACAAGTGACATGGGTATGTGTGCCGATTAAATCACAAAGTTAGAAGTTTTATCTATGGACACTTTTGAACGGATTTTGTTTATACACTATAACTAAAGTTTAATCTATGGGACACTTTAAACACATTATAAGTCAGAAGAATAGTTGAAAGCTTTCCAACCTAGTGAGGTATTGTTGGAAGTTTAATGTGTTAGATAATTTATTAAAATTTAATAGGTTGAAAACTTTGGTCATGAGTTGGCACTGACTGTGGATAGACTTGAATGAGACTATTTGATAATAAGATTCCCAATTTCAACACTTTGAGATAATTATTTTCAGGTACCAAAAACCAAGATTGACTAGGAGATTGAGGTTGTCTCTTCCTTAGTTCTTGGCAAACTTTAAGTATAAATAAAGGATCTCAACTTAGTGAAAAATATGAGAAAAATCACAAGTGATTTTCTTTAGCTGGGTGCTCAATTTAACAGGAAAACGTACCCAAAACGCTTAATGAAGGACCTGTATGCAGGTAACAAGACCTCAGCAACTGCAAGTCTCAAAGATTCCCGAAGCTCCGAGTCAGGAACAGTCCACTGAGATTGTCTTTGATGAAGCTCCTCAAATTGAAGATTGAAAATCTTTAACCTGGTGATAGGAAATTTTGATATTGATCAGATCAAGCATCAAATTTTTGATTTCACCAATTATATTTTATTTCTGGAATGTTTATTATGTTGTATTAAAAGGGGTATTGCGGAAAAAACGGACCTATCCTTTACAAGAGCTCGTGAGACCCCGCTGCTGTTTCCTCCATCACCACCAGCTGAACCACTGCCTCCTGACGAAGTCAAGCCTTGAATCGAGAGACATTGTAGGATCTATTGAAGTAAAAAACACTGCAAGTTATTAAAACATCTCAAGGCTATCTTAGTTCAGATGCTTTTAAACCTACAAACATACGATCTTTGGTGTTTTGTTATGTTCCAAAGATACGAGAGATTATATCTGTATAAGTAATACAAGTCTAACTAAGACCAAACCAACTATGGTAGGGTTTACCAGTGCCAATCAAACGCGGTTCTGGGTAACTACTTATTTGATTAGGGGTGGAGAGTAGCTTTATCATTATAATTAAGGATAACAAAGGATAGTAGTAGAACTAATATAAGATAAGGATAACAATAAACTTATTAGTCTCCTATAATGAAGTTGGCTTCCTTTTCGACATTTGGAACACAGAAACTTCATTTCTTTCGACATTTGGAAGAGTCCGTGTCTTAAATTGTAGGAACCTTTTGACTTCCATAATTTGTTATTGTTCATTGTGGTGTGAGTAATTATATTTCAATTTGTTTTGTATCACTTGTCTTGCCAAATGCCTCCTTTCCCTCTCGTAGGCGTGAGGTGTAACCCTAGCCATAATTTCTAATAATTAAATTTGAGAATCTTTAGTGTCATGTTTTTATCTGTAATACTGTAAACCCCCCCCCCCCCCTTTCTTCCTGGAGCGAAAAATAAAATAAAAAACTAGGTGTGCATTTCATCACACCATGTACAGGGATTCTGCAAGACTATAAGGTGCCGTTTGGATTGCATGATTTTAAAATGATGGATTCTAAAATGATAGGATTTTAAAATTATTAGGGGGGTGAGTGCATTGTGAAATGAGAAGTGTGGAATGTGAAATCCTAAATGAAGCTAAATCCTTTCCTTTCAGTTTTTATCCAAACATGACATAGGAGGATTTCTAAATCCAAATCCTAAATGAGTTGTTAAAATCCTACAAACCAAACGCCACCTAAGCACCTTTTGTTCTCTCTATATGTCATTAAACGGTGAGTAGAATTGGTTCATGATGTTAACCATGGTTTTGTAAAAACATCTCCCTACATGCTTTTTCAAATACAAAAGTGCTTTTTCTTTCTCTTCCACTAATATTTCCATGATTGCCCTCAACTATTAATTGATTATAACTACTTATGTGTTATTGAGTTTTCAAAACTAGCAAGCAAACCCAAACACTATATTTTAACAACACGTTTTGCGACCACTGCTTAATTGCTTATTAGTTTAGAGAAATTAAAAGTTACTTACAAATTACAAAAGCAATCTCAAACACCCCCTTAACATACCTTTGCCCATGCAATTCTTTTATACTGATTAGCATGTTGTTGTACAATCCTTCTGTGCCGTTGCACCCAATCATCCCCTAACAGATCCTTTGCTTCAGACCTAACAAGAAGAAGAAGTTTCAAATAATACCAAAATATCAAGCACTGTTATTTCCAAATCCAACTAGTTATGCTTTAGGCATCAAACCTGCGCACGGATCGGACCATGTAATGGATATTGTTCATTAGGAACAAGTTAGTCAATGCAGGATCTTTGTATTGCTTTGACTTCCCGTCCAAATTGGTTTGAAGGGCCTGCATGATTCGCGTTGTTACGGATGCCAGCTGAGTGTTTGAATCGTCACCCTTTTCAAATTCTTGGAAAAGTTGCTTCAGTGTTGATTGATAGCTGAAACACATTTATTTGTCAATTTTTGATCAAAAATATAAGATTGGAGCGTTGATTTTATATTTTTGCAAATTTAGAGTTCCAAAGAAAATGCTTCCTAATTGCAATACTTCCTCTTCGGTATCTTTGTGAAAAGATTCTCGAGTTAAATTTATTCTTTTGCCCATTATCATCATTGTAAGTTAAATTAATATTGCTTGGAGCCTTAGACATTTAACAAATCCTCATACATTTCACTTAAACAACGGACCGGGCCAATTACAGCACTTCCCTTGGGATGAGGTATACACTTGAGGATACCAAAGAGATATTTTCACCAAGTTAGTCCATTGCTTTTAATGAACATGTTTTCACCTAATTCAAATGCCTAACGTCCTCCAGAGGGGGATCTTGTTGATCAAAATCAATAGGATCAATTTTTGGCTGTTCATGGGTCCATCTGAAAAGGAACTGGAAAAAAAAAAAAAAAACAGAACCGATAAACAGGTTGACCAGAATCAGTTCTGGTTCTATCCCAAACCGGACAGTGAACAAAACACAAAGTTCGGTTTTTTATTTGAAACATCATAATATAAACCTAAAATGATGATGTTAGAAGCAAAGTCACATAGATCGGGGAACGCTCTGGTACGGGAACGGGGATCGGGAACGCGGTTCGCTAATTTCTAAAATTCGGTACGGAGGGGGGTAGTCTCATTCCGGATCGCTTCGGTACGATGTACCATATAACTTGGTACGATGCACCCAATCTATATTAGTATTAATTTCTTATATCTTTTATATAAATCTACAAGTATCAGGTATCAACCAAATTACCAAACTTCATAATACATTAATATTAATACTTTCAAAATCTCAAATAAATATCTTGTAAACATACTTAAATGAAACATAAATAAAAAAAGCTCACTGCCTCAAAGTCTCAAACTCTCAAATTGAATATTAAAGGTTTTTTTATTAATTGATTTATTATGATAAAATAAATAATTATTAGTACAATGACAGCTCCTTTCTAAACTAAATTTGCTCCTCCTTTTTAGAAATGACGCTCCAGTCTTCACTACTTTCTAAACTTAATAAATGATCTTTTTTAGGTTTTTTAAAAAATTGTGACGCTCTTCGTCTTCTCTACCGCTCTCCCTTCTCCTTCCTTCTCGGCCGCCGCTCTCTCACTGGCCGGCCGCCGCCGCCTCGTTGCTCTCCCTCTGAACATTATTGTAAGGTTTATATCTCTTTCTCATCCCGCTCTTTCCCCGTCCGGCCGCCGCTCTCTCCTGATTCCCGCCTAGGTCCGCCTTTCGATTTGGTTCGCAAAATATAGGACACTGGAACGCGATCCATGTGGCGTTTGGAACGCGATTGTACCGCGTTTCGGTACGTGCGATCCAGATCGCAGATCGTGGCCACCTGAGCGATCTATGTGACTTAGGTTAGAAGTTTATAGAAAAAACCAGTTCACCCTGATCACGAATTGGACCAAACTGAACCAATAACTGACTTCAAGAAGAGGCTAGAACCAAAATGGGGGATATTTCAATTTTCACAAGACGGAGGGAAATGTAATGGAAATCAATTAAAGCTAGAATGGGACACATATATTGTAGTTTAGCCTGAATAGGTTCTATCAAAGAAAGAGAGGGAAAAAAAGAGGCATTCTTCAATTCAACTTACTCAAATAAGAATTTCACATAGTTGATCACATAACTTGTAAGAGGATGGACAGTTCCATCTGCCACAGCCGTCCTTGTTGCGTCTTTTTCAACTGCTTCTTCAAAATCTCCAAATGTATCTTTTGCAGTCTGTGCAAGTCTCTTTGTCAAACCTAGTGCAGTTTCTCTAATTTCTTTGCAAGGTTTACCACTGAAAAGAGTCTCAATCTGCAAAATAAATCCACTTACATGGTATAAATTTCTTCAAATCCCCATAAAAAAGTCATAAAGAACTAACACTTAACATCATTACAGGAACTTGCTAGAAGTTAGTTATAATATAGTATAAAAATTATACTTTCACTAACTTAACAACTACTCCCACCATTCCAATGCTACTCTCTGAATAAGAGAAGATTTATACAAACTTGTTGCCTATTTATCACCTGCATCTTGCAATTCATATTATGTTCAGACAGTTCAGTAAAGTTTAGTGTGGTTATAACTACATCTTTCAATACAAGTAGGGGTGTAAATGACTTGAGGTACTCGTGAACTACTCGAACCAACTTGAATAGTTGAATGCATCTAATAAATGAGCTGGAACTCTAGACAGTAAGCTCATTTAGGCTTGTGACCTTAAATGAGCCTTTAAAAACCTAATATTATATAATAAACTTAAATAATAAATCATATAATACAATGTGAATATAGATAATAAAAAAAGTAATTAAATTGTACAAAAAAATTTTAAAAATCCCAACAAACTATTTGAGCAATTAAGTCCTTGAATGATTAGATCACTGTACTTTATAAAAACGAGTGATTAAGTCCCTTAACGTTTCCTTGAATGATTAAGTCCTTCAACTTTATACAATGAACGATAAAATCCCCAAACACTATGAAATGAATGATTAAATCCTTATGAGTTATAATAAGGGTTTATATAATTATATAGTAACTTGTTTTTTCATTTGTCTCATTCAGGTCATTATGTTTTTCATAATGTTTAAATAATTACATTTTCAAAACTCATCGTAACTGGGTCATTATTGATTTTCAGTGACACTTTTTCCGTCATTTTATTATAAGCAATCATTTTACACTTTTAATTTATTTATGATGATGAACACATTGAGACAAGTTTTGAAAGCATAATGACTTAAATGAGACCAAGAAGAGAAAGTACAATGAGCTATGTGAGATAAACGGGAAAAATGTTGCTATATAATAACATAAAATCCCAAATATATGATTAATTATCATTTGTTTTATAAAGTTTAGGACTTGATCAATTTTTTAGTTGATAATCATTCAATTTTATAAAGTGTAGGGACTTGCCATAAACAAAATAAATATTCAGGGTTTATAAATTTTAAGGAACTTAATCATTCAAATTGAAGTTTTGGGACTTAATCATTCATTTTTATAAAGTTCAAGGATATAATCGTCGAAAAAAAGTGTTCAAGGCTTAATAGCTCAACATTTTGTTGGGGGAGTTTTCCCTTGAATTATTTAATAAAATAAGACGACTTGAGCCCGAACTTACAAAACCAAGCATGAGCTCGAGTTTATACATAAAGCATGAAACGAACCGAGCTCCGCTGCATTAAACGCAGGCTTGAGCTTGGCTCGACTTGTCATTATGATAAAATATAATAAAAATATACCTCAGTGTGAAGCTCACGCATAATCTCATACATGTCCAAAAGCACAAATAACTTCTCGGGCGATCTTTTGCTTTTCGCAATTGCATCTCCAAAACTTAGTAGCATGGCAACACTGCCTTTTGTAACCTCGGCAAAACCCTGATCCTTAAGGGACTCGATGCCTTCATATATTTGATCACAAACTTTTCTTTCAGCTGCAAACAACAACTTTACCTGTTTGACATGATCAACAACTTTGTCAAGTATGTTTCAATGCCATAAAATGTTTTGACTATTTGTCAAATAGACAAATACCATTCAATGAAAACAATTAAAAGAAACAATTAAATTCCAATGATCATAATGGGCAAGTAATTTTGGTTTAAAATCTTCCTAGAGAAGGAAATGTTGCAACTTTCATGGAAAGAAAGGCATGTTTATGATGTATTTACTAAATCAACTTACTGCGATGCGCATAAAATGAATCCAAGTCCCAATCTTGAGTTCCAAGACCTCCCATTGTATCTTTTGAACATCATCTTTACTAAGCTTCTCGACTCCCAGTTGGTGAAGGCTTTCTTGCAGGACCTGAGAACGGGTATCCCTGAACACAAGAAGATGTGCTAATATATCACTCTAAAAGGAAAACAAAAGGGCAGGGACAATAACGTTAATTTACTACTTATTTGGGTTACATCCAACAAACCAAAGGTTTAAGCAATTGAGAGCAGCTGTTTTGTTGTATTCCATTAGGATAAATCAATAATTGCTTAACAAAAACTCAAAAACACAACTGATGTAACTATATCTGACAAAAGAACAGCTCAGGTGGGTTGCATAATGAGTAAAAACGGGTTGGTTTGACATGTCAACAATTTCTTTATCCTTTTTTATGTCAAAAACAATTATTATTACATATATAATTACAAAAACTATATGTCGATACAAGAATCCTAATTGAGCATACTTGGGCGTCTTTTAAAACCATCAACTCTTTACTTTCAACTAGTTTTTTTTTTTATTTTTACCCTTTTGATCTAGTATCTATAAGATATAACCCAAATCAAACCCATTTCACATTGATGGGTTGAATCTGCCCCTGTAGTACACACAAAGAAGAATGTTGATCCATTACGAGTACTATCAGACAGAAAATAAAACATACATGATAATTCTTAACTGTCTTCGACTAAAGTTGGATCTGTTGATGTTGTGCTCAGTGTAGAACCTATATGAGGATACATATTCAACAAAAGGTGTTTCCTTCTCAATTTACCTCATCTCTTAAACAAGCCAATATGACCACTAACCCTTTAAAAATTACTGGTAAAGATAGTCTTCTTTACCTGTAAATAATTAGGCACTGTTGAGCATTACCGGCTTGCACCATGTGTTGAGCCAAATCATGAAGCAAAGGCAGTACTCGAGGTGGTATGAGAACTGGAGGATTGTAAACAGCATTTTCTGTAGTGATGCGATCGGTATGAGCGTTAGAAGGATTCTTTCCACTTGCATCAGGTGATCCAGATGACGGCCGTAGCGAATTAGGGAGGCACTCATATAGCCGATCGGGTTCTACAGGTTTGCTGAAAGAATTCATCATCCAATGATCATCAAATTCATCAACATGGATTCCAGACATACATTACTAGACTTGGAAAGAAAAATAATGTATATTAAATTGGCATGAGTGTTTGTATGTAAACGTTTTCCTTTTCAATTTTGTTTTTCTACGAGAATCGAATACATGTTGATAGGCTTGAAATCTAATTTTTTTCTGACCAATGGATCAAATTAAAAATTCCGCTTGTCTGATTGAAACCAAAAACCAAACAATGAATTCGGTTCGTTTCGAAGAATCAAAATTAAATTTGATTTTGCATCGGAAAAAAAAATCATAAAATACGACAAAAACCGAACAAATCAACACCCTTGGGTACAGTATCTTTAATGTCTGCTGCCTAGGAGTTAGGAGTAACCCCTTTTTTATTTTGCATCCATAATCATCTCCATTAATTAAGCAGGGTTATGTAGATATGGAGCTAACCAGAAAGTGCAGCGTTCTTAAACATACAACAGCCACGATAAGAACATCTATAGCTAATTAACAGGTATAATAGATCATCAAGAGAAGATTAAAGATGATTGTTACAAAAGAGAAAAAATGTTTTAGAATAATGGAACGAACCTGTATGATGATAAGAGCTGTTTAAATTCATGTTCCAGCTTTGAGATAGCCTTGGAAAGCAAATTATTTGCATGGCTAAGTACCCCATCACTGCTTTTAAAGCTTTTATTGTTGGTAAAGAACAGAATATTGCTTCTTAGTTGCTCAATAGCTTCAAGATAGCCTTCAAGATCCTCGTGTGGACCTCTAAGTATTTTAGCCTCGGCCTACACATTGGAAATGTTAATAGTCAATCAACTAATACATTACAGTATCACATCACATCCATCCCATAAAATGTGTAATATTTAATTGTTCAGCATGATGAGTGGAAGTTGCCCACTGGCTCATTATGATTCACACAAGTAAATTGATGATATTGATTTGGGTCCAAAACATACTTCTATTTGTCTTTATTGAAGGGTAAAATTAGATATTTAGCAAACATGTAAGCATTTTACTTACGCTACGAGGTATGTGCCAAGTCAAAAAGGACAAATTGTCCAATTGGTGTTATACTTAATCTTCTATGCATTAAATAGATCAAATTAAAAAAAAAAATTAGTTATATATACTATATAAAATTGGTCATATGGGTAGAAAATCAGCCAAAATGTATTTAAAGGCTTATAGTCTCCTAGATTGCTTCATTCCAATACGTCACATTATCACTTTAATAATGTAGCATTTAACCACATTAATACATATATTATCCAAAGAAAATGGACCAAAAAAAAAAAGTTGAAATGACAACCAACCCTTTTTGACTTTTGACCTGTTACCCAATCAGCTCGACTTGTCAAATTTGGCACCTCTAGGAAGGAGTATCATGTCATTAAGATATATTATGGTAGACGAAGGGACAAACTATAGATCCAATGCATGTCAACTCACCATCTAACAACAAGATCTCCATGCATTCATGCTTGAATACTATATAATGGTTTTTTAAAGTATATCACTACGAAAATTTGTAAGCCATTTGATCTTTTAATGAAGAAAAAGTCAACAAACATCGAGTAGTCACCTAGTAAGTGCAAAGATATATCAATCAATAACCAAACCAACATTTAGGGAACATGTATGGGTTTAGAAGAGGCCAAGGGCTCACTTTCTTTGTGTATGCATCTTGATCCCCAACCTTTGCAAATTATGCTCTGTTTATCAATGCTTTACACCCTTTGTTTACATGTTTCCCCCAAATTGCTAAAGAAATTGACCCAATTACAACAACTTCATATGCACCAACTTAAGTACTTGATCCAAAAACCACAAATTTTTGCGTTTTTTTCCTAATAAAGCCCCGCCCTTCAAACACATGTTTTAAACAAGGTTTGTAAATGGACATTCAAATATTGTTTAATCATACTATTACGTATCCGGTCAAAGTGGATATATCTAAAACCCCAAAGACTGCACATGCAGATACCTCTGAAATGATATTGAACTTACATGTGACTTTCAAGTCACAAGCAAGTAAGAATACAGTAAAATTCAAATATGATATTGCAGCAAGAACGACCTCAATAAAACCATGAACTTGCATCATATCTCCAACATGTCATTAAGATTTTAAGCTGACTGATATTTCTTTCTAAATATCTGCATCCATCAAGAACTCAATATTTTTGTGATATATAGTTACGTTCATTACATCTTATATTTACCATATCATACGATAACAACTGGGAAAAAATGGCTACATCACCATCTTATTTATGGAAATAATGATCACATAGTTCATTGATTTGAAGTTTTATTCGTGGAAAATAGCTAAATATTTCCTTTATCGCAATTATAAAGGAAATATGATGGTGATATAGCCATCAAATATTTTTTATAATACAGAAATAGCAAAAGTTGGACTTGAGCATGTGACTTTCGAGTCACAAAAGAGGAAGAAAATCAAGAAATCAAGTTTGAGGATTTACGCAAGAACAACCCAAAAGAAACATGAACACTGTTTAAGAAAACCAACCTCACGAGAAAGATCGAATCTGTTCAATATAACATTAGCCGCCTTCAAAGTCTTATCAATGTTCTCATGAGCTCTGCGTATAGCATGTGTTCTTATCTGCATGAAGAAAACCACAACACTGGTTAGTTTAGACCAAATACACAACCATTATTACCCAAAAATACAGATTTGCTTGTTAACTTTTAGTAAAGATTAGAATTTATTTGAAATTTTAAGTTCAAAAGGAAAATCACAGTTGCATTAGTTTTGTGTATTTTCCTTTATGCATTCAAATCATATTGTAATTTAGTTTAATTCAAATTAAAGATTTTAAATTCTTTATTTTGCAGAGGATCTACAAAACCCTCAACTACAAATTACACAATGACATCATTTTCACATTTACACCTGTGACAATGTTATTGGTTTACGGTCTACTGTGAATAAAAGTTGCCATGGGTGTTCCTCAATAGTCAATCCTCACATTTAGCGCCAAATTTTGAAATTCAACAGAAAGTGTATTTTGTTCTGCTTAATTTCTAAAAATTTAGACAAACAGGCAGGATGGGTAAAAAGGAATTACAATCCATAAACAATCAAAGAAATTATCATAATGGTTATAAACCCTAATTTACAAAATATGCGATCAGAAGTATCTCACAAAGGACAAATGAGTCATTTTACAAACCATCATTCTCGGTATTACGCCTTGATTCTTGAATGTTCATCGTTGTTGCATAAATTCAAGAAAAATAAGCACCACATTTCATGAGAATCACAAAACTTCGGACAAAAAATGCCAAGTACTACGATTTAATTACTACGGTTTATAATTATCTCACAAAAGACAAATGAGTATCATTTTACAAAAACCATCATTCTTGCGAAAATTCAAGAAAATAAACACCACGTTTCACGAGAATCACGGACTTTGGCTTTTTACTACGTTATCACAGTTCGTCCAAACCCAAAGGTAGACTGTTCATGCAAATCATAGAGTGTGTTTTATTTTCTTCTTTACATTTACACCAAACGTAATTAGGTCGCAACCAAAATTGCGTGTGTTTATACAACTGCGAACGCTGAATCAAAGAGAAAACTACAAATTCTCGTTCATGCAAATCGCCTAAATGGGTTTCTTTAACCAACAGAAAGTAGATCAAGATTCTACTATTTTCCCGAAAACTCAAATTCTAATTCAGTTTAGATCCACTGCGAATATCAGTTTCTCAATATATTCGCGTACCTGTGTAAATTGGGTAATGAGCAACACTGGAAGGAAAATAGAAAAAACAACGAATCAAAACTGTTGACCTGAGTTGGACGCATAGCAGTTTCTAGGGCAGATAGACGGTGATCAAAAGAACCCAAAACGAAAACCATGTTTTCTGTGATTAATTGACTCTTGTGTAGTGATTCCCTCATCATCGCCGCTTTGTCGCTCAGATTATCCACCCCTGCTGCTCGAATCGGAACACCCATGTGTTGAATTTGGGAAGGAATTTGGAAAAGGGAACAGATGTTGAGTGAAAATGTGTCGAGAATTGTTGAATTTTTGGTTTGAAATGAAAAGGGTAGAAGTGTGTAGCATGTAGAGGTGGTGGGAGTGGAATCATGGCTGTCTGAATAATGGGTGTTGTTGGATTTGGATCTTTCTTACTAAAGTACATTGATTTGGAAGTCTGAATGGGTCCATTCCATCGATTTCTAGTATTTTCATTTTTCAACGACTACAAAACCTATTAAATATGTTCCTAATCATAATTTTTGTACTACCGGATAAACTAAGTGTTTAGTTACTGAAAATTTTTAAAATTTACATTTTATTTTTTTTTAAAAAAAATTGTTTACTTAATAACAATTTCTTAAAAATAAAAATGAAAAGTAGACTGATAGTGACTTTGGTAGAGATCAAAATAATATCATTGGATAAAATGGTAAAGGCCCAACATAAATGACAATAGGAGCTAGGTTTGAGTTTTTGCACACATTTGAATAACAGACGAAAAGAAAGATTTCGTAATAGTTTGTCCTTAGAATTATTGAGATGTTTATAGACGAGTCTCACAAGCCATTGTTACCGATGACATTAACATTTCGTTTTTGCTTAGCAACCATTCTCATTTACATATATTGTAATTACATTCTTTTGTTTTTATATTGTAGTTTGTGTATAAATTTAACGAAGAATTGGTTATCGGGTTCACATGTAAACTCGAGTTTGACTTGTAACTAGTTTTACAAGCTCAATGTTAGCTCTTTCTGAATCATTAATTTGTATGAGTATTCTATATAATCCAAATATCTAATTATCTATTATATGTTTTTTATTATTTATTTTAATTCTATATCGTATAAGGTATTTTTTATCTTAGTTTGATCTATGTACACATACATTTATATTGTATAATTATATATGAATTCATTTAGACTCTGAGAGCCTAAATGAGTTAAGTGGCTAAGACTCAAGACTAAATTTTGTTTAAATTTAATTTTTATAAGCTTTAATGACTCGATCTTAAATAACTTATTAAACTTACTAACAGTTAGGCTTATTCACAACCCAAGTTATTCTTTCCCACTTGATTTGTGTGTAAACAATAAAGTGGTTTAATTTTTTATTTTATTAGTATATAATCAAAGTCATCCCTTACCTTATTATCAACAGTTTTTTTAAAAAAATTATTAATGTCATTGTTAACTCTCCCATTGCACACATTTGTGGATGGTTAATTGATTGTTTTTAATCCAAAGTCGTAACGATACGAGGTTTTAAACTTACTTACATGTCCAATATTTTTAGGGTTAAATTCACACAATATTAACGTATTTTTCAAAAATTATTGATATGATACATGATTTTTTTTCTTATCCATATAACACGTGTACATTAATTTTCTATCTTAATATGATACATTTTACATAGAGTCCAGTTTTTCATAATAAATAACGGCCTCTATGTAGGATTATATTATATTGGAATGGAAAACAAAGTACATGTATCATGTGGATAGAAAAAAAGTTGCATGTACTATATCAATACATTTAAAAAAAATATGTTGGTATTATACGATCTTAATCCATTTTTCGAAATGTTCGTATTCCATACAGACATTTGATTTATTTTTAATCAAATTCACCACTTTATTTATATTGATAGATACAAAATTATTGAAACATATTAATTTATTTATTCTACCAACCACGAATTTATTTCTAACATAAGTATTCAATACTCTTCACTCACTCTATCTAAAGATTACTTTAGCTTCAAGCTTATTTCTACAATTAGAAACGATATTTTGTTACGATTCATGTGTTTATTAAATTGTATTATTATATATTCTTTTAATTGTGTAGTTCCACCTAAACTCATAATTAAATTGTACCATATTGAAAAAAAAATGGTAAATTAGTCATCATGCTATCAATTATCATTAATTTAGACAAGCTATCAAGTGTCTCTAAAAGTATGTCAAACAAGCTATTGATTCTCTCTTTAAATTATGGAAGTAATTAGAGAGATTAGACCGATGGGGTTTAGCCCATTTGGTACGAGTGGTGTTATGTAAGTGTGAGATTACGGGTTTGACTCCCATCGGAGACAAATTGAAATTTAGGTGGTGAATGTAAGTTCAAAAAAAATTAGAGAGATTAATGACATACGAATGCAATTTTTTTCTTGATTTATTTTTCTTGTAACATGTTTCTTATAGATTTTAATTTATTGAATTTAAAAAGAAATTACCAAAAACTGTTGCTTAAATTAGATGAAACATGAAATTTTGTTGAATACATACATATACATTACAAGACGTATGTTAAATTGTATTGTCACCTTAAAAGAGAACAAACGTAAAAGTTCATTATACATTATAAAACATAAGTCAACTTCTACATACATTATAACAACATAAATCATGTTCAAGGATGAATTTTGAATGAATTAGAAATTAATATATTGTGTTTAGAAAATAGTTATGGTGTATATGGAAATTTGAATTATAAAAATAATGAATAAAATTTTTGTTTAAATTTCATCAAAATCTATAGATGAAAAAAATTTATCATTTCTAAATATATGTAATATAATTTTGATTCCTAACAATACAACATTCATATCCTTAACTAATTTCAAACATTATTTCATACGTCAACCAATACACATATTATGTGCCATAATCTATATTTCAATTTTTCTAAATTCAATTCACGAGTCAAAATGGGACCTTATGGTGCGACTATTGGAGAATTAATATTATGAATTCATTAAACATTGCTATACCTGCAAAATTTCAACAGAAGATTCAAAACATATATCTACAAACTCTATTGTGAGATTGTGACGGGTGGTTTCTATAATGAGATATAAATGTGTTGAAGTGTATTTTGATAAATGTGACGTTTGTGAGGTTATCAAATAGTAAGTCTTATGAATTCCTATTAATGGATGCTTATATATAAGCAATGGCGTAGCCACACATATCCAAGGATGGGCCATGGCCTATTGGCCTCCCCCATGGCTCATGCTCTCTCGCACACACATGTGTGTGTAACAATTCAATCTCTCTGATTTCTTCCTATTCAACCATGTTTCTTCTACGTTTAGTATCTTATCGAAATTCTTTTTAGTTTCGAATTACTAGGCATTGGCAATGGGGCGGGGCGGGGATCTCAGTTCCCATCCCCATCCACGCTTCATAATCCTCTCCCCCATCCTCGTCGGGAAATGGGTTTCTATCCCTATACCCATTCCAATCGTGGATCGGAGATCCCCGTTGGAGAATCATGTTTTTCAAGTTCTTAAAAGGTTATTAAGTTTAAACTATAAATAGTAATTTAGTAGAATAATTCATGTAAATAAACTTTAAAACAAATCAATTCAAACATATTTGAGTTATTTACATATATAATTTATAATGAAACTAAAACAAAGAAATATTTGCAAAAGATTTATAAAACCACTAAAATGAAAAAAACAATAGTATTTTAAACTATAGACTAGTCATATACAATAATATTTAAAATATTATATAAAATGTAATAAATAATTTACATTATAAAGTTAAATATATATAATAATCTATATCAAAACATAAAACATAATCGGGGTCGGGGATTAAAGTGTCTCCCATCTCCGCCACATCCCCGTTAACTTAAATCGGGGATTTTCCGTCCCCGTCTCCATCCCCGGTCAACTGGGGGATCCCCTAGTCAAATAGGGGTTGAGTTACGGGTTCCCGTCGGATATGAGTTTTTTGTCATGCCTACGAATTACCGATGCTTAAACTCGGTTATTTAAACATCGAGTGTAATATACGGTTAATAAACTTGTTATTGTTTAAAAGGAGAATAAATATGACTATACGAGGGACAGAGGTAAGGGTGTTTTGGTAAACAGGAACAAATGGAAAATGCAAGTAAGAAAGAGATGAAATGAAAACCTTCACCAAAAAGCTTTAATGGCAGTATGCCGATATTCGTTCTTCCTCTGTAACAGCACCCCTTTACACCAACTACTCACCAATCACACTTTCTTCTTCCCTCTCTCCCCTTCCAAATCCAACAATTTACCCAATCGCCACCGTCGGGTTCTAACCTGCGCTTCGCCGTCCTCCTCATCAATGGAAGCTCCTCCGGACGGCTACAGAAGAAACGTTGGTATTTGTCTCATCAATTCTTCCAAAAAGGTTCCTTTCATTCTCCTTGTCCAAGGCCTAAATTCGTATTTCTTGTGATTCATTTCGAGTACAGATCAAATTCCGAATATTTAATCTTATCAGAAGCACGAACACACACTCAAATTTACAATTATCATTGATTGGTGTACAAATGCATGCAGATTTTTTCAGCATCAAGGCTAGATATCCCAGACTCATGGCAGATGCCTCAGGTAAATATTCGGGATTAATCGGTTTGATGTCTTTGTAGAATCTCCCTTAATTGATGTATGCAATTGCTTTATGTATATTTGAATTCGTTACAATTTAATTGATCCATCTATCGTGAGTTTTTTTTTTTTTTTTTTTTTTTTTCCAAAAATGAAAGCTCGAAACTCTTCTGAAAAGCTAATTGAAGAAGCTTTTAAAACGTCGAACAAAATTAATTTTTGTATACTCCCTCCTAATTGATTTTGATGTTCGTTTATTTCATTTAACACTAAAAGCTACAATCCTTCCTTCTATCTTCTGAACCTTGTTTAGTCATTCAATTGTTAAGCTTAGCACCAACACTATGGATCAGTGTTAGGTTGCAGTCTAAGCTCATGATGTGCTGATTTACATGATAAAAGCAGTTACAGCTATTTTTAGCGAACATATTTATAAAACCTGAAAGTTCTACTCTTTCAAAAAGCTCCGGTTTGAAGCTAAAGCTAATTGTGTCAAACATGTTCGGTATGTGTGATAATAGGGTGTGCAACTGGCCAAAACCAAAGACCACATATATGAAATAATGGAATTGAAAACCAATTGAATCTGTGTCGGTAACCGGACCATGAACAAAATAGAAAACTTACAATTATCTAAATTTACAAGTATAAATCTGTCGATTGGGATTTGGGAGGTTATCGGTTTGGTTGTTTCTTTCGGCTTGCAGCCTTCTGTTCATGCCCTTGTAGGCTTGTATCATAAACAAATTTACCATGTTAGGAGTATTGTTTATTATGAATTCACATCAACATGCTTCACTCTTCATCAACCATCAATGCATTGCGAAATCTCTAAAACACCCTGGGGTGAATTAGAACAAAGTATGTAGCAAATCACAATAAGGGGCTAAGGGCTACTTGTAGCAATTATATTTGTTCCCTAAATACAGTTAAAAGCTTGCAGGATAGATCAATTTGGCTTGCAATGCCTTTTCTTGGAATAGAAAGAGCTACATTCTTTGACATGGGTATTTTTTCCTGCAAAAGATGGTCTCTTCTTATTCCTTCATGTAAAAAAGATTTTTATGCTTTCATTGTGCTTCAGAATCTTAGAGAAAATGTCTGCTAATAAAGTTGTCTGTGGATTGTCAGTCTATTTGATTATTGATTACGTTTGTTCAGCATATTGTAAGACATGGAATTGATAACTGGAAAATTCAGTATCAATACTGTGAATTCTGCCTCATTTCCTAATCATTGTTTTCTATAAACCCCACGGTGTTTGGCCTAGTAAAGTTCATGTGGACTTGGTGCTCATGAAGCATCAGGTCTACGGTTGGAATACCACTAGGTGCTATCAAGTCCTTAAGAGACATGTCTGTGGGCCGGAAGGCGAGGGCACACCTGTGGGACCTATGCTATGCACTTGCATACCCTGAAAAAAATATGTCATGTAAGAAATAATGTTATTCTGATGTATCTCCTGATTTTTTTGTGCCATAATTAGTGCATATACTAGACAAAATTATGAACTTGCCACTACGGGAATATGTGAAATGTTGCCAGGCCATGGGGAGGGGAAACATTGCATAGCCCCTGTTGACTTTTTATTTGGCATGCTAGATAGTTTACTGCTATCCAAAAGAAAAGGAAATTATTGATAAATGTTTATAAAAGACGACCCACAGCCTGAGAGAACGGCGTTACATTTGAGGGTTAACAAATCTTTTTTATCACAATATATTAAATTGAAAGAAGCATCTTATGGTGATCATGGAAACAGGGTGGCGTTGATGAAGGTGAAGATCCAAGATCTGCAGCTATCAGGGAATTAAGAGAAGAAACAGGTGTTACATCAGCAGAAATTCTTATGGAGGTATGTATCATAGGTATCTTTCATTGCATTTTCTGAAATTGGTTGTGTTTTTTCTCCGATTCACCCAAACTAAAATAATTCCCCAGCCAAAGAAGCGAGACTCAAAGATCAGTCTCAGTGCATAATAGAACCGCATGATTCATCCCACATATTGTAATCTTCAGTTCTTATGCATTTATCGTTGTTGTTCAGGCTCCACACTGGTTGACATACGATTTCCCTCCACAAGTCAGGGAAAAGCTTAAACACCAATGGGGTTCTGACTGGAAAGGTCAAGCACAAAAGTGGTGAGTCAAGTTCACTTTTACATAACCTAAAGCAGCTATTTATAACAAGTTGGTTTTCAGTTTCATGTATATAACACCATCTCTGTACACCACACCACAGGTTCTTGTTTAAATTCACTGGAAAAGATGAAGAAATTAACCTCTTGGGTGATGGCACCGAGAAGGCCGAGTTTGGAGAGTGGTCTTGGATGTCACCAGATGAAGTCATCAATCACGTGGGTACTTTTAAACGCCACTCCCCCTTTTATCACTATTTTATTTTACTGTTATTTTTCGTGCAGGCTGTGGATTTCAAGAAACCGGTTTACAAGGAAGTTATCAATGTTTTCTCCCCTCATCTTCAGTAAAGAAATGGGCTTTTTCATCGCAAGTGCAGAAAAGAAGAGAAAACTCATTGTTTGGATCAGATCCATTCATGTTAGTCCCCTGAATTTAGGGGATGGTGACAAACTTTTAACACATGCAGCCATTTACTTACTTAAGGTCAATGCACAATATTTTGTATAAACTCATGAGATTGTGATCAAATTTATCATTAATACAATTTTATAATCCTGTTATAATGATATAGTATGGGTTTAACAGGTTGAGGGGCGGAGGGGGGCAATGACTGACTCATGGGCTCATGGCTGTATGAATTTGGTACTTTCTGTCGTAAAAATGTATTGTTTTCTTAAGTATGCCTTTAGTTCATCTTTGGTGGGCCCTCAACCCAAAACTAAACAACAAACCTTTTTAAAGATTATGATTTTTCATTATTAATTGTTAGTTTTGAAGTTTTACTTATAACTTGTAAAAGTTACTTACAAGTTGTTACGATTAAATTAGTTTAAATTGGTGAAATATATTATTAAGTTAAAAAAATCTGATCCGAAAATTGACACGAGAATACAACCCAAACAGCAAATACTTTGCCCTCAACGAAAATATATTCTGAATCCGTCACTGCATGAAGTATCATATTAGACTGGGGTATCGAATACCATATTAAATAACACGTTCATTATGTTAATTTTCGTGCAAATGAGTAATATACCATATTAAATAACACGTTCATTATGTTAATTTTCGTGCAAATGAGTAATATAAATATGTTCAAAATTGCATTATGATTGACTAGTTCACATAATTTTCATATTCATTGCGATAAACTCTTTAAATATTTAATTTCATACAAAAGTGTAATATGTACATCTTCATGCATATAGCACCTTTGAACATGTACGTATAGTTATTTTGCATGAAATAAAACATTATATTAAAATGAACATGTAAATGATATGAAGTAATCAATAATAATACACATTTGAACATGTATATATTGCAGTTTCACATGAAATTTAATATTTTATTGTAATGAACATGTTCATTTAATATGATATTCTGCTCAGTCCAATATAGTACCCTACTCATCTAGAGTTTGCATTTAATGAATAATAAAATTTATATTTGTATTTATCATTATACGTAAGAAGACAATAACATAGAAATGTTTTTTCTTTCCTTCCTATGTGCATGCATGATCACTTCAGAAATTAATTAAAAACTATATTGGCATGTTGACGAGTATCGTGAAGAAATTAATCATATAATCTTATGTTAGCTTTTTGTTTAACAAAAACACAAATAAGTGATTGGACTAAAATAGCAGTTCGTCAATTAATACATGAAAAGAAATTATGTATTATCAGTTTAGTTTAAAAAGATAATAGTATGGATTAATTAAAAAACTTCATACTTCATCTGGAAAATATGTATAATCACTGTTTATTACTAACAGACAAATAGATAAAATCAGAACCAATATTTTAAAATTTTTAAATATCATAAAATAAAGAGTGTAACAACTCAGTTGGTCAAGGGTTCAATATTTGATAGGTCAAGGGTTCAATATTCGATTCCTTCACTAGTCAAGATTACAAAAGTGTTGTTTGTTTTCTAAAAGGTTGATGTCTGCGGATTTAGCTGTAGAAATCTGCGGTCAAAAGATATATTTAAAGTAGATAAAAATAATTTAAAGATTTAACAATTAGAAAAAAGGTAGGGATTAATTGGGTAAAAAAATAATGATCGACTAGAGCTACAAACGAGTCAATCTCAAGCCCCAACAGGGCTCGAGCTCGGCTCCATTCGTGTTAAGTAGACTCAAGCTTGGCGAACTTTCAAAATGTAGGATTGAGTTCAACTCGATAAGTACTTGAATTAGGCTTGAGCTCGACTCGAAAATTTCGAAATTCTATAAATAATTTTTGAGTAGTCCATAAAATCTCAGTGTATTTGAAAAACTCGAATTGCTTAATAAAATACATATATCAAAGCCTCAAAAATCTTGATAAAAACTCATTTAAAGCTTCAGATTGACTCGTTAATTTTTTTGAGCTCGAGTTTTGGTCTTGAACTTAAGATTGATCTTAATAAAACCTCGGTTCGTTCGAGCCAAACGGCTCGACAAAAGTTCGACTCGTTTGTAGTTATGTTTTAATTATTTTTTGACATTTTGTGTCAAAGTCAAACATAAATCCAGAGAAAGCGAGCCGCAGCGAATCAGCGCCCTTCAATCCAGCATCGCTTCATTTTTAGTTTACTACTACTTTTTCTCTTTTTCTGCCTTATTTTGAGTCCAATTTTTGATCAAAATCATCTATTCATATACTTGTTTTTTTCCCCGATTTCAATTAGGGTTTTGCATTTGAAATTTTTTATTCCAATTTTTTTTAAATCAAAATCATATATTTTCCCCCTGATTTTTGGTTTCCAATCTATCTGCTTTTTAGTGAAGTGTGTATAGTAATGGCAGAAACGGTGAAGAAGAAGAGAGTGGTGGTGATTGGTGGCGGCATAGCTGGTTCTCTTCTTTGCAAAACCCTTCAGCAACAACACCAGTTTGATTTTACGCTCATTGATTCGTAAGTTTTCTAGTTTTTCCTCTCCCATTTTTGGTTGATTGATTTATTAAATTTCTTCCTGTTAATTTAGTGAGTTAAGTTGATTATCGACCGGAAGTTTGCATAAAGGTCGTTTCATTTCCTCCGTCCAATTACATGTTACTTTCTTCCTTCGTCATTAATGGCGTGCATTTGTTGCCTTCGCTTGAGGTGTATTTGGTATTACTTGATTGATTTTGGATGTGAGTGATTTTTGAAAATGATTATTGCAACATGAAGCATTATTGCATCAACTGTTACTTAATTCTATATTCATCTCAATAGACCTTAACTCGATGATCCAAATTTGATAGTTTTCCAGATTATATCCAGTTTTACCCTAAATAATCAGAAAATCGATCACATTCACTTGTCCAGAACATTTTAAAAGTGGCTTATTGTGACTTCAAATTGCAATAATTGGTTTATACACACATCCGTACATCCTTAAGTTAGTGCTAGTGTTAAGTATGCTAGGAAATATTTAAGCAATTGAATAGTGATAGGTTTGAACTTTGAATTGAGAAACTAACATTTTGCCCCTGCCTTGTGGAACCAGCGGGAATCCTCTTTGTATATGATAAACTACTAGGTGAGGAACTATAGCAAGGTACTGCAGATAATATCTTATATAAACAAATCATGGTTGCAAGCTATATAAGAGCCGCTCTTAGTACCGGTTGAGGTGCACCGATGCTATTTTTTATTGAATTTTTATAAGGAAGTCAGAGAAGCAGGCCTATAGCGGCAAGTTGTTTTTAAAGGAGTTAATGGAGGCTGATGAATGCATTTATGATTTATCCATATCTAATTTCTTGTGGTGAGGGGCACTGTAGCTGATGGTGGTGATGACTGATGAGAACCATTGTGCCATTGATATTTAACTTGTTTATCTTTTGCAAGCAAATGTTTACTCTTAATCTCTTATGATCCATTTGAAGGATTGGAGTGAAGGACAATAGGAATAAATCTTTTGAGCCTCTAGTTTTCCACGTAATGGACAAAATGTATTTCCTCAATTGGTGGCATAAGATGTACTGATAAATGTTAATGCATGGTTACAAGATCTAGTAATGTTATATTATATGGACAATGCTTAACACCTTAAAGTAAATAAAAAAAAAAACATCAATAGCATCAAATTTGATTCTGAATATACAACAATAGAAAGAAAATTTAAATTTAAAGAAATTGTCAATCCATACTAAATCAAAAGTTTCAGCAATTTCTTTTACTACATGAACCACCAATTTAGCAGCACATATAGTCAAAATGTAGAAGTTTACATATGAACAAAATTTGAACCAGTCTATTTTATCATTTTCAGTTTTGGTCATCGACTTTAAATGAGTATGATATTAGACATTAACAATACATTTTCACATACTGGAGTCACACTTGTAATAAAATAACAATTAATATTGATATTCTTACAATTAAAAAATTTAAAAACAACATGACAACTAGGGGTGTAAACGAGCTGAGCCCGAGCCCGTTTAAGCTCGAGCTCGGCTCGTTTAAAAGCACCAAGCTCGAGCATGGCTCGTTTCAAGCGTTGTATGTAAAGCTCGAGCTCGGCTCATGAATAATTTTCCAAGCTCGAGCTCGGTTCGGGCTCGACTCGTTTATTATATATTTTAGTTTTTTGATTAAATTCTATATAATCTTCTATCTTCCATCCCTGAGCAGAATACATGGTGCATTTATAATTGTTGAACATAAATGAAAAGATAACATCCAGTAAAAGTGTAAAACAATTCTGAAAGCTGTGGCAACTATAGGTCCAACTGCTAATTTATGGTGTACTAAGGTGTCAACTGCTTACAGACATATTATGTTAAATGCTTCCATTAAGTAAACAATTTGTACATGGGGTTTTATCAGGAAAGAGTATTTCGAGATCACCTGGGCAAGCGTGAGGTCAATGGTTGAACCATCATTTGCAAAAAGATCTGTGATTAACCACCATGAGTATCTCCCTGGGGCGAGTATTATCACATCTGATGCAGCTGGGATTGAAGACAACCAAGTGTCAACTACGGAAGGCCGCCAGATTGCATATGATTATCTTGTGATTGCCACAGGCCATATTGGTACCCCTTATGTGACTAAAACTGAGAGACTCAGACAGTACGAGGCAGGTAATTTTACTAAACTTTGATACCCTTGCAAAATGCTTAATTTGCTTTACTTATATAAAAAAAGATGTACCAGGTGAATTTTAAGGTCAAACTTGTTAACAATATTAGAAGTAAAAATATGATGTTGTCCAAGATTGCCTCGCTTTTGTCCAATGGGAATCATCACAAACTAGCATTGATTTTGTTCAACAAGATATATATGACTTGCCATCAACAAGGTTGTAGATATTTGAGTAATTGTCAAACACTTCCTCAAACTATGTGCCCAATAAAGCCTTTTTGTGTGATATAACTTATAGTTGTAGTCATGTATGTGTCCTTAAGCAGAGGTATATTTCATGTGAACATAATTTGCATCTTGTGCTATGTATGATCTTTGCCTTGCAAACAATTTCAAGAATTTGGAATCCAGATCACGCTTCGCACATAAAGTATTCCCAATTGCCACTTAAACTGATTTCTGAGAATGCCACTTTTCTAATAGTTTATCAACTTACAATGATGATCTTTGTTTGCAGATAATGAAAAGATCAAATCTTCTGATTCAATATTGATAGTTGGAGGGGGTCCTACTGGTGTGGAACTTGCAGCTGAAATTGCTGTTGATTTTCCTACCAAAAAAGTGAAGTTGGTTCACCGGGGTTCAAGACTGCTGGAGTTTATAGGTGAGAAAGCGGGTAAAAAGGCTCTTGATTGGCTAACTATTAGGAACGTTGAGGTCATTTTAGGTCAATCTGTCGATTTGGACGTGATTTCTGATGGTGCCTATCAAACATCAAGTGGTGAAACCATCGTGGCTGATTGTCACTTTAAATGCACAAGTGATCCAATTGGCTCGTCATGGCTCAAGGGGAGGGTTGTCGGTGACAGTTTAGATGATCATGGGCGATTAATGGTTGATGAATTCTTGAGGGTCAAGGGTCTTGATAATACGTTTGCGATTGGAGATATCACCGATATTCCAGTAAGTCATCATGTAGTTTTGGAAAGTTAAACTGCAACAATCAAGTAAATAGATACCACCAAACAATTAATACAAAAAAATGGTCTTGGTATAGACTTCTTGTCCCATTTCCACTTTTTTTAAGAGTTAAGACTCTTCTTGAGATTATAAGTCACTAGACCTGTTTTTCCCATGTGGAGTGAAAAATAACAGAAGCTTCCGTCATCCATTTGTAATAGTATTTAGCAATTTGCATAGAGATGATTTTTTTGACACGTGGCCTAATCATTTAGACCATTTAACATCTTCAAATTGTGGGATATGTTCATATCGAGGAGAACAAAGATGGGATTTTGGGTCCTATCATGATAATAACCGAATATGGACCCACAAATTGAAGCATAGATGGTTTTATATTGGTTTATGTCTATGCCAAGTACAATAGCTTGAAATGCTATTCACTCAAAAAGGATAAACTTGAATTTTGATTTCATGTCTAGTATGTTCTAAGTAAAGATTAATACAGGTTTCGTCATAGTTTATATACCAAAATTATGTATTTCTATTAGTTGCAGTCAGTCTGGTGGTGGTTGATCTCACTTTCAGGCTTTCTCCATGGATGATTTAGGCAGTCTTGACCTGTTTTTTCAGCTCAATAGTATACAAACTAAAATTACAAAATTCCAATCAAATTTGCAGACATTGAAGTGTTTTTTTTAATATCTTTTTATATCCTTCTTAGTTTTTAGTACTGATTTATCTAATTGAGCTTTTATTGGTTGGTGTTGTGTGGCGGTCTACGATTGAGAAACCTAACGATCAATTGTGAAGGGACAAAAAACCAACCAAAACAAATTACCATAACTTCCAAACCATGGGTTTTAGTACAATTAGTTGCAGTACAGCTTAGGTTGACAGTTTTTGTGTTATTCCCTATCGGTAGATCCTTGAGTTCTATTTAGTGAAGCAGCTAGAGGAGTGGCAAATGAGGTTGCACACATCCAGTTTTGTAGTTAATAGCGCTGGATAAAATTTTTAGTACGGTATACTCACCCTTCTTAAAAGTATATGACAACCAGTCTCTAAATTTTGCCCCTCTTCATAGATTTTCTAGCTCCGCTATGCCTACTTGTTCTATTAGATGATCTTCTCTTCTTAGTTTGGGTGTGTTCTTGCATCAATTTTCATTTCCATGCCTTACTTCGTGAATTAACACAATGTTTGATTCATTAGGAACTAAAACAAGGATATCTGGCACAAAAGCATGCTTTGGTGGTTGCTAGAAACTTGAAGGTGCTGATTAATGGAGGTGATGAGAGCCAAATGGTCAAGTACACTCCCGCCTCACCGATGGCGATTGTATCGTTGGGAAGACGAGAGGCCGTGGCACAGATATGGTGTGTAACGATCATCGGGCGCATTCCTGGTATGCTTAAATCTAAAGACTTGTTTGTCGGAAGGACAAGGAAGCAACTCGGGCTAAAAGCCTAAATTGTGGCTAAAGCTTAGCTTCATTCGACAGTTTCTTTATACCAAACTAGTTGTTTTTGGTTGAAGGTAAAACAAATTCATTGTTATTCAAGATTTCAAGTCCCCTCAAAATGCTTTTGAAGGCTAAAGGGTGAATATGAAAAACTTTGGTATTGTTTGGTAAATATTTATTTTTCTTCTTTTTGGCTCATGTTTCTTGAAACCTTAAAGCTGGATTAAATTTTGAAAAACAACTTTGAGATGGTTCATGTTCATTTGTAGGGTTACTAGTGTGATATTTACTTACTTTCATTCATGTTTCAATTTATGTCATATTATTTTGCACGTATTTTTTTCAAAAATTGGTTAAATATATGGTTTAAAAAAATGTGCATTTCTTCTTTAACCATGACTTGAATATTATCTATATGTGGTAAATTAAATTAGGTTAATGACTTATTTATCCCAATTTTATTCTTATAAATCTTTAATTAATGTCCAAATAAAACATGTTTTTACATTATTCAATTGGTTCGTGAGATGCAAAATGATATGTAGCAGATTGATGAGTTAGCCTACAAGCTTATGTATTTATGAAAGGAAAAATGACCATGTAGTTTTGAGTTTGTACACATTTATGTATTTTATTTTTTTGTGCACATTGATAGTCAACGTTTTAATAAAATGTTTCAAATAGGTAGTTGGGTGACCTGAAAACCGGCACCAACGTGATGATTTTTTCAAGGAAAATGACACCAAATTAGCTGGGTACTTTTAATTTTGTAGACATTTATGTGGTGTACTTTTTTTGTGCACATTTAGTAGCAAGCTTCTAAAAATGTTTCAATTAGGTAGTCGGGTTACCAGATCGATACCAATCGGTTACTAAGCTTATGTGGACATATTTTATGACATAGAATTAAAAAAAATTTGACGTTACTTATATATTTTTTTTTTCTAAAAAATGACTCCAAAACACGGTAGGTATCAAATTCAAAACATATCATTTTCACTTGATACGTACCACGTTTAGGAGATGAAAAATAATACTATAATATTGTTATAAAATGAAGATATATTTTTATCAATTTGATACATATTTTGTTTATGAATACTTTTATAGTTTTATAGAATAAAATAAGTCACCTTAGGTTTTTTAATTGCAAATCATAAAAATATGTATATATAAGCATAATATATTGAAATTTTTAAAAAGTATCTATGAAATTATGATATTACTTTTTTGTTTACTCAATTATCTTATTTCAAAATCTATTTATTTTACGGTAATGAGTATGAAAGATACTAACCACACATATACGTAGCTAAAGTTAGGTGGTTAAATATTTATTAACCATAATAGATCACTTTTATCATGTTATTTAAAAATCATTTGAGTTACTATTATTTATTTTTATTTATTAACTGGTTATCGTTAAAAAAAGTAGTAATAGTTCATTCATAAAATGTTGCTGATGAATAATTTATCATTTGTGGTTAAGGATCAGTTGGAACTAATGTAATATGGATGCACTCATGTACATAAGAAACTTAGTTATAGCTGACTTTGATAAAATATAATATAAGCAATTAAAATATATTTTAAATATTCATAGCGAATCACGAATTCCAATTGAGATATTCTATATGTATACTCCTTAATTGTTAACCATGCATCTTTGAGAGAATAATATTAATATTCAGTTTGTGTCGCTTAAAAAAAAATGTGAGAAAGAGTGATATGATTAGTAAAGTTTAAGGAAAAAAAGTTATACGTACTACGTAAATGTTCATCCCAAATGACACATTAAAAAAAAATCAATAAAATAGGGTTGAAAAATGAAAAACCGATTTTTAGGGGTACGAATTGCAAACAATCCAAAAAAGTTTCGATATCCAATTGATAAAACCCGATTCAAAGTTTATTGATCCAACGAAAACTGTGACTATTTGAGCTTCATCTTGATTCAAACTTCAACAGCTCCTACAAACGGAAGATTAGAAGAAGATATCGCATTGATTTTGTTCTTCTCCGATCTTCTGCATCGTTGTTAAACTAGGGTTTGAATCAAGAATAAACCCTAAACGACCGAAACTTGAAGTATACGAGATGAAGAGAGTGTTTGGTATTAAGAAAGACAAAGAACCTCCTCCTTCGCTTAATGACGCCTCAGATCGGGTATTAAATCTTTCTATTTATGGAATGCATTTCGAGTAAATATTTCATTCTGTTTCGATTGTTGTATTGAGTTCTTTTTATCGATGTACGTTTTTGATGACTTTTGATTCAGTATCTGTTGCCCGTTTTCATTTTGGATACCAATGCGTTATGCGATGAACCGTATTTGAGGTCTAGGAGTAGGAGGCTATGCATCTCTCTCTCTCTCTCTCTCTCTCTCTCTCTCTGCCAAAGGATTTTAGGCTCGCATAAACAACATCTAGCCATTCGTACATTGTGCACAGAGATCCTTTTGGCTGAAAATGGATGAGGCGCTGCTGTGAAATTTTGTTCTCTAGAAGATATCGAAGTAAAACTTGGAGCTAATTAGTGTTTTGAAGTTATAGATGAGCAGGGCGGGGTCAATGTATGGGAAGCATTGAAGTATCAAAACATGTGTTTATTATCTTTAGTATTTGGAGAAGCATATTGAAGTGAAATATTTGTGTTTTGTAATTATTTATTTCTTAAATACCATAACCATATGACTATATCTCCACGGTTTTTAAAAAAACAAATAGACAAAAAAGGTGAATTCAATTTCCCTCTACAATAGAAGGAAATGATGCGTAAACTTAGAACAAGGATAAGGACTAAGGAGAGTAGGAGACTTCATCCAGCATAATTGCTAATTTGCTAGAATGAAACCCTAATCATTGGTCCACAATGAATGGAAACAATTATGTATGTTGGAGTTATGTTTTGCTGTATTGCTGAACAATCTTTTACTGCTGCTTAAGCGACTGTAGTTCTGGACCTTTTTTTTGGAATTTTTTTAGATGTATGTTGCTTCGAGTACTAAATACTGTTCTATGCTCAGACTATATATGACATAGAAGACTGATTACCTTCTATTGCTTCTGTAGATCAATAAAAGAGGTGAGACGGTGGATGAGAAAATCAAGCGACTAGATGGGGAACTTGCTCGGTATAAAGAACAGATTAGAAGAACCCGCCCTGGTCCAGCTCAAGAAGCTGTGAAAGCTCGGGCTATGAGAGTTCTCAAGCAGAAAAGAATGTAAGGTTACTTAATAGTATGGTGGTTTAAGGCGATGTCTAGTCGTGCCATTCTTACTTGATCTTTTCATATGTGACGAATATCATCTCTGTCCCAATTTAGGCACATGGTGGTTTAAGTATAAGGTTTTAATTTTTTTAGCTAGTCGAGCTTGAGAACCGTTTTCTTTTTGGACAAACAGAGAGAAGTTACCTTATGATATTGAGTATCATCATTGAGAATGACAACTAATAATGCTGAATATAAAAATTGCATCCACCTGTTTGGATATTACAACTTAAAAATTTCCTTCGTTTTCGTAAGTTCTATTTAAATGTTTAGACACATCTATTATATTTACTCATTCTTGGCAGGTATGAAGGACAACGTGACATGCTATACAACCAAACTTTCAATCTAGATCAAGTTGCATTTGCTTCAGAGGGTATTAAAGATGCTCAGCAAACAGTATGTTTCATGATTATTAAGTTAACTGTTGTTAGTATCCCCTGGCTTTGTTAAATCATTCTCTGTTATCTTTGGCTTCTGTTTGATTTTACCATGGACAAGCAATTGTGTGTGAAACATCCCACATCATGAGATGTAGTTCATATAATAGTATTAAGGACTTCACATCATCATGATGCAATATATGTGGCCTTAGCTTGATCGAGTTGGTTCTTTTGGGCTTCCATCGTTCACCTTAAATTGCTTTTGTTGGTAGCGCCCTGTTGGAAATAGTTCAAAGCATGCCGGGTGGAGCTTTTTCTGTCCTCTGGTGGGAAGTTGCTGCCTACCTCCATGAGGTAGTGGACCGCCCATTTAATTCTAGGGACGGATTTTTCTTGAATATGTGTGTGAAACATGCCTTTGATATCTATCTTTTGCTTTCGAGAGGGATATTTTTTATTTTCTGTTATCCAAACTCAAATTTTTTTGCCACTGATGGATTTTCTATCTTCCAGATGTCAGCTCTGAAATCAGCAAACAAAGAGCTGAAAGGAATGATGAAGACTGTAAAGATACAAGACATTGATGTAAGGATACAGTTCTGTTATCTCTTACAAGTCAAAATAGGGAACATAAGGAAAAAGAACTTAGCTAGGCTTGAAAGTTGCACAAAGTATATTCAAATTCTTACAACTTCCTAAATCACTCTATTTAAAAAAAATAGATTATCGTTTTAAAAGTATAGTTTCTATAGCCATGTATAAGACATTAATTATTTTCTTACATATTGTCTATCATCTGATAATTGCTAAAATGGAACCATTTGTTTTACTTATATGAAGAATTTGCAAGATGACATGATGGATTTGATGGATGTTAGCAATGAAATTCAAGAGTCTCTTGGTAGAAGCTACAATGTGCCTGATGACATTGATGAAGAAGATCTCATGGGTGGTACGTTTATAGTTTACCATAATATTTTTACCATAGAGTACAGAATTATTATACCTTCCTTTACCTTTTGACTGTGAACTACTTTGGATTGATAAAATGTATTCTTATTTATCATATGCCTCTTGTGTCTCTGTGATGGTAGCCAGGACATGGTATTTAGTAGTGGAGATCCAGTTGTACATGCCCTTCACTGTCGGTTATGCGATTTGCATTCTCCGTGTTGACCGTGAGACTACGGTGCAGCCCTCAAAGGCCGGGCGGATTACCCTTTTTTATAATACTTACTCTATTTAAAAAAGGCAACATTTTGGTTTGGTAGATTGTTATTATATATAACATTTCAACTTTTAAGGCAAAACAAACAGAAAACCAAAATCAAGGTTGTCTAAATTCTCTCTCCCTTTTCCTCCAAAGATTCTAATCCATATTTACCCATTAGCACTTGATTGTAGCCTACAATCTTTTCGTTTCTCTTGCTAACGCTATTCACAAGGATATGATTATTGATTGGATTTCACAATGCAGAACTTGACGCTCTGGAGGCAGATATGGGACTGGAAACTGAGGGTGAAGGGGTACCTTCGTATCTTCAAGCTGATAATGAACCCGATTTAAATGAAGAGCTCAACTTGCCTTCGGCTCCCAGTGGGCTTGCAGTACCTGGCCGCAGAGTTAACAACCAGGTGAGTTTCACAAAATTTGGTTATTCTATGTATTAGCACCATGAAAATCTGATGATGATGCTAATTTGGTTTATTTGCATTTTCTTTAATTCTTTTCAGGCTGAGGATGAACTTGGTTTACCTCAAGTACCTCGTGCATCTTTACGTGGTTAGTTGGGGGATTTTTAAGTCGGTAACAACATTGTAAACAGTAAACCTGCCCATGATTACTTGCTGCATTTTTCTTGGACAATGCTTATGGATTTAACTGTTTTCTTTTCTGCAATTCACCATCCCCATTAAACCACCTCTGAACCATAACCACTGGATTAAATTTATAACCATCATTGCTTTAAAAGTTGCAGGGCTACCCGTCTCAACCCTATTCCTTTACCTTGTTTTTAAATGTGTAGTTTGCGTCGTTGGCGTCTTAAGGAGCTTTACAAGCCTCCGATGGGTTGTTTCTATAAAAAGATCATTATACATTTCCCCAAGCAATGCTCTCTTGCATTTGCCTCCATAGTGGAGGTGAAGAGTTCGAGTCCCATGGGTTTGAGTCAGGGATGGTCAGAAACGGCTATCGGTTAAAACCGGTATGCCCCATACATCTAAGCCAAAGGCTTGGAGCCCCTGGGGTAAAACCTTTTTAAAGAAAAGAAGGTTTATATGTTTTTTTCCATACCAATTACATCATTGTATTGTCATTATGGAATTTCAGCAACATTTTTTACTGCCAGATTATATTTTTAAGTAGCAATTTTACTAGTACGGATTTTAGAAATACAATGATTAAATTGGAAAGGGGTGTCAATTTCGGTCTATTCAAGCAAACGGGTGGGTTGACGACCAAAAGTCATAAACTTTACATAATTTTAATTTTTTTTTTCAAAGAACAATTTGTATAATATACCGTTTTATAAATTTTCATCTTTAACAAAAAGTTTATGTTCTATCTTAGTTTTTTACAACGGGTCAATTTAATCGTCCGACACGTTTGGCTCATTGGGTCAACATTGACACCCTGTTGGATTTAAAAAAAAAGTTAATAACCTAAAATGAGAAATATAGGAAGAGATGGTATGTTTACATTTAATGATATGAACCTTTTCTCCAAAGGCTTCCAGGCTTGGGAGTTTGGCCTCTAATTTTGGATTTCATCTTCAATTCAGAATGAAATATCTAAATATTTATATTTTGTTTGATCCCTTCTACAGGGTACAGTTTTATCTTCTTTTTTTTTTTTTTTTTTTTTTTTTTTTTTTTTTTTTTTTTTTTTTTTTTTTTTTGTCATACAACATTTTAATACATTGTTTAAAAAAAAGATTTAAAACCTCAAATAAGATTATAAGAAAGTTATACTTTGTTTACTTATTTAACAGAAATAAAAAGTAGTTTAGTTAAAGCGTTGGAAAAAAAAATTTTAAATGTGTAGTTGAGAATTACATAAATTAAATGGTTGCATTGTAAATTACCCACTAAGGAATTTAGCATTATACATGTTTAACACTTTTGGGCGGAGCTCATATCAAGCCTTGGTTAATTGAATATAGCTTTGACTTTCGAGAGAGATTTTTGAGATTGAGCTCAAACCAAGTTCAAAGCTTGAGATTGGTTCGTCATGTTTGCAACCATAAAAGATTCAAAGAACTGCATTGTCTTATAGACTAGACTAAGGGGCCGTTTGGTTCACAGAATATTTTCAGAAGGGTTGAAAAATCTGTCAAAATTGAATTTTATGTTATCTTTTTCGGTAAAAAAATTTGACAATACCTTTATTGTCAGTTTTTACATTTTATATTACCTTTTTTTTGGTAATTTGCCTGATAAAATTCAAAAATTGACAATAAATATAATGTAAAAAAAATTTTAAAACAAGAATGATAACATAAAATTCAAATTTAATAAAAATGGTATTGATGACCAATTAGGAAGGTAAATTTTTAGTTTTATGCTTCTTTTTTTTGTAAATGAATAATATTTGATTAATTTTTTTGACTTAAAATTTGAATTTCATGTCATTTCTCCGCCAAAATAGAATTTTACATTACCCTTCCGGCAAAAATTTTTTACGATACCTCTGTTATCAAATTTTGTATTATATATTACATTTCTTGGTAATTTGAATGAAGAACCAACCAGTGTTGCAAATTCTATAAAAAATCAACAAAAAGAAATTAGGAAAACAACAATTGTTAGAATTACATGGTGAACATATGTCCTCCAGATTTCTTTTAAAATTATAATGTTCTGTTCTCAGCATTTTTTTTCCTGCATGTGCCAATGTTCACCCAAATCAATTAGAAGATGAACCAAGAACTTGTCCTGCAACTTTCTTTTCAAACCTTACAGGTTACAACAGTAACAAACACCATCATTTCTAACATGTTGCATTTAATTAGATGAAATTTTCTAGTCTCATGTCAGAGATAAAGTCTAGAAATCTGAAAGCTATGATAACAAGTCTGTTAAAATAATGTTTGAACAAGTTTGATTCTGAATTAATTATTTTAATACAACTGAAGTGCATATGTTTGTCTCCAATTTGGTTTTAAAAGCCATGAGTCCATGAGGCCCTGCACACCAATGCCAAAAAGGGTCCTTAAGCCTAAGTCGAGGCATTAGCATCACATAAGCTTGACACACTTTGCATAATAATATCATATTGCATACATAAAACATATCGATGCTGCATTTAACAACTAAAATACCAACATATTTAATGTCTTAAACAAGTAGTGTCATGGCTTGCAATTCCATATCGCTAAAATTCTTATGATAATATAAAACAAACATCACCAAGTCTGTGCAACCCAACATATAATAGAAGCAAATGAACAAATAAGACACAACTTTCTCTAACCAAACAATAAATAATCATCATAATCATCATTATCATCAATCCCAGGCACAATGTCATCTTCTTCATAATCCGAAAGTTCAAGATCCTCTTCCATTTCATCTTCTTCTTCATCAGTCAATAGAAGTCTGCTAGTTGGTACTCTAGGACTGGGGGTGGAAGTATAAGCAACACCTTTTCCTTTATTGGCTCTTGATGGACCTGATGCATCATTCCTCAAAGTTGATGCTCTAGTAGCATAAGTAGAGTGACATGCCCCAGAAGTTCTATCACCCAATGTTAATTTATCACAATTAACCACAAAATCAGTACCATCTTTCTCATCGTTTCCATCATCCATTTGCCCCATCAACCACTCATTGCCTTCATCGATCTCTTGCAAAAGAATCGGATCATCTGTGTCTTTTCTTTGGTATTGATGTTTCAAAGCACGATTAACTTTGACATACACCATGTCATTTAATTGACTTTGTGCCAATCTATTTCTCTTCTTTGTATGAAGCTATTAAAAATAAAAGTATTAAGTTTTAATAACTTAATGACATGAAAAATAATTGATTATAATGACATATTCACAACTTACATGTTGGAAAACACTCTCGTTCCTCTGACAGCCTGTAGCACTACAAGAGAGGCTAAGAATCCGAATAGCAAGCTTTTGCAAGGCTGGAGTCGAGGCCCCAAACGCAGACCACCAAATTGCTATTAAAAAGTTCAAATGTACATAAATCAAATAGGTAATTTCAACGCACGGAAGGTTATATAATATATCAGATGATATAAACAAAAAATTGCTTACCTGGAGCTAAAATCTTCCTTTGTCGTATAGCTATGTCAAGGCCAAAAATACCTTTGGCGTTTTGATATACACTTAACTGGTCAACAATTTTGTCTTGAGTTTCCACATCTGGAACTAACCTTTGAATGCAAGCATACAACCCTCTTATAACCTCTTGATCATAATTTGCATTTTTTGGATTTTCATAATACATTGCCGGATTCAAAAAATACCCAGCCGCATGCAAAGGCCTATTAAGTTGGCAATTCCACCTTTCATCTATATACTCAAAAGCTTTCTTGTATTGGTCCTCTTTATGTAGGAAACTAGCAGCAATGGTCTCCTTAGCCCTATCCATGGACTTATAAATATATCCCATGGCAGGCTTGTTATCCCTACTAACCATTCTAAGAACTTCAAGAAGAGGTTTTGTCAACTTAAGAGCATATGCAATATTATTCCAAAATCTTTCTTGCAGAATGATGGATGCCACTTTCTTCCCCGCCGCTTCCTTTGACCATTTGCTATTCTTCCAATCTTCAGAAGTGATCATCTTCTGCAAATTATTTTTTTGCTTGTGTATTTGTGAAACTGTAACGAAGGACGTTGCAAACCTAGTGATTGCTGGCATATGCAAGTTTTTTTTATTTGTGAACCTTGTCATCATGTTTGCAAGACCGACATCATTATGGAAATAGCCATTCATGAAGATAGCCATTTTCAAAGATCTTCGAACCTTTGGAATCCTTCCTATATCCTCCAAGATGAGATCAATGCAGTGCGTTACACAAGGAGTCCAATATAGATGTTCTCTTGTCGCTTCTAACATCTTCCCTATAAGATTTCCAAGAAAGAAATATGTATATTAAAATAAGAGGAGATGATTTAATACATAGAAAAAGAATTAATATTTTGTATCAAGTGATGGTATGCTTACCTGCCAAAACATAGTTGGATGCAGTATTTGTCACCACTTGAACCACATTCTCTTCTCCTACTTTATCCACCATGTAATCAAGCATTCGATATAATACAATCTCATCTTTTTTAATTTTCGGGAGAACCATAGATTTAATATAGAAGGAACCTTTTGAAGAATTCACTAAAAATTTCACGATATCCTTTTGAAGTATGGAATCATGCCATCCATCGAATAAAATAGAACAACCATTCTTAGCACATTCTTTCTTGCAGTCCTTCAAATTATTTTCTGTGTCTTCCAATTCTTTCTTAAGCAAAGATTCGCTTAGCTCATGCACGGTTGGCGGTTTAAATCCAGGGCCAAACTGTGCAATTGCTTCCATTGCAACATAAAAGCTATCATAAACAGTCGAATTAAAAGGAAGCCCCGCATCATAAAACCACCTACCTAGCTCTCTATAAGCATTGTTTCTTAACTCCTTTTTACTGGTTTCATTTGTTGTTTCTTGTCTTTCTCCATTTCTACTTCCTTGTCCCCTCTTCGTATTTACAAATGTACCCTCCTCATCATATTCTTCAACAGATTGATCCATGGATGAGCACATTTTCATCTTCCTCTTCATCTTTCTACGATAAAGTGTTGCTGTTTACGATGCAAAATTAACAGACAAAACATGAAGCTATAAAAGCATAGAAGATTACACTAATGTAAAAGACATAATCATGAAGCTATTGACACAAACACAATGAACATCATAACGTAATTTCCCTCTACTTGCGCCGGTACAACTATTAAGACTGAGGCATCTATGTAACCAAAGTGCTGGTCAAATTAAGCCAAATCATAGGCATCATGATCGCCATATCAGTATCAACAACAAACTACACTACACAAGAACAACGATAACAAACTGAACCCTAATAAAAAAATAAAAGAAAAAATGTAGTAAATTGAACCAGCAAAAGGCGAAATAGAATATTTTACTTACATCAGAGACAAATCAACAACTGATTACAGAATTGTTGGGTGGATTAAACGTTGCTGCAAGAAGAGATACTTGAAAATGGAGAACAGAATGATCAGAGTATTTGGTTTGATTCTGGTAAGTTAAAAAAAAGGCGAAGAAAATCGGAGGGAAGAGTGGAGAAGACGCAGGCAGCCAAAGGGAACGAACGGACGGCGTTTGTGGAGAAGAAAAAGGAGCGTTTTAGTTTTATTTAGGGGAAAACCAACCAACCGCGAAAATGAAAAATATTTTGGAATTTGGAATATGACTCAAAATTCGATTTCAATTTTTTATCTGTATTATTTTTTTTATGATTCATAAAATATATTTATATTTGTATGTGGATTTTTGTTTCTGTTAATATAATTTCATAGGGTTTATATACAAATAATTTATGTATTGATAAAATCAATTCTTTTGAATTACGGTAAATATTTAAATTTATTAAAAATTTAAATTTTTGTTTTTTAAATGATTTCCGGTTTCCATTTAAAAAAAATCTCATGTAAAGCAAAATTAAGCATATATCCATGCCTTTTGAAATAAAATAAACAAATCTAAAAAAATGCATCAAATTTAATGTTGTTTAAAAACATTTCAAATTTGAATTTTTAAAATTTGAATGTATAAAATGTTTAAAGTTGAATTTTTATAAAAATGTTCGAAAATTTATAGTTACCTTTACTATTATTTGTTTTTTATTATTATAAAATTCAATAAATGAGTAACTAATTTGTCATGTGTCAACCACTTATTTAATTCAGTCATGTGTCAAAATTTCAATCAGTCATATGTTATTACAAAAATTAAATTTGAATCAAAATCAAATCCAGTTCAATATATTATAATTGTAACATCCCGGTTTTGAGATAGGTACGTGGAATTATGTCATTGGATTAATTATTTAAATTGGGACCCGGGAATATAAATTTGTATTTTGGGGTATCGGGATCGGATTTTGGGTACCGGACCGGGTTTAGTCTAAAACGTATATATGTGCCACCTCTTTGGATGCTTGCTTTCATTCTTCACTTCCAAAATCAGAGCTAAAAGTGTGTTTGTGTGTGTGAAATTGAATTCCAGCAGCAAAGGATTGAAGCTACAGCTGTGATTTGAGCTCTTGATCATCATCTTCATCTCCTTCTTCTTCAAGTTTGCTACCAAAGCTCAAAGTGAGTATTAAGCTCCAAATTTGTGGGATTTATGTGTTAGTTGTTATCAAGTGATTAAAGTAAGTTTATATATGTGTTTTGTTGAGTTTTTGGTCAAATTCGTGAGCTAAAATCGAGCAATCGGGTTTTGAGGTGTGAAATCGTTGCTGTCAAAAAACAGAACATTCATGGCTGATAGTCAGCTTACGCGGCCGCGTAGGGTTTGCTACGCGGCAGCGTAGGTATTTGTTTACAAGCCCGTGTAAAAGGCTACAGGGTGGTGTAAAGATGGAGCTACGCGCCTGAAACACCCTTCCAACTAAAATAGATGTTTCACGAACAATTAACAATAATTATCAGAATATACTTGCGGAAATGTGGTCAAATTTAAATTTTCAATATTCAAAAGCCATCAACATGATACTTCCCACTTTGTCACCTAATAACGAGCAAAGTGTGGGGTATCATGGATCGAAGCAGATTGGGTTACAAGTTTTAAACATCCAAACTATCTAACCATGCGTAAAAGCTAAGTTCATTCTCGAGCATATACCAAAGCGGGAGTCCACTAAATCCCCACCCCAAAGCTTTATCAAAGATAAGCGAACACAATGGAGCCGCTAGTCAAGGTCCAATCCACTACCAAGATGGTCATGTGTGATGCTTTCCTTTACCTGAAAGGGGTTTAACAACTAAAAGAGGTCAACAAAGTTGAGTGAGTTGCTAGATTAGAAGGAATACTTAATATACGTGCATGCAATGATAAACGACGAGTATGTCCGATAAACAAGATGATCGAGTGCTCAATTTAGGCTTAGAGCTGGCCCAACATTATTGCTCAATTTAGACTTAGAGCTAGTCCAACGTCTTGCTCAATTTAGACTTAGAGCTAGTCCAACATTATTGCTCAATTTAGGCTTAGAGCTAGCCCAACATTATTGCTCAATTTAGGCTTAGAGCTAGCCCAACATTATTGCTCAATTTAGGCTTAGAGCTAGCCCAACATGTTGCTCAATTTAGGCTTAGAGCTAGCCCAACATGTTGCTCAATTTAGACTTAGAGCTAGCCCAACATGTTGCTCAATTTAGGCTTAGAGCTAGCCCAACATGTTGCTCAATTTAGACTTAGAGCTAGTCCAACATTTCCATGGATATCCAGGTGAGGTCATTTGAGAGCACATTAAGCATGGTGAGGTCCAACGTGCCTCACACAAGCCCAAATAAATCGTTTACAGAAGGAATGAAAGCAAGTATGCAACAACTATCAATATGCCAACAGTTAGCTCCACAAGGTATTGAACGAGGTATAGCTCCACAAAACACCTCAAGTATAGTGAGGTCCAATGTGCCTCACATAAGCCCAAACAAATCTTTCTTAGAAGGAAAGAAATCAAGTATGCAACAATTATCAATATGTCAACACATAGCTCCTCAAGGTATTCAACAGGGTATAGTTTAACAAAGCATATCAAGTATAGTGAGGTCTAACGGGCCTCACATAAGCCCCAGATAAATCATTCATAGAAGTAATGAAAGCAACATACACAACTATCAATATGTCAACAAATGGCTCCACACAGTATTCCACGAGTCATATCTCTTCAAAGCATATCAAGTATGGTGAGGTCCAAGGTGCCTCACGTATGCCCAAATTAAACATTCATAAAAGAAATGAAGGCAATTACGCTACACTATCAGTGCATTAACAAATAACTCCACAGAGTGTCGAGTGATGTATAGTTCTACAAAGCATATCCAGCATGGTGAGGTCCAACGTGCCTCACATATGCCCAAATAATCATTCATGTGAGAATTGAGGGTACATATGCATCTTCTATCACAATATCAACAATTAACTCAACTCTAGATGATGTCAAATGAAAGCATATCAAGTGTGGTGAGGTCCAAGGTGCCTCACATATGTCCAATGAATCAACATGTAGGACTGAGAGCAAATAGACTACTATTATCAATGTATCAACAATTAGCTCAACAACATGTTCAATGAGGCAAAACAACAATATACATGAACATTATATAAAACTAATGCTAGAACTCACAGTGATCGGTTTATAGAATTCCCAAGCCTTCCAACGAAGTCACACTAGCCCCAAGAATGGCTAAAGCTTGTAATCAAGCTCCTTTCGACTCGATTCACCTAAAAGCATTCATAACGCGCACCCGTAAGCCCCCGAACACAATATAAGCCCCTAAGAGTGGCCTAAGAGTATTGAGGCATCAAACCGAAAGTACTAAGTCCAAATGAGGCCTTACAAGTTCCGGAATGGATCAAAGGCCCTCAAACCCTTTAAACACTTAATTTAGAGGTGCAACGAACGCATAAGACCCGAGCATCGACCCCTAACCATGGAAAACGAATTTCGGAGACAGAAAGTTGGTCATGGCGCGACCCAAAGGGGGTAGAGGCGCGACCAACAAGCTGTCCACCCACAGACTGCACCTTAAATGCCCAAAAATGCACCAAAACCCTCCAAAACTCCCATAATTGCTTCTAGCTATTGAAATAGACCTTACCAACCATATAATTAACATATTAAGGTCATTTAAACCCCTATAAACATAATAGAATCATTTCATAACAATTCATGATTCCATGGAGCTCATACGGACTCCGAACGAGTCCGAAAACGACCAAAAGCTCCAACCGACAACACCGAGCTCCAATTGAGCTCATAATCAATTCTAACCAATCCCATAGCATTATTAAACATACTTGAGCTATGTTTAGACATTCAAAATACATCTAAACATTGAACCCCAATTCCAAAATGATTTGGAACTCATTGAGGCATTTCACCGAACACTTGGCGCGCGATTTAGCCTAAAAACACCATTTTGAGTTCTTACACATATTTGTGTTTCCCAACTCATGTAAACACTTCTAAACATAACAACATCATGTTCTAACATTCCATGATTCGTTGGAGTTCATACGGGCTCCGAACGAGTCCCGGAACGGCCGCAAACTCCAACCGGCAACACCGAGCTCCAAATGAGCTCGAACTCACTTCTAATCAATACTATAACACTAATTAACACATTCAGACTATATTTAAACATTCAAATATGATTACTCATTAAAATTCAATCCAAACACGATTGTGAACTCATTGGGGCATTTCACCGAACACTTGGTGTGCGGTTTTGACTCGAAACCCCGATTTGAGTTCTATCAATTTCTACTACTCCCAAATGATAAATAAATCATTTATAAACATATTTGAACTCATCCCAAGTTCTAATAAACATAAAAACACTACATTTCATTCGTTTACCAATTTGAGCCCTAGATGAGCTCATAAATGGTTTTTAATCGAAACTAACCTGAACTATCAATGTATTTACATATTTTGGCTCCATTTTGATCATATAACAACATATTAAAATTTTAGAGCTTTTACTTAACAACTCAACTCAAACCCATTTGGGTTCCATTCTCCAACATAGATGAAATGGAGAAGATGAGGAAGATGGAGGGGAGTAGATAATGATTATACCTTCAATAGAGATGGAAGATCCAAGATTTAGCCTTAAATCCTTGCAAAAACGTGATCTCCAAGCCAACCCTAGCTCACCCTTCTCTTCCTCTCTTCTTTTCTTTCAAAGACCAAAATATGCAAATGTGTGGTGTGTGTGTGTTGGTGTGGACGGTTTCAAGGGAAATAGGGTGTGGGTTTTTGGCCTTTGGCCAATCCCACCCCTCATCTTTGCAATGTGATCATTCAACCCCTCCCAACACTTCATTTATTTGCAAATAAACTACAATGCTATTTTATGCAACAATTAATTAATTCGATACCCAAATAGATGAATTTGACATAAATACACTAGATGGATTTAAACACTACATTAACCCATTATTATGTCATATTGGATTAGTATTTAATTGTTTTTTTTTTTTGCAAATTTCGGGATGTTACAATTCCTCCCTACTTAAAAGGATTCCGCCCACGGAATCAATTCGACTCAAACAACGCCGTATATTTGACTTCCATCTCGGCCTTCGTTTCACAAGTCATTAAAGACCTACGAGGATGTTTCCAAATTCCAATGAATCAACCCTATCTCGACCCCTTTATTTCTCTACTTAGCGACTTTTCAATTCAATACTCAGTCGTGCATCAAGACATCAAATCATGGGTTTTTAAAATGTTTATTCCCAAAGTCAATTATGGGTAACTACACACATTAGTATCCATTACTAACAATACAAAATTTTAGATTTAATCAACATGAGTGATCTTACAAGTATGCCTCCTTTGAATGTTATAACATATTTTCAACTTGATATTTCACATTATTCTATTTCAGGTTTTCAATATAGAGTCATATTCATCCACTAACTGTTATACATTTTTCATGCCAATCACGGTACTACTTACCATATAATAACATAATTCAGATAATTCAATTTCGCTTTATCCGTGTATGTCAAATTTCAGCATATTACATTGTCACGTCACTATGACTTTCAGTAGACCAGTTTTACTAATAAAACTCATATGATTTTAACAAGTTCGCAGGGTTGACAGTCTTTCACCAATTAAAATGAGCACCTACGGCGGCTCGGTCAACTATTTTGGTCACTTCCACCAACAAAACTCATTACATAACGCGGTCAACAATATATAATTAATATTCATTACCTCGAGATATCAAAATACGTCAGTTTCCTCTACCGTATGTGCATAAAAGACTCTAACATACGTGCCATTTTCAAGAGCAAACACTTTTACCTACTCAACATTAAGACCATAAGATATCTCATGAGCTTGAGTCATTATCCAAGGTGGTGACCTTACTACATAATTAACTGTCTTGTCACATAAGACAAGACCAAACCACATCATTAGCTAAGGCATATAAAATGATCATAGAGAAATCATCCAAAAATGTAATTAACTATTTAACCAATAAAGTCATCACATATGATACAATCCGTATTAAGTTTCAAGTCAAGTTTACCTAATATATGTACCTTGGAACGATGCCCAAGAATCATAAAAATGCAATATGTGAGTGTCTAAGGGATATAGTTCATTTTTAATTCTACGTGTATCAATTAGCCACTTATCCCTTAAGATTTTCATAACTACCAATAACAATTTACTTGACCTCAGTTGTACGTTGTACTTTCAACAATGACCTTACTTTATTACACTCATGTCATGTATTAAGGTCAATCCATCTTCATACATGTAAGGTACAACTACCTTCGGGGCGTTATAACTTATCAACATATAATTTTCAACATCTTTCGAAAAAAAGGTGTGATATAAATATCATCCCTCCTCATAGGTCGTCCCATGACCGATTCTCTTCTATGTGGTGTAAACTTGACTTGAAACTTAATACGGATTGTATCATTTAATATAATGTTTAACAATTTTAGTTAGGGTCAATTGATAAAAAGTTACAAACAAAGCAATAAATTTTATTTTTATCGTTTATAGTAATATTATCCATCTTTTTATCATTAATAGCATCAAATTTTATGTTTTTTCTTATCATTTTATATCAAAAAGTAAATATAGTTGATGTTATGAATGGTAGAGACAATATGAAAGCTGATGTTATTAATGACATAAAATATAAAAGTTGATGCCGTTAATATACATACTGTAATACGGAAAAAGATTAATAGGAAAACTAAAAGGAATGAAAAAACAAAAAAAAAAATTTCTAAAGAATTTCATAAATGGGTTCTGAGGTGTTAAAATCACAAAAATTCCCCTAAAGATAACAAAATATTTAATGGCAATTAGTTCTAAATTCGAACATGTTTTGATTTTCAGAGACTATCTATGTACTTAATTTGCGAGCACAATGACCATTTATGTAAATTACTCGTATAGATCTTTTATATGTACTATTAAGTATTAACCATTAAATTTTCAATATGATAAAAATAGATATGAAAAACTATAGAATAACTTGTTTGTCATAATCTATTGAGTTTATTATGAAATAAACCAACATCTTTTTAGTTTTTTTGCGTTTTCGTCCAATCATGTTATTTTTTTTTTTCATAAAAGTCCTCAAGTTAATTTTTTATTTATAGTTTATAGTGAAAAATGAATATTAGATACCGGTTTTTCAGTCGCTAAAAACCCGGTTTAATAATTAAAACCGGGGTCTAATAGTTAAATTTCACAAAACTAAAATAAAATAAAATTGAGGAACGAAAACGCAAAAATTATGAAAACATGTTGGTTTTTTTCGTAATAAACCCTTGTCGATCCAAAACAAAACAGCAAAGAAAACAAAATCCGGCAAATAAATGAACTGCATTCGATACCAAATACTACTTTATATTAAATTGTATAGTTAGTTATTGATCAGTTTACATTATAACATCAACTTCAGGTGGCCCAAGAAGCGATTCACAATAAGCTCGCATGAATATATACTACCACAAAAAAGACACATACGAGTGTAAAGTGGTAACTGAAACATCTATAAGACAATTACCTAGTCAATATATCCATGTTTGCTTACAAAACATCACTACATTTTGTGTAGTGAAATTCGATTTGCAGTCGATGATGAACGAGAGGGCTTGATGGTGGCATCAACCCTTTCTTGACATCTGTCTGCAGTTCTCTCAAAGGGATTGCAGCCAGAAAGCTCTTAATATACTCCTTGCACGACTCTTTACCTTTCGACACCTCTTTCTGGCTTTCATTCGATGAATTCTTTTCGTTTGGCTTCTGTGTCTCCCTGGGTAGTCGTTGAATTGTAGTATCTTTATCAAACTTCAGCATGTATGCTTGATTGCAGCCCTCGTATAGCCTCTCTCCCAAAGTGTCGATGATATAATAGGCATCCTGATCCACTTTCAAGATGAAAAAGTGGTCGTTCCAGCTCACGATATAGACCAAGGGGTTCGTGTTGTTAGCATGGTCTGAGCTAAATTGACTGATCTCGTCCCATATGTTGTCAAACGACATAGCACCATCAAGAAAGTCAAACACACCCTCTTCAAGCCCCTTTGGATGAAAAAATCCGATGAAGGACTTTTCAGGGACTACAGCAAGATTACGGATCTTGGCTTGAAGGACTGTTTCAAGGTCAAAGTGCTTATCTGGGAAGTGCTTCCTATAAACTTCGTTTTCACAGAGATTTCTCCACTCTAACGAACCTTCTCGAATTAGGCTATCGAGTTCGGACTTGATGGGCATTTCATTGCAGTTGTTTTGGAACCAGTTGGCAATAGTAGCAACTAAAGACGTGCATGCACTCTCCCCAGATGCTCTTTCGCTTCTTTGGTCAATGGAAGCAAAGAAGACTTGTGTTTGAAGTTTCATGTACCCGTCCCGACTTATCACTTCCATGCTATCCCATCTACCGACTGCAAAATTATCATCTCCAAATTCAGAGATTGAAGATCTACTTGTCGTTGAGCCGTCTTCGCTTCTGTGCCACTGGCATTCAATAAACACATCCAAAAAGTCAAATAAAGAAGAAGGGGATAGGTTTGCAAAGGAGTTGAGCACAAATGTGAAAATACAAGTTTTTGTAAACTTGTACTCCACTAAAGCTTGAGGTCAAACTTCGAGCTCAAGCTAGTTACCCAATAAATACTTGTTCTTCACTTGCATTTGCAAAGTGTTGGTTCACAAAGGAGTAACCATGGCTCGCCACACAATTAATTGAAGAAGAAAACAAAACACTTACCCCGTATGTGGAATCATCTGATGAGCTCAGCATTCGACGATCAAAGTCAATATCATCCCCACCTTCTTCTCGAACATCCCTTTTCAGAAGTGGTTCTCCTTTGGCTTTCGTAGATTTAAAACTCAACTTTCTTTTCCTCCATCGAAAGATGCTGCGCTTTGGGATTTGCCTTTCTGAGCCATTAATCATAGATACACTTAAATCATCTTCCTTTATTTTATAATTTTGGTAGTACATACGATCCTCATCTTCACTACCACTCAAGTTGAAGGAAGACAATCCCCCAACATGATTTGCATAAGCCAAAGTTCCATAACTGAAAGACTTCCTAACACTAGAATCCACATAATCATCTGAATCATCTCCATCTGTTCCATCAAACGAGTCTGTATCAAATGGATAGTCTGCACCCTCAGTTCTGACTGAGCTTTTACCATCACTTCCCTCTTCTTCATGACATGCTTTTTTAGCCTGCCTTGGCGCAATCACCTTAAACATCTTGACTTTGTTAAAACCAGCTTTAAGAGTCAAGGGCTCGTCTCCATTGCGGAGTAGCAATGGGAGAGGCACAATGGATCTCTGGGCTGGTTCCGTGACATCGCGTGCATCAGTTTTCAGTCTTAGGAGGCTGAGTGATACCTGCGTCGTTGATGAGCATAAAATTTAGATAAAAAAGAGTTGGTGATGAACACCAAGAATGGTATAATATTGAATAGGATACATATTAGAAGAAACTTACAAAGAGTATAGGACTACATTCTATGCTACCAGGCACCGAAAGTCGAATACTTATCGGGGTCTTCTCTTGCTCACTGGATGCAAAGTCAGCAAGGTTCAACAATCCAGTTGCAACGACATGATCGCATCTTTTAGGTCCTTCGCTTAAGCCCTGAAGAAGAGCATCATCATTCAGAAATCTTTAGAATACCCGTGCGTAAACATACTCAAAACATTTAACCACTTGACTTATTTTTTTTATCTTTACAAGATATTGATAGGATTAATAATCATTACAAGATATTGGTATTGATTGTGGGTTTCTTGTATTTGTCTTATAATGGGGTATTTAGGTATTTGATAATTAGTACAAGACTTCTATTAAAATGTTATCAATCATTTTTAGATAACAAACCAAAAATGCCAGTTTTGATCTCTCATTGCAATTTTGCTTGTTTTTGTCCCCAAATTATTCGTTTTGTTCCATTGTTGTGAAATTATCATTTTCTATTTCAATTTAGTTATGTATCACCCAATTCAATAGGTTACGGGTTGCAAAATTATCAAACTGGAACATATGCATATAATCGGTCCAAAATATCTACATGGCATGAATAAAAACATTGACGGAAGCAAGTAGCAATCATCACCCTCTAATATACAAAGAAATTGTTTGAAAAACAGAGATCAAATTCCATCTCACGTAAATTTAAGAAACACAGTCATGAAAAGATCTGTAATCGTCTTTTGTGTATTTGTGATGATGACTAAGATAATCAAAGATTATCAATCTTAGGTAAGAAACTCCAACTCAATTGAAGTTTGTAAATCGCCTGATCAAGATAAAGGTTTAGCAAATTCTTACGAAAATTATACTTCAATGATAGATATTAGAAAAAGCAAAAAAACATTCGAATTAAAAGAACCCGAAATTCTTATTGCGACGATCAGCCGAAAAAAACCTGATCATTAAAAAAAAAAAAAGAAGACGATTAATTTAGGACTTACGTCGAACACCGTGAATGCAACTTCCCATCGATGAAAACAACCATCTCTAAAACCCACCAAATCGCAAACAGCAATGAATTCTTCATTCCATTCGACAACACCATCATCATCTAATGATTCTTCCTTTGTCAAATTCCTCTTCACATTACTCCGCTTGAAATTTAGCCGATTATTAGACTTATTAGAACCATTCCACTTAATTTCAACACCCAATCGTGAATACTCCGGGCGATCCCCACCACCACTACCACCTCCGACGCCGGTAGTTATGGTTTTTTTCTCATGCAGGCCTTGGAGACTGAGTACAGAAATCTTGGCTTCGAATTTCTTTGATGAGAGGGGTGGCCATGGTCTCCACCTCATCATCCTAACACCCATTACGTTTAACAATTGATTGTTGAGTGTTTGAGATTAGGATCGAGCTAAGGATCCCCCCTAAAAAATGTTAATTGAAATTGGGGAGGATAAGTTTTGAGAAAGGGTGCAATGTGGTTTATATAGGAAGATGAAGCAGTGATCATGCTTTTGGTTTGACAGAAGATGATGAAGGAATGGCCGGCAGTACCCATATAGCCTTTAAGTTTTACATCATAATAACAAACATATTGAGTAACGGCTATATTTTGTCTTCTTTAATAATGTTCTTGAGAAAAAGGTAATATAGTTATATTTTTTTATTAAATGATGCGATAAATTAAATTTATTTTTTTTGAACAGCAGATGTTAGTGGTTAGTTGTTAGCATATTGTTAGACACCTTGAGGGTGAGGACCAAACCTCACACCTCCACCTAAGGAGAAACACCCTTGGTGAGGCTCGAACCCGAGACCTCAACCAAGAGGAACCCCTCCCACCTTTGGTGGTGGCCACTTGATCTAAGTCAATGTATCAATTTACTATATTAAAAAATAAAATTCCTTATGGGTATAAGCAAATGGATTCGAAAATCGTTTTTTCTAAGTTTATGAAGTTAAAAGAAAATGTAAGTATTAGCATTTTAAATTATAAAAAGATAAAAGACGTGTTCATTTAGGTTATAAATCAAATTGACTATGATACCTTAATCAATTTTGTAAAAGATGAGATAATTTATTGTTTATATTATATCATAGTGATATTGTTTTCTTTCACATATATTGTTCAAGTTAATAGGATTGATGTGACATGCATAATAGGTGTATTTAGTAAAAAAAATGTATAAATAGCAACCGAAAAAAACATATAATTAGTCAATAATATAATCACCGAATTTAAAATGAAAAGTAACAATATGTGATGGAATCAATGTGAAGAAGTATTACTTTACTATTATTCATAAAGCAATAGATATTTTGGAATCTTTTGTTAAACGAAAAGATGTTAATGGGTTATTGAGTGGCCCATGTATTTTGTCCGACCAAAAAAAGTCATTTCACTACGTGTGGCACACTAGTCAATGGATTGACCATAATTACGCAAAGTTTCTAATTCTTTTAATAGATACTTCTTGTGGTTGATATAATGTATGTATATATAATAGATAAAAAAATGTTTTAATTTTAAATGCAAATATGCAATGAGTATTTGAATGCAACAAACTTTTATATTGCACTATAACATCATGTTTTGTTATTTATACTGCACTTCCACTTGACATCTATCGTAATAATAAATGCTCGTCTCGTCGTGACCTTCTTTTAAATTCTCAAAGCTTCTGTCGCTCCATCCTCGTAGGGGCAGAGAACCCGTCGCTGTCTCGGCTGTGCTACCGGAGGCTTTGGAAAAATTCATGTAATGTAAGTTACTATGTATACTTTTAATTTTATTTGAAGTGAATAATTGGTTATTTAAATAAATGGCTTTTAGATTTAAATTTGACTCATCATATTTTGCATCTCAACAATTAGCACACCAACTAATTAGATGAAAATGACATCATTTTAATAAATTTTTTCCTAAATCTTGAACTAATAAAATTGTTTGTATCCTTGAGAATTATTATACGTTTGAAGATGTCACGTGTGTATCCAAATATTTTATTTATCATTAACTAAGTTGGATCGTTTTTGTATTAAAACATTCGACCATTTTTCATTGCACAAAAAATTTCTAACTAACTAAAGCTTATCAAAATGAGCTTTTAAAAAAAATGACTTGCAACCTGATGAAACGGTTGCAATCTACTGACTAACCGTTCGTCTCCGACGAGTCTTCTCTTCAACGAATTCACTTGTCTGTATTTTATTATTCAATTTCACATTTTTTGTTAATTTGTTTGTTCAAATATGTGTTTTTTTGTTGGAATTTATTTTTTCGTTGAAATTTTGATGGTCACTGGTGACTTGTCGATGGCGGTCTATGACTTTCCACCGAGTACAATCGGTAATATCTCATTTCGGTGAGATTTTACCGGTCAGATGGTTTTTTGTGCAATGAAAAATGATTGAGGGTTTTCATCGCAAAAATAGTTCAACTTAGGGGTTTTTTACGCAAACATCCCCGTTATTAATAAGATAAATGAAAAGTAATTAATAACCTATTGTCGTGATGTTGTGTTGTGATATGATTAAGTATACACATTGGCTCTTGCACTATAATTTAAACAAATAATTAATTTAATTAATATAAAAATATGCAAAACAAGAATAGCTATGTGTGTGACTGTGTGTGGCCAGCCTTCAAAGCAAATTGTGGCCATTGTTTATTTATTTAATTGAAGATGGAGTTTTAAATCAATGAGATTGTGACCAAACTTAAACAAAATCTATGGTTGTGGGAAAAGGGATGTAACATGTGTTAGATAGGGAAACTATAAGGTCCATATGCACCTTTCAATTGTTTTGTTAAATGTTATATCGTGTTATATATAAGAGATTAATTTATATTTTTTTTCATAAACTTTATAAAACAAGTTAAATAATGTGCTATTATCTTACTTTTTGGTTCATATACATACATATATATATATATATATATATATATATATATATATATATATATATATATATATATATATATATATAAAAGAGTCGATTGATCTATTGCAGATGTGAAGATGTATTAGCATTGAATGGAAAATTCAAGAAGAAATAAATGGTTTTATCAAACGAAATGTATTTAAAATGGATTAAGTTTTGTAACATTCTACAAACAAAAAATCACATTCGTATCTAAACTAGGCCAGATATATCATATCTTTCTTTTGATATCTGGGTTCTAAATTTTCTTTTGTATTGTTGTTGATATTTTCAAACAAGTGACAAAGGGTCTCCAAAAACATGAAATTTTTGTTTAATTAACATGAGTTCAGGCAAAGATAAACCATTTGGCATTTGATTTTGACATTGAGAACAACAAAAACAAAAAATACTTAAATACCTATAGCCAATCTCAATCTCTATAAAATCAACCATTACTTGTACTTTATGTAATAGGAGTTGTACATGCATGATTTCTGTTATAAAATTTTAATGGCGAAAAGTCAATTTTATGATATGGAAACCCACAGAAGAAAACCACTTGCAATTGTCGCCCCATCCCAAATGCCTAATGCATTCCACATATGATATGCAATGGAATATTAATGAGTCATAATTTTGCTTTGCCCCATCTTGAGTCTTGACCAATTTTTCTGACGATATATGTAACACTATAATTATTTGTTTTGAAAATAAAATATTTTAAATAATCATGAATACTTTTTTTATTAGTGAGTGATCATTGATGTTTTACTTTATATAATAATAATATTATATTATTTCAAATGGCTAGGCTAACTTCGTTTCATAAATTTAATCTGTTTTTTTTTTATTTTTTATGTTATTATATATATTTTTGATATAACTATGTGTAATGAATTCTAATAAGTAAGCTTGTTATGTTTACAAATAAATAAGGTATAAAAGAATTTCATCGACAAACATGGACAAGGCTGTAACTCTTTATATTCTATAATGTTTTTTTTTTTTTTTGTATTTTCACAAGAACAATCGTAGGATTACAAGAAAGATTTAGGGGTTGTTTGTTTACTTCTTAATTGAATCATTAAGAAGTCATTCAAAGGTAAAATAACCTCCTAATGATTCCATTAAGAGTTTACAAACATAGCCTTAGAAAGTGATAAGTTAATACTATCCACAAATTAAGAGCTGAATAACATTACTCTTTAACATTCAGTTGTAGGATGGATGATAATACATAACAAAGCTGAATACACTTTGCAAAACAAATTCAAACTCAAGTTCGATGAAGGTACCGTTAGACAGTTCCTTCCAAAAACCGAGAACGTAAAAGAATAATATAAAACTTGATATATTCAAAGTTTGAATGCTTCTCTGAACTTGATACTGAAACTATTATCTAGGCTCTTCTTAGGTGCCGAACCGGTTTTTCCTTGCATCATGGCCACAAACTCATTGTAGTCTATGCGTCCATCCTGCATTACAAAATCAAGAACATGAATGTGGAGAGATATCAAGATCAAGATGTATAACTAGTAGAGTCGAAGCTTGGCCGGTCACTTGCCAAGCCCGGATAACTTATAGATTGGGTTAGTGTTGGTGCTCAGACACGGCACGTTTCATGGTAAAGCCACTAATGGGCTGTTTGGTAGAAAGATTTGAGGGGGGGAGAATTGAGTTTTCTCTTGTTTGGGAGAAATGCTCTCAATTTTTTGGGCGGAGAATTGAATTTACTGGAAATTGCTTGAAGGCTAAATATGGAGAAATGCAATTCTCTCCATTTCGTGGAGAAATGGTGAGAATTGACTGCCTTGTGCCTGAGCCACCATTTCTCCTTTTTATTCCTCTGTTGATACTAAACAAGATACACAATTTCAATTCTCCACCAATTTTCATTTCTCTCCAATTCCATTTATCCCCCAATTCCAATTCAATTTCTCATCATTTCTTTTCTCTATACCAAGCATATCCGGGTGTTTTTGACAATGAGCTTTCGCTTTTGATTTTTGAGCCCAAAAGCTCAGTTTGGTTGATAGGAGATTGAGCTTTTGATTAAAAAATGAAAGCCCAAAAACTCTTTTACAAGAGACTAATTCAAAAGGAGTTCAAGTTTTTGGCTGAACAAATTTACCTTTTTACCCTCCTAACAATTATAAACTACAACTTTTGATTATATCAATATATATATTCATGCTTTTAATATTAAAAGCTACAACTACATAAAAACTAAAAGCTCCGCTTGAAACTAAGCCCTAACCAATGACTTTAGGCGTCATATTTTGTAAGGCCCCATGTGTGTTTTCAATAATTAATAGTCATAGTATATTTTAGTTTTTTTTTTTGAACGGCAAACTATCCTACTTCTACTCCTAAACTACACCTTACCTCAAGACTTACTTTCTCCACCTAAATTTAAATTTGCCTCGGACGAGAGTCGAACTCGTGACCTCTCACTTACATAACACCTCTCTTACCAAATGGGCTAAACCCCATTGGTTGGTATATTTTAGTATTACTAATTATTAATTAACCAATTAATGTCACTGTATAAGTTTTGAACTATTTAGTAAAAGTTTCCTTTTTTTGCTTGATATAATGGAAGGCCCCAGGACAAAAGTTGGCTTTAGGCCTCCAAAAAACTTGAGAAGTCCCTACCCAGTTTGTATGATAGATATAAAATTACAACACAAATAGATGTCACCCCCGCCTAATACGAAGCATCCTTGAGATTCTAGAAAATCTATGCAATACAAGAGCATTCTAGAGATTTATATTAAGGCTCTCAGGGAAGCTTCCTTTGTTTACAGGTAACAGTCTGAGGTAACCACGTGTCTCACGGTGACTCGTAAAAACAAGCCTATGACTATGACAAACAGGTGAAGATTACTCTTGTTATCCTCTAATAGGTATCCTACTTTCTGTAAGAGTGTGTATCCGGTTGGAACAGACTAAACCAATAATAAATATTACGAAACCAAAAACCTAACCAACCGGTTCGGTCCCAAACCAGATCTCAAGCAAAATCCATGCTTTGGTTTGTTTTAATAAAAAATATATATATATAAACCTAAAACAACATCGTTTCAAGAATGAAAAATAAAATTGGCTCGGTCTGATTTTGAGCTGGAGTGGGTCAACCCAATAACTGGTTTTTGAAAAAATCTTGAATCAAGACATGTTTCTTTAAAAAAATCAAGAACTGAGAACCAAACCAAACATAGCCTTGTTCCAGACCAGAACTGGTTTGGTTATTTGTTGTCATTTATGACAGAGTTTCGCCCAACCAAACTTTCCTTTTCACTGTGTTCACAAAAAGAAGTCCTATTTTAGAAAAAAAAATCAACTTTTTATCAGTTAAAATGCCTGCTTTTCCTTTAGTTTGAAAAGGAATTTGTTGAAAAGATAACTCTTCTTTTTTGTTTGAGGGCAGCATTGAATAGAGACAAGAATTATTGTATTTTGTTTCTAGAAATCAAAGGATATTTCTTAATGAATCTGCTCATGAAAGCTCGTATTGGCTTGGTAAACTTTGTCCATATAAGCTTGTCCTGACTGGACTAGTGGACTCACCAACCCATCAGGCTCGTGGCTCAAACGCGGTCACAAAACCATAAAGTGAGAGGCTTTACATAAAAGATAGAATTACTTACATTGTCTTGGTCGACGTCTTGAATCAACTCTTCGAGGCGAGCATCTATGCCAAACTCGTCACACGCATGTTGAAGCTCATCAGCAGTAATATAGCCGCTTCCATCTTTATCAAAGTACGAAAAAGCCGCAAATAGATGATCTTCTCTCTCAATCTTATTCAGATGCAACGTTGCAGCCACAAATTCCCCATAATCAATTGTTCCACTATTATCTACGTCTGCCTGCGTTCAGATGTTAGGCAATATATGAGAAAACGAAAAGAAAACTTGTACGGATTACGAAACGTTTGTAGATAAGATTGGCAACCACGGTCATCACAGTTCTAGTGCCAAAACTTTAGGAATCTGTAAAAGAATCGGGTCTAGAAAATACGAGGTTTTATCAAAAAAATAGTCAATGACTCAAATTTAGTACAAAATCATAATTGTAAAACTAAATAATTTATTTTAACAGAACCCGGAAATGATTATTTATTTAGGGCTTACTGCTTGCATCAGATCATAGATTTCCGACTCCTTAAGGTTAGCACCAACTCTTTTTAATCCAGCCTTTAGTTCATCAAAAGTAATTTGACCACTGTTGTCAGCATCAATCATCTGAAACATTTGTTTTAGCCCTGCTATTTCTTCTTCAGACAAGCTCTCTGCTATAACCTGCACACACACACACATAACAAAATTTTTTTAAGAAAACACACACCCAAAAGTCAAAAGAAATTTTCGAATAAATTTATGTTTAATGTTATACCCTTTGACTTTCTCGGTCAACTACTTGTGTTTCCACATTCATAAATGACATGTTTTTTTTGTTAAACTCAACACCAGTTTCTTAGTAATTAGTTATAAGGTTCACCATAATCAAGTTTTTCGGTGTGTCTTCAAAAAGATCCTTATTTTTAGTATCAAAACTTAGACGCTTTGACCACGGAAGTCAAAGGGTACCTATTTTTTCATTTGAAACAAGGGAAGTACTTAAAGTAAACATTCAAAACATACCCTAAGCGCCATTTTCTTAAGCTTGTTCATGGCTGAAAATTGTTTCATTCGGCTTAAAACTGCAGAATCAAGTGGCTTATCTGGAGCCACACCATCAACTTGAACCCAAGGATGGCCTGTAAAAAGTCAAAAAGAATGTCAACGTTTCCGTATGGATAAGAGTCATAGGGGTTTTTGGATGAGTATATCGCCAGTGATAAAATAATACTGAATCATCAGAATCAATAACAAAACGTGGTGCAAGAGATGATAATCACTTTTGATAATATGAGTGTTTGACGAATTCTCACTGTTTAAGGATGTAATAGACAAAATCAAAGTATATAAGCAACTTTACAAACATATAATAAGTATCCTTTGATAATTATTTTTATCAAACTGATTATTCGACCCTCAAATAAATTATACAAGTATAAACAGAGATAGATAGGTCACCCAAACATTAGAATTTGATTACTGCAACATAAACTCGTGATTAAAAATGTTAGCAGGTTAAACCGACCCACCCATTTGATCTTCATAAAACTTCACATTGTCTGACCCAACCATTTTGCCACCAATACATGTCAATGTAAAGAAATAATTCACGTGGGACTCTTGGAACATGACCATATGCATATCCAATAAGTACCTTATTATAAAAGAGTCATTTGCATAAATTTCTTTATACTAGCAAGTGTAAATAAAATAATCGCGTTAAATGCAACTAGAAGACTCACATAACACTTCATGTGCAGTTAATCGTTTCTTTGGGTCCCGAACAAGCATTCTCCGCACAAGATCTTTTGCTCCTTCAGAAATACTTGGCCATGGATCAGACGAGAAATCAAGATCACCTTGCAGGACTTGTTCAAATATTCCTTGCTCCGTTTCTATATATCCGTAAACAAATAAAAAGGCACCAACGGAAAAGTAAATGAGAATGGAGGTACTAACACTACAGAATTCATAGCAAGATTTCACCTTTTAGCAATTTTTCTTAAAGTTAAAATTTAATTCATCCATTTCCATGATTACAAATTACTAATAGTATTACCTTTTTTGTCATTCTTGAAGGATATTTTAGACATTTAACCAATAGACAAGCACTTCAATTAAATTATAGCTAAAGTTAGAAGTTCCAATTTTCATGGCATAGTGTAATGCAATATCTAACTCGACACTTAGTTTTAAGAAGCATCTAGTCAATCTCTAAAATACCCCTTAATAAATCACAAAAGAGGAAATTATTTGGGTCAAATCAATGCCATCGACACTTTGTATGATAACTAATAGAGTAACAGGTAAAGAAGTAATCTTGGATTGTAACTCTACGCACAGAAAAAGACACGTAAGTAAGATGTGAGAGGGTGTATATATGTAACTTGGCAGAATTAAATACTGACCAGCCCAGAATGGAGGTACGCCACTTAATAGGATGTAAACGATCACCCCTGCACTCCAAACATCTGCTTCAGGACCATAACGCTTTCTCAAGACTTCTGGTGCGACATAATATGGGCTGCCAACCACATCATTAAATGTTTCACCTACAAAGATGAAACTGTTAATTCAAAGCTGGAAAACAGGGAAGGAGGCTAATAATAGACTGACTATTCCAATTAAAGAAAGTTCATAGAATTCAAAACATAATGTCGTAGATTTTTTAAAAATCATTTAAAGTGAAACAAATAACATGATTAGCCAGATTATTAATGCAAATGGCCAGTCGGTATGCGGGAAAAGGTACAAATTTCAAACAGCCATAACTTTTGATTCAGATCCAGTTACAGAGCCAATGACCAGCCCATGAAAAGGTCTTGATCTGGCCACACACATGCACATGGTATATGAGGTTGATGTATAGCTTACAAAAAATATTTAAAGAAAAACTTTATTTTTTAAAAAATAGCAAGATAATATACAAAAAAAATACCATAGGGTTAAAAAACAAAAGGGTTAACCAGAAACCAAAAAAAAAGATTATGGTCTGCTACATCCAGGACAAGAGGTACATAAAGGTTCAAGCCTTAATGTGATTTACCAATTACCATATTATTGACTTATTGTTAATTTTAGTTTAGTAAATTTATGTGTCCTTACTAGGGCTGAAAAGGAAAGGAAACATGCAAATGATGACATGAATCAAGACCACAACAACCACAATAAAGCTCTTCGGAATGATCTATGGTAGTTTATATAGTGGCAGGCTGGTAGCCACACACACAAGTGACCATTGTATCTTTCCTTGTTATTCTCCACTCTCCCTTATCTTAATTATCCTTATTTATTGTCATACACCAAATGAAAGTATCCCAGTAAATTAAACATCATGGCATAAAAAAGTAAAAAAAAAAAAAAAACAAACAAACAAACTAGAAAGACTTGCACCAAGCCCAGTTGTATGTTCGAAAATTCCCCTTCACATGTTATTTAATTCGTGTAAGAAATTGATTAGCACGGAACATATGAGAATATTGGATCCGACAATGCAAAGGTGGCCTAAAATATATCCTAGAAAAATCAGAATTTCAACTCTGGCCACAAGCCCCTAAGTAATTTGGAAAAACCATAGCAAACACCAAATTCATTATATACCTATGTTTATACAAGCATTTTCGAAAGATTATCTTGTATATAATTATAATAACATATCAATGTCTTTCACTCTTTTGGAATATCATCAAGTCTTTATTGAAAATTTTATTGAGCATTTACTTCTAGGAGTTGTCATTTGGTCAAGTGACATAGGCATGGCTGATTGTTTCGTTAGTTTCTAACATTTCAGGCTCCGTCCATATGATATGGAAAATTTTAATACAAGTACAACTAGCACTAATTACATAGATACTAATTACGATACATCTTAGTTGAGCCAAAAAAAAAAAAAAAGGTATGGCAAGCAAGAGTGTGTTGGAAACTAAAAAATACTGAACTGAAGGATCCCATTTAAATTGATTATTGTGTTTTAAAGCTGGAATAACAAGTTTTACTATGTTCGAGTTAACTACTCATGATTAAGAAATTTGATTATTTAGGGACAAACTGAATGTAAAATTGCCAAAGTATCCCTATCCTAGCTTTAAGGAACTGCTGAAATGATTTCTAATTCATCAAGTCACTATAATCACTTTGAAAATGCACATCCAAACAGCCTCTAAATAAATTCCAACAACAATAACTCAAAGTATACCTGGCTTAAAGAAAACTGATAATCCAAAATCGATAGTTTTCAGAAGTGCATCTTCCTTCTTATCCACAAGCAAGAAATTCTCAGGCTTTAAATCGCGATGCATAACACCTAAAGAGTGGCAAGTCTCCACAACCCCAACAATTGTTCTTGTAAGCTCGGATGCTTTTTTCTCCGTATAATGACCAATTTGAATTATCCTATCAAAAAGCTCGCCACCGGCACACAATTCCATAACAACATGAACCGCCACCGCATCCTCATAAGCCCCTTTGATTGCTATAACATTTGGATGCCCAGCCAAATGATGCATTATCTGAATTTCCCTTCTCACATCCTCCACATCCTCTTCCGTCAACAACTTCCTTTTCGCAATTGATTTGCAAGCGTAATGTTCCCCTGTAGCTTTCTCTATACAAAGAAACGTTGTACCAAATTGCCCTTGTCCTAATTTCTTGCCCAATGTGAAGAACTCCTTCAGACTCCCAGTTTTTCTTTGTAAGACCGAATCAATACGAAGCCCAGCACTAGACACCCTCTTCATTTGGGGACCTTTCTTGGGCTTCACCGGCTGTTCTTCTTGCTTCTTTTCTGGTTTCGGAATGGTCATCTGTTCTGGTGGTTTGTTTTGTACAGGTAATGGCGATTCAGGTTGTTTGCTATGAGTTGAAGATTGTTCTCCATTAGGTGTAGACGGTGCATCTGCAGATGGGGTTCGCCACATTGCAGCTGAAACCGACTGAATAAAACCATTCTTCGAAATGTTGGGTCCAACACAAGTATTCCCCATTTCGCGCCTAGATTCACTTCTCAAGAAACCCCTTTTCCACTTTTAACATAAAGATCCAACTTTTCCCCAATGTTGCTCAATCAAACAAAGATCTAAACTTCACTATCAAAAACCCAAAAAAGCAATTAAATCGATGAAGTCAAACCAACTTCAATTTACTCCAAAGCTGTCAAAACAAGAGCATGATCTCGCTTCTCAATAAATCGCTTTTCCACTTTTAACATTAATATTCAACTTATTAACAACGATCCAAACTTTGTCCAAAACCCTTAAATAATAAAGTCAAACCCACTTCAATTCACTGTCAAAACAAGATCATGAGAATCTCAACTCAAATTAGCACAAAACAAAAGTCAAGATTCAGCTGAAACGTAATTTCCAAGAACAATATAGATGTGATTCAACTTATATAAAGAACATAAACATCAAGAACCGAGTAATCACACCAAGAATCAAAGAAGTATAAGCATTTTATACATACATATATGGAAAAAGAACTCTGCAAAAACCTAGAGAAGAGATGAAAGAGTAATCAAAAGAGAAAGCAAGCAATCAAATGGTTTCAAAACGAGGGGAAAGGGTCAAACTTGAACATCTAAAATGGTAGAAACGAAAAGGGATAAGAGATCTTGATGAGAAAAAGACAAAGGATTGATTACTAAAGCATAGAGCTTACCGTGGAAGAGAAGAAGTTGCGCAGAGGTGCTGAATTAGTCTCGCCATTTTTTAATTAATTTGTGGGTTTTGATTAGTTCAAGGGAATGAATGAATGAACCAGGGAAGGAAACATGTTGGATGGATTATATAAAAAAATATAAATATATTGATAAATTGGAAGGTGGAATATATAGAGAAATATATAACTGCTTGGTAAAACCTTTCTGCTTTCATTCACACGGATTATGATAAACGCGGTTGCTTCTAATTCTACCCTTTTTTTCTTTTCTTTTTTTGGATTTGGATTTCTCAATCCCCACCGGAATTGGCGTCTGATTTTGTCAAAATGTTTTCACTTGTTTTGTCTACGGAATCAGAGCATCATCATGTCCCATCAACATTTTTTGGTTCATATATTTTAACGGAAACTATCCTTAATATTCTGTATCTTTATTTATTATTTCTTTTTTTTTTATCACCTTTACTTAAATATATTCTAAATGTTATCTTAACTCGAGATCTTTTGAATCTTAATCATAACCGTATGTTTAACATTTTCCATATTTTAGATATAAGTAATAATGAGTTTATAGTCAGTTAAATTGTATTATTTAGGCTTTTTATAAAAACAACGTACTTTTATAGAACTTAGACAAAACAAAATGATACATTTACAAAATCAAACATCCACAATGATTACGTAACATCATGAGCAGGGCCGGTCCTGGGCCTGGTGCACATGGGCCACCGCCCAGGGCCTAAGGGGCCCAAAAAATTTTATATGTTAATATAATTCAGCTGTTTAGTATTAACTTATATGTTTTTTGCGCGATGAAATACATAAAAATGTGTTGGCTCAGCTATCAATCATCTTATTTTGGAATCCCAATGGTGTGGGATCGATTTCTATTGTGTGTATTTTTTTTTTTTATTATATCTCATCACTACCACTTGGATTATAATCTACATATACCATTTATTTACTTTATATCAATATACTATCCATCAAATTCAATATTTATACTTTTGTTTTTCAATGAGTTTAATTTTTTTTTATTTTTGTTTATCCATATCAAACTCGCATCGAGGGCATAAAGACGAGTAACGATCAAAGCCAATATCACAAAGCACCGAAGAAATAAGGAGTTTTTCCGTGAAGCAGTCGCCATATGAAATGCACACTTTTCGCGAAAAAATATTGCTCCACGGAGTTGGAATAGCCATAGTCTAAAGAGTCTTTTCCTCAAATAACCATCTAATCCTTTTGACTAGAAAAGTCCACAAATGTCCAGGAACCGCCGCCAACCATCCTCGGAAGAGAAATCCATTGTAGTCAAGCTCACCATTCCCAGTTTCCCACAAGGTCATCTAATTCCCCCACCAATCTGCCTCTCAACTCTTTCAACTAGTCCCATCTCAAGACCATCCCATTGATTCCCTACTAATCGTATCATACAGCAAAGCTCCTTTGTCCCTCTCAATATGAAATAACCAAGGGAATCTCTCTTAGAGCCTAAAATTACCCGCCCATTTATCCTCCCAATAAATAAGGGTGAGATTTTTATTGATACCATTGAAACAGAATTGGTACCGTATCGGGATCGATACCGTTCCGGTACCAATTTTTTATAATCGATTCGGTATTCGGTACTAATATTATGTATAAAAAAAGTACCACCCGGTACAGTATATGACTGCTTAAAATATATATACATTTAATATTGACATTTGTTATTTTTATTACCAATTTACACATACACACACACACACAGACACACACACACAGATGGTTAACTTTGTTTATCGGTTTTGATATTAACTTTGCTTATTGAATTTGATGGTAACATTTATTGTTGGTTAACTTAGTTTATTGGTTTTGATTTTAGCTTTTTGTCATAAATAAAAAAATCGTATCTAATCGGTCAGATATAAAAAAATCTGGTACCGATACCGATGACGAAGCCGAACAGACACTGAAATTATATAATTGGTTCGATACTCGTTACTAATATTATGCCTCAAAAAATTTGATACCACCAAAAAAACAAGACTGATCCCAACACTACCAAAGTACCAAATAATACATAAACTCCCACAGCTCACTTTAACCCCAAATGAACCCAAAAGTTCACACCAACCCTCTCAAAATCATTCTTAATTTTCATAATATTATTTTAAACCCCTCCGAAGTTCAATTCTTACCAAAGCCCGACTCCCACACCTAACAACTCATCCTCCCCGTAAACACTCTTGATAACCCTTACCTACAACGACTTCCTCTTCACCACTATCTTCCAAAAGACTCAAGTTTGGAGCTCTAAGACCACCAAAGTTCAACCCTCCCTGATTACAAATTATTTACAGTCTCATTCCGTTTAAGCCAAGCCAACTTGAAATTAACGAAAGATATGTCATCCTTCCAAACCCGTCCTAGAAAAAGTTTTTTTACCCTCTCAAGAGATTGAAGCAAACGAGCGGGGGCCCTGAAGATAGAAAATTTAATTTTGATTTTTTGATGTAATGAATAAGTCAGTATTCTTATTCTAATTTGATACTCAAGAACATAGGCACATGGCATTTTCAATATCGTCAAGGGTGGCTTTTAAGGTGTGCGAAAAGCTCGACCGCATAGGCCGTGAGGCCTCACGGTTATAATAAAGATTTAAATTTAGGCAAATAAAAAAATTCTATATTTGATATGTATATGTTGTGCATCGGTGCATTAAAATGGAACTCATGTCAAATTCAATTTGATTCGTATTATTTATTTTAATTTCTCACTAATCAGTTTTTTGTTATTCACGAACTCCACTTTATCTGTTAAAATTGAGTTTCAAAATGACTAATTTACTATTTAAAATACTTAAATGACTATTTTGTAATCACAAGCACGGGACCTCTAAAATCCATGAGACGACCCTGAATATCGTGAACACTAGAGTATTGTCATTTATTAATTAAGATTTTTTAGTAACATGTCATTTTAAATCATTATTGATGTCTACACATTATATCTTTTGTTACTATAATGGGAGCATCACTTCAAGTTCATAGGTTGGTGCTCGAAAGTTCAACGTAGATACATGTTCCATACGTACCATGATGTGATTATATTTGCTAGTTTTGACTCCTTGCAAGTGCAGCATATTAATGTCCAAACTCCGATATAAAATTAAATAAAATAAAAAACAAATATCTTTATAAATTTAATGTCACCGATTTTAATGATAGATGATACTTTTAGCAGATAAGAATTTTTGTTTTGAAGTTTTTAATAAAACTGAAAATATGATGGTTATTAATAAGATACATTTTAGAGATGAAAACGTGTTTAGATGTGTTATAAATAGTTTTGTGATTTCATTTTTCACTCACCTTTATAACATACATATTGATGAGTAAATTAAAAACAAAAGGTGAAAACCTCAAAAATATGTTTTCAAGTTTACTTGTAAAGTTAAAAGCTAAAAATTTAAACGTCAAAAGACAATAGATTTGAATGCATTTTCCAGAAACCATTGTTTTTAACGAAAAATCTTTCGGGAAACATGTTAACTAAACGGACTTTTTTAAAATGATGATGGATTTTTAAATTTTGATTTCTATAAATGAAAACTTCCGATTTTGATTGATTTTTATAGTGGACAATTTTCACCAAACATAACTCGTTGGATTTCTTATTACATGTGTTAAGTTAATACAATTTACGACAAACATATTTTACAATTAAAGTGGACTTTTAACTTTACTTTAACTAATTGAATTCCAATTTATATGTTAGTTTATGAATCCAAGTATTATGTGAATAATTTTTTATAAATAATTAGTTAAATAAAATATATGTAAACTTAAAATTAAAACCATATAATATTAATTATTGTAAAAAAATAAATAAAAAATACAGATATTATATATATATATTATTTACCTATATTTTTAAATATTAATGAACAATGATTACCTTTTTTAACATTCTTTTAAATTTTAAATTTTTAAATTTATATATATATATAGAGTCAGGTTCAAAAAAGTATCTCTCGAAATCAAGTGCATCCGAAGGTACCAACCTTAAAAAACTTTTTTAAAATTTTTTTTCTCATAACCATGTTTAATTTAATGTTATACACATGATATATGAATTTCACATACATTCACACTTTCTGTGTCCTTAAAAATTATGTGAATGCTCAATGCATATTTATGTGAATGGTCATTTCACACAATGTGAATGGTGTGAATGACCATTCACATGATTTTTTTTTACCATTCACAAGATTTATGATGTTGCTCCTTTTGAAAAAAAGTCTTATAATGTTGTCTTATACATGTTTATTCAAAAAAAATAAATGTGAATGATCATTCACATTAGGGTACGCTGGGTACGCTGGAATCTCATAGGTACGTTAATGAACCTGATTCTATATATATATATATATATATATATATATATATATATATATATATATATATATATATATATATATATATATATATATATATAGAGAGAGAGAGAGAGAGAGGGAGGTTCCATTGAGAACTTTTGTGCATCGAGGCACAAAAGAACCTCCATTGGCCATTGGATGAAAGTATGTGTGGGTTAGATCAAATGGCAAAAAGGTAATTAAATAGAAAGTTTTATGCATCAAATGCACATAATGAAATTCGCGGAGGGGTAAAACAGGAATTATGCAATCCTTATTTAATTATTACACTTCCAAAATTAACAAAAATAATACAAATTCAAAATACATCAAAATACATGCATATTGTAACATCCCGGATTTGAGTCTGGTACGTGGATTTAATTTATTGGCTCATTATTTTAATATTATTGCGTTGTTCCAATTAAATCCCGTATCTTGGATTTAACGTGTCAAGATTGAGTGATACGTGTCTCCGAGCTAATAATTAGTGGATTATTATTATCCTTGAGATCGTGGATTTAATTGGGTCCTAATGATATAAATTGTGAAAAAGTGATATCGGGTTCGGATTTAATGGGTTCGGAACCGGATTGAGGATAAAGACGTACATATATTGAGTCCCTTTCACTCTTTTCCCTTATCCTTTCATTCCTTCATTTCCCAAAATTCAGAGATAACCTAAAGGTGTGTGTGCTGTGGATTTGGAGCTGCAAAGGGACTTCAAGAAGTGATTGAGCTGCTGGGGATTGATCTTCTCCTTCTTGGTTGGTTGTGCTTGGAGATTCAAGAGGTAAGAATTAGATTTGATAACAAAATCTTGAGATATGTTTGTATTATGATTGAGAGTTGCAATTTCTGTGGTCTATGGGTTGTATATATGTGAGTTACGTGCCCTTTGTTGCTGGAAATCGAGTATAGAAAGGAGTATTACTCCTGGTTCAGCTATGGAGTTCGAAGGTGAAGACTGAGAACAGTCGGCTGGTCGCGGCGCGACGCGCAGAACCTTTGAGGCGCGGCGCGACTGCAGGGGGGCGCGGCGGGTAAAACAGTCTGCCAGAGAATCTTGATTTAGTTTTATAAGAGAGTCGTGGGTTATTAGTTGGTCGGGTTCCTTCGGTGCAGTGTCGGGTTAAGTTGTTTGGGATTTTGGGTTCCGATAGGATTCCGTAAAAGGGTTTCGGGGATCGGTTAATTATCCGAGATTGTATTTCGGGTTTAGTTTAATTGTGATAATTGTGTTGGATTGAATTATTCGGTCATTGAGACTCGTGTTAATATGTAAGACCGTGATGTGTTCAGGTGCTAGCCGATCACGTGCCGAGCCGCATTAAGAGTTTCGGATTTCAAGTCGAATCGGGTAGTCGGTGAGTACTCGAGTTCTTTTCAAACGCACGTGCATTCTTTCGAGTCGTCTATGTGATTGTGATATACATGTGTATGAGACTGTGATAACGCGCAGGTATGAGTTTCTCTACCCTATACGTGCTATATGTGTTTGTAATGCAGGTGTCCGCGATATGTGATCGCGCAGGCTGACTGTCCCTAACCAGTCACGAGATATGAGGTTGTATATATACGGCAGTGATATTGCCAGGTCGCTCATGTGCCTATTGAGTAGCTAACCGCTGCTGTGTGCGGCCTGTTAGCTGGGGGAACGTGGTCCCCTTTCGAGCAGAGATATGTGTTATGCATCGAGTTGCATATGTGTGTCGAGATATATGTGTTGTGTATGCTATGTGTTCTTACCTGCAGTGTCTAACCCTCCCGTACTCACGAGCTGTCCAGCTTATGTTTTCGAGTGTTCCGTGTCTCAGGCAGCCATACTGTGGGATCGCAGTCACAGCCGCAGCAGCCGAAGTAGAGATCGGGCAGTTTAGAGTTGTGTATGCTGACTGTATTTTGATGCTAGACTTTAGAGTTGTTATTTGTATTTTGTACTTGATCAGCGATGTGTTAACTTTGTATTAAAGTTTTAAATTATCAGTATATTCCGCTAATCCCGTGACATGTGTTTTATGAGATGATTGCGTTATTGCCACCTGTGTATTGTATTGACGTGGCATTTGTGTGAGAATTATGGGTGTTACAGCTTGGTATCAGAGACTAGTGGTTTCAGTATTGAGTATCAGTGGATGTTTGTGCTCTTACCGTGTTCAGATTCGTGGGATTCTTCCCTGAGACTGAGTTTAGCGGAATTAACTGACCTAGCTTATTGTATAACGCTGGGTGATCGATCTGTTATCTTACCTTTGTGATATGTGCAGGTAGTTATGGCAGATCATGGCGAGGGTTCAGGGCCAGAGAGACCAGCGGGAGACGAGTATGTCCGCCGGTCAGAGATGTTATTAGTATTGACCGAGTTCTACAGAGAGAGGGACAGAGAGAGAGAGCAGCAGCGACAGAGAGCTAATCCGCCGCCAGTGACTAGTGTTGAGACAGTGGTTGGGGCGTCTTCTTCTTCTTTGCGAGGTGGGTCCTTTAAGGACTTTATGGCGGGAGCCCCACCTCAGTTCCGAGGCGGTGGCGAGCCGGGTGCGGCTATGGCTTGGGAGAGAGAGATAGAGGCGGCATTCCGAGTTGCCCATGTCGATCCTCGTGATATGGTCGGCTATGCGGCTTATCAGCTGAAAGGAGGGGCTTCACAGTGGTGGAAGTCCATTGAGTCATCCATGACTACTGCAGCAGCTTATGCTATGACATGGGATCAGTTCCGTGCTATCTTCGAGTTACAGTATATTCCCCGGGATGAGCGCCGGGAGATGGAGCGTCGTTTCTTGCACCTCCAGCAGGGTAGCATGTCGGTTCAGCAGTATGTGGATAGATTTAATGAGTATGTCCAGTTTGCACCTCAGCACGTGGATATAGAGGTCCGTAAGGCCGATGCCTTTATCGATGGGTTGAGATCTGATATTCGGGAGTTCGTTGGGCTTCACGACACTCCTACGTTTGCGAGAGCCTTAGAGTTGGCTCGTGTCAGAGAGAGAGAGAGATCGAGAGACAGAGGGGTCAGCCTCCGACCCAGAGACAGGACAGAGACGTTTGAGCAGTCCCGTAGCTACTACCGAGAGCCCCAGGAGTCCCAGAGAGAGAGGCAGCCTGAGCAGCAGCAGGTTCAGGGGCAGGGTTCAGGATTTTGTCGAGACAGAGACAGAGGCAGAGACCGGAGGTCTGGGCAGTATCAGGGGTCGGGGACGGCCAGTCAGAGTCAGGGGCAGACTTCTGGATATAGTGCTCCGAGTCAGAGTCAGAGCAGCGTGGGGCAGGGGTCCCAGCCATCCGGGAGTCGGGCAGACAGTTCAGCCGGAGAGAGAGACTGTCCGAGGTGTCGCCGTCGCCATTCTGGTCCTTGTACGTCAGAGCAGCCCCGTTGCTACCGCTGTGGTCAGTATGGCCATACATCTTTTACTTGTACTTCGAGGGATTTCCTGTGCTTCCGTTGTGGGAGGCCAGACCATATAGTCAGAGATTGTCCGGATGCACCGCCTGCGGTACAGGGAGCGAGTACCAACAGTGCCAGAGCTGAGCCGTCATCTTCGAGCCGTCGAGAGTCAGCGCCTAGGGGTCGAGGTAGAATATTTCAGGCTACGGCAGAGGAGGCCCGCGAGTCTACAGACGTTGTTTCTGGTACGTACATTCTGAACGGGCTTTGTGCTCGTATTTTGTTTGATTCTGGAGCAGATCGCTCGTATGTGTCTGTTGTCTTCTGTGCATATTTTTTTGTGCCTCCTACTGTTTTATCTGTGCCGTTAGTCGTTGAGAGAGTAGACGGTAGTACTGCTTTAGTGAGTCGGGTATACAGAGATTGTGTCCTTGAGATAGATGCTCACCGGTTTTCGATCGATCTACTGCCGATAGAGATTAGCAGTTTCAATGTGATAGTGGGTATGGACTGGATGACAGCCAGGCAGGTCGATATTCTGTGCGCGAAGAAGATGATCCGGATACCCATTTCAGACAGTGAGACGGTGACAGTATATGGCGAGAGGCGCCGAGGCGAGATCGGTATTGTGTCGATGGCAAGAGCTCAGAGATATGTTGCGAAGGGGTGCGAGACCTTTCTGGCTTATGTTGTTGACGCCAGATTAGAGAAGAAGACTTTAGCAGATATACCCGTAGTTCGAGAGTTCCCTGAGGTATTCCCAGAGGAGTTGCCTGGGTTACCGCCAGATCGTCAGGTCGAGTTCCGCATCGACCTTATCCCTGGAGCGGTGCCTATTGCGAAGACGCCTTATAGGCTGGCACCTACTGAGATGAGAGAGATGATGTCGCAGCTTCAGGAATTGCTTGATCGTGGATTTATCCGTCCGAGTTCGTCCCCGTGGGGAGCTCCCGTGCTATTTGTGAAGAAGAAAGACGGTTCTATGCGGATGTGTATCGACTATCGAGAGTTAAATAAAGTGACGGTGAAGAACCGTTATCCGCTTCCACGTATCGACGATCTGTTCGATCAGCTACAGGGTTCGAGCTTCTTTTCGAAGATAGATCTGAGATCGGGTTATCATCAGCTGAGAGTTAGAGATGATGACGTGCCGAAGACTGCGTTTCGGACGAGATACGGACATTATGAGTTCCTCGTCATGCCTTTTGGACTCACTAACGCACCCGCGACATTCATGGATCTGATGAACATGGTGTGTAGATCTATGTTGGATCGGTTCGTGATAGTGTTCATCGACGACATCCTGATCTATTCGAGGAGTGCCGAGGACCACGAGCAACACTTGCGAGAGGTTTTGACCGTGCTGCGAGCGGAGCGACTTTATGCGAAGTTCTCCAAGTGTGAGTTCTGGTTGCGCGAGGTCCAGTTTTTGGGGCATGTTGTGAACGCCGAGGGTATTTCAGTGGACCCGGCGAAGATAGAGGCAGTGATGAGTTGGGAGCCGCCGAAGATTGTGCCCGAGATCCGTAGCTTTTTGGGCCTAGCCGGGTATTATCGCCGCTTCGTTCAGGACTTTTCGAGGATTGCCAGGCCGTTGACGAGATTGACACGGCAGTCCGTTCCTTTTGTGTGGTCCGATGAGCAGGAGTCGGCTTTCAGAGAATTGAAATCCCGGTTATGTCAGGCACCAGTGTTAGCATTGCCCGAGGGTGTAGAGGATTTCGTGGTCTACTGTGATGCGTCAGGTACCGGGTTGGGATGTGTTCTGATGCAGCGAGGCAAGGTAATTGCGTATGCGTCGCGACAGCTGAAGACCTACGAGGAGAATCATACCGTGCACGACCTTGAGTTAGATGCGATAGTGTTCGCTCTGAAGATATGGCGTCATTATCTGTACGGTTCGCGGTTCGTGGTTTATACCGATCACAAGAGTCTTCAGTATCTGTTCAGTTAGAAAGAGTTGAATATGAGACAGCGGCGCAGCCTTGAGTTATTGAAAGATTATGACTGCGAGATTCAGTACCATCCTGGTAGGGCCAATGTGGTGGCCGATGCGTTGAGCCGTAAGGCGTGTGGCCAGACGGTAGTTTCCCGAGCAGCGAGGCTCGAGGTTACGTCGACTCTTGTGGAGAGTCTGAGGCATGCTCAGTTTGAGGGATTGCGGGCCGAGAATGTGAAAAGAGAGCGGCTTGCGGGACAGTTAGAGGCGTTGAGCAGAGATGGCAGAGGTTTGTGGGCATTTCATGATCGGGTTTGGGTTCCGAGAGCCGGTAATCTGCGGCAGCTAATTTTAGACGAGTCGCACCGTTCGAGATTGTCTATCCACCCCGGGAGCACCAAAATGTATAGATATTTGCGCGAGGTCTATTGGTGGCCAGGGATGAAGAGAGATGTGGGCCGATACGTCGAGGAGTGTATGACTTGTCTGCGAGTCAAGGCCGAGCATCAGAAGCCTCACGGGCATTTGCAGCCTTTAGAGATTCCAGAGTGGAAGTGGTATCATATCACGATGGATTTCATCGTCAGACTTCCGCGCACCGTTCGAGGCAACGATATGATCTGGGTGATAGTAGATCGGTTGACTAAGAGTGCTCATTTCTTGGCGGTGAGAGGCACCATCACTATGGATCAGTTGGCTCGGTTGTACATCAGTGAGATAGTGTCGAGGCATGGCGTTCCGATGTCGATTACGTCTGATAGAGATACGCGGTTTACTTCGAGGTTCTGGCAGAGCTTTCAGCACGAGTTGGGGACGAGAGTTCAGTTTAGTACAGCGTACAGACCTCAGACAGACGGGCAGACAGAGCGGACGAATCAAACTCTCGAGGATATGCTCCGAGCTTGTGCGATCGATTTCAGTGGTAGTTGGGACGTTCACTTGCCGTTAGTCGAGTTTGCGTACAACAACAGCTACCATTTCTCCATCAAGATGGCTCCATTCGAGGCACTGTATGGGCGTAAGTGCCTAACCCCGGTGTGTTGGGGCGAGGTCGGCGAGCGACCTATCAGTGGACCCGAGTTGCTACAGGAGACGAGCGACAAAGTAGCAGTTATCCGCAAGCATATGAGAGTAGCGCAGAGCCGGCAAAAGAGTTATGCCGATCGTCGTCTGACCGAGCTCGAGTTCAGTGTGGGAGATCGTGTTATGTTGAAAGTGTCGCCGTGGAAGGGAGTTATCAGATTCAGACATCGAGGTAAGCTGAGTCCGCGATACATCGGTCCGTTTGAGATCATCGCCAGAGTCCGAGATCAGGCTTATAGATTGAGACTGCCTCCCGAGCTGGCCGGAGTCCACGATACATTTCATGTGAGCCACCTGAGAAAGTGTCTGGCCAAAGATGATCAGTTTGTGCCGTTATCCGAGATCACCGTGGATTCTCATCTGAGGTATGTTGAGCAGCCTGAAGCGATTACTGATCGAAAGGTGAAGAGATTGTGGAACAAAGAGATTGCGCTAGTACTTGTTCAGTGGAGGCATCATAAGGGTACTAGTGCCACCTGGGAGCCCGAGGCTGAGATGAGGAGCCGATATCTGCAGCTATTCCAGAATCTGAGCTAGATTCCGGGACGGAATCTTTTTAAGAGGAGAGGATTTGTAACATCCCGGATTTGAGCCTGGTACGTGGATTTAATTTATTGGCTCATTATTTTAATATTATTGCGTTGTTCCAATTAAATCCCGTTTCGTGGATTTAACGTGTCAAGATTGAGTGATACGTGTCTCCGAGCTAATAATTAGTGGATTATTATTATCCTTGAGATCGTGGATTTAATTGGGTCCTAATGATATAAATTGTGAAAAAGTGATATCGGGTTCGGATTTAATGGGTTCGGAACCGGATTGAGGATAAAGACGTACATATATTGAGTCCCTTTCACTCTTTTCCCTTATCCTTTCATTCCTTCTTTTCCCAAAATTCAGAGATAACCTAAAGGTGTGTGTGTTGTGGATTTGGAGCTGCAAAGGGACTTCAAGAAGTGATTGGGCTGCTGGGGATTGATCTTCTCCTTCTTGGTTGGTTGTGCTTGGAGATTCAAGAGGTAAGAATTAGATTTGATAACAAAATCTTGAGATATGTTTATATTATGATTGAGAGTTGCAATTTCTGTGGTCTATGGGTTGTATATATGTGAGTTACGTGCCCTTTGTTGCTGGAAATCGAGTATAGAAAGGAGTATTACTCCTGGTTCAGCTATTGAGTTCGAAGGTGAAGACTGAGAACAGTCGGCTGGTCGCGGCGCGACGCGCAGAACCCCTGAGGCGCGGCGCGACTGCAGGGGGGCGCGGCGCGTAAAACAGTCTGCCAGAGAATCTTGATTTAGTTTTATAAGAGAGTCGTGGGTTATTAGTTGGTCGGGTTCCTTCGGTGCAGTGTCGGGTTAAGTTGTTTGGGATTTTGGGTTCCGATAGGATTCCGTAAATGGGTTTCGGGGATCGGTTAATTATCCGAGATTGTATTTCGGGTTTAGTTTAATTGTGATAATTGTGTTGGATTGAATTATTCGGTCATTGAGACTCGTGTTAATATGTAAGACCGTGATGTGTTCAGGTGCTAGACGATCACGTGCCGAGCCGCATTAAGAGTTTCGGATTTCAAGTCGAATCGGGTAGTCGGTGAGTACTCGAGTTCTTTTCAAACGCACGTGCATTCTTTCGAGTCGTCTATGTGATTGTGATATACATGTGTATGAGACTGTGATAACGCGCAGGTATGAGTTTCTCTACCCTATACGTGCTATATGTGTTTGTAATGCAGGTGTCCGCGATATGTGATCGCGCAGGCTGACTGCCCCTAACCAGTCACGAGATATGAGGCTGTATATATACGGCAGTGATATTGCCAGGTCGCTCATGTGCCTATTGAGTAGCTAACCGCTGCTGTGTGCGGCCTGTTAGCTGGGGGAACGTGGTCCCCTTTCGAGCAGAGATATGTGTTATGCATCGAGTTGTATATGTGTGTCGAGATATATGTGTTGTGTATGCTATGTGTTCTTACCTGCAGTGTCTAACCCTCCCGTACTCACGAGCTGTCCAGCTTATGTTTTCGAGTGTTCCGTGTCTCAGGCAGCCATACTGTGGGATCGCAGTCACAGCCGCAGCAGCCGAAGTAGAGATCGGGCAGTTTAGAGTTGTGTATGCTGACTGTATTTTGATGCTAGACTTTAGAGTTGTTATCTGTATTCTGTACTTGATCAGCGATGTGTTAACTTTGTATTAAAGTTTTAAATTATCAGTATTTTCCGCTAATCCCGTGACATGTGTTTTATGAGATGATTGCGTTATTGCCACCTGTGTATTGTATTGACGTGACATTTGTGTGAGAATTATGGGTGTTACACATATCGTTCATCTCTTCATACATATCGTTCATCTCTTCCAAAAATAAATCATGCATATCGTTCATCTCTTCCAAAATCAAAATACATCATAATACAAACATGAATCGTTCATACAAACATAAATCATGCATATCGTTCATCTCTTCCAAAATCAAGAGGGGGCTAAGAGAGAGGAGAGAGAGAGAGAGATAGAGAAAGAGGGAGTGGTTTTAGGAAAGAAGTTAATGGTGATTTTCATACCAAATTTAGCTATTAATTATCTTAAAAACATTTAAATTCAAAAATAATTTCTATACATTTAATATCCCCAAAATGCCCTTTGTGCACCCTTGGTAGATAGTTCGATGCACAAAAGTTCTCAATGGTGCTTCGATGCACAAAAGTTCTCAATCGAACCCCAATCTATATATATATATATATATATAATCGATATAATTTGAAATTTTAATTATGTAAAACATAATGTTTCTAAACTTATATGATCTTATTAATAATGTAATATTTTTACTTTTTAATACCTAATATTGTTCATATGATTTGTATTTATTATATATATATATATATATGTATGTATATATATATATATATATATATATATATATATATATATATATATATAAAATAAAGGAGAACACAATTTGTCACATGTCGCCTCCACGTTTCAACTGAAAAAATAAAATAAAATACAAATATAAAATTGTTAAAAAAAAAGTATATACTGTTAAATAATTACTATAACAAATAACCATACTATTATTATATTTTTTAAATATTCAATATTTATATAGTGATGATGTCATTTGACAATTTGTATCCTCTTTTATTATGTAGATTTAAATTTAATTTATATGCATTTTACATAATCGTGATTTTTATCTTTAAAATATAGAATTTCAAATACGTTATATTTGTGATGCATTTTTTAAATGTTTACTTAGATATATAAATTTGTATTTTTAATATTGGATATTTGTGTTGATTTATCGATTTTTTTTAAAGAAAAATAGATATTCAAACAATCAGATTTACTGATATACGAATCCAAAATTTTGAATATTCAATTTATGGATAATTGAAATTTTATATTCGAATAGTGAAATTTCTTTTATTAAAATGGTCAGATGTAGGATCGGATCGTATTTCAATTCTATGACCTTATCACCGATCCCCACGATCCTACTATAATACGATCCTATAACGACCCAAATTGATTTATATATGTAGGATCCTATTCTTAATTGCAATTTAATAACCTTTTAGAGTCTAGAAAACAAATAAAAAAACTAAATTCAGAGTGTTCTAGTCTTCACAAAATGTAACATCCCAATTTTGGGAAAGATACGTGAAATTTTTTAATTGGGTTAATTTAAATATTATTATCGAGTTGGGTGAATTATTGAGTTATACGTGAAACCGTCACGTGACAATATTTTGGGGTAACCGGGTTATAGGGGTTAAGTTTTATAAAAGATTACAATCTTGGTAATCGTTGATTAATTTGGGACCCGGTGTTATAACCTTGTGTTTTATAATAATGAGATCAGATATTGGATATCGAGTCGAGTTTAAACCCAAAACGTATATATATTTACCTCCTTGCTTGCTTGCTCTCATTTCCATCTTCCAAAAGCAGAAAATTTGAGTGTGTTTGAATCCCAACAGCAGCAACAACTAAATTGAAGCATTGAGTGGGAATTTTAGTTGCAAATCTTCATCAACTTCTTCCTTTGAGTTTAGGTGAGTTTTGAGCCTCAAATTCGTGGGCTATGTGTTGTTGATTGTTGTCAGTTAATTGAATTGAGTTTTTATGTGTTTTTGAGTAAATTCGAGACGATTTAATTGGGGGAAATCGAGCTGAGGTTGTGTTGGGGATTAAATCCCCTGGTTGTGATAAAACAGAGCATTATGGGTTCTGTTCGTCCGTAAGCGCGGCCGCGATCACCTGATCGCGGGCCGTGATGTTTTTGAGATGAGCCCGAGCCGTGCTGCCCTGGGAGCGATGGGTCGCAGACGGTTCGGGTTGAGCGCGGGCCGCGTTCTGATGAGCACGACCGCGATGAGGATCGCGACCGTGATGGTCAGCGTGACCGCGGTCGCGATCCGGCTAGGGTTTTGGGCTTCGTGAGTCTTGTGTTGGGTATTTGGGCTTGTGTGTGTTTCTTGGGGATTGTGTATAGAGTTATTGAGTTATGATTGTGATATAGAATTATCATATTGTGATTCCAGGGTCTCGAGTTGATAGGATAGGAGATTCGGGTAGGGAATCGAAACCTGAGGAGTGAATTTCCAGGGTCAGGTGAGTTTGCATGTTTTTCTGAGATACATTTACAATTATTTATTAATACTTGCATGATCTTTTACTGAGTTTTCTTACGAAATTATTATGAGTTTTCTTATGAGCATTTTACCGAGATATTATCATGCATGTATGATTGAGCTTTACTGTGAACTATGTTTTACTATATGAGATTTGGGACACCCGATTCCCTTTTGAGTTCTTGACGACTAATTTGTGCAGTCTAGGGATTTGGGTACGTGGATTCGTCCACACAGGTTGTTTAACAACCCAGACCACTTCAAGACAAGATATTACCCGCTTTGGCAAATGTCACATGGTTTTGTTTTTGGAAGCCAAACCATATGCCCGCCCCAAAACGCGCCTTGGTGGATAGAGACAACCATACCCCGCTGTACACAATACTTATATTTTGGGGATTGCATGTATATACTTCAGATAATATGAGTTTAATCATGGATTTCAGTGACTTAATATGTAAATTAAAGTTTTGAATTATCGGGGTTTTCCTGTGTTTGTCTTGGGAACAATTAAGGATTATTATATTATATTATTGTTGATGTGTTATTTATGTGACTTTGGATAGTAGTTAGAGGGTGTTACGTGAAATTAAGTCAAGTGTTTTGTATAAATGAAACAAATATAAAGAAAAACAAATTTATGCCATTTGTTCATTATGGTTTAAGTACTTATTATTTTTGCAACATTAACTTTAGAAAACATATATGAATTTGAGTCTTCAAACGTTGTCTTGCTTATGGATACGTAAAATAATCACTTTCAGGCTTGGGTGCATGTTATTATTAACACACATATAACAACCGTTAGAATGTTATTTAGTTGGTTTAAATATATCCATGTTAAGAGGGTGTTTGGTTTTGCGTTATGAACCAGATTATCAGCTTATTACGTTACAATAACGCAAATAATTGGTTTAAAGTGTTTGGATTGCATACGTTAATAAGTGATTATTTGCGTTTAGCCTTAATCTTACCACACTTTTTCATAAGCTAAAAATTGTAGCTTATTTGCTTCATAAGTGATTGTTTGATCATTTTACAAGTAAAAACGCAAATCCAAACACTTTAAAAACTGATTATTTGATAATGATGATAGCAAACAGCGGAAGCTAAACCAAACACTACATTTCCTGCAGCACTTTTTGTTACAGCTATTATCTGATTATTAGTTTCCAAAACGCTACAGCACTTTTTCAAACGCAAATCCAAACAGCCCGTTAATTGATTTTTTTGGATGTGGTGCGACCCACTAGGCCGAAACTGTTTTAGTTAAAATCAGTTTTTGTTTTATATAGTTTGTTTTAATTCTGTTAAGTTGATATAGATCGGTTTATTTATGAGGTTTTATTTAATAGTGGCATCGGAGAGATTCGAACGTTAGACATGATACAATCATACAACGACGACCCTTGGGGTTAGAAATTGAGTATACCGTACAGACAAAATACACAAGGTCTTTTCAGTAATTTCATTAAATACGTCCACCGAGACATGGCCACCGCACTATCTCGTCAAAGAAGCGGTACCAGAGTCTTTCTCGACTGCTATTTCTTTTACATATCATGAAATACCGAGACTGCCCTCAACCCCACCTAAACCAGCAGCCCCTCTCCTTTTCTCGATCGAACTTCACGTTTTCTGCAGTACCCCACCCCACCCCTCCCCTCTCCTCCCCGCCGATTTGCCGATTGAATTCCGCCACCAATCGACGTCGATGACTCTCATGACTCCGCCTCCCATAGATGTAACAACAACGATGTTATTATTTCATTCGCACAAATCCACACACACTCATTCACACTCAATCACGCACATTCACACGCATACATATCCATAGGCGTATGTCTGTATCTCTATTTGCTGTTTTAAGTTGCTTAATTACACTATTCTGATCCGCTTATTGGGTTTAGATCTCTTAAACAACCGTGTTTGAATGTGAAATATCATCTAAAAGTGCTCCTGTTTCGTGTCTTCTTTTTTTATTACTATTTTTGGAAAATGTTCATTTTTAGGGTTTTGAATTTGATGATCAGGAACTATGGAATCAAATGCTAACCAGATCCAATTGTTAATGATTTTGACTTCAATCTTGCAGCCGGAAGAGGACGAGATGCTAGTCCCACATTCTGAGTTTGCGGCTGCCGAAGGACCTCAACCAATGGAAGGTATTCCTGGCTGTGTATTTCGATTTGGATTTTTCTTTCTTTACTTTGTGGTTATTGTTTATGCCTCTGTAGATAGATGTAAAATGATCAATGCTATGTATGGCCACTTCTTAAAAAAGCAAATTAACTTGTGTGTTACCCATAAATTGTTAGTTGCACCCGTGGAAGCTGCTAATACAGTTGATGCACCAGCAGTTGATGATCCACCATCAGCACGTTTCACATGGACTATAGAGAACTTTTCAAGATTGACTGGCAAAAAATTGTACTCCGAAGTTTTCTTTGTTGGAGGATATAAATGGTATTTTTGTGTAGCTATATATATTTATTTTCAAAGTGTGCAGTAATTTGACACCAAGACATGACTGTGGCTATTGGTTTGTAATATTCTGTTCACATGTGTTTTGCTTGGTCAGGCGAGTGCTCATATTTCCAAAAGGAAACAACGTTGACCATTTGTCAATGTACCTTGATGTTGCCGATTCCACATCATTGCCATATGGTTGGAGTAGATATGCTCAGTTCAGCCTAGCTGTGGTTAATCAAATTCATAGCAAGTTCACCATGAGAAAAGGTAAGCCTTTTTATCGTCTTTTCAGCTAGCTAGACTATCACACATGAAAACTCTTTGAGACAGACTACACCTTTTGTGAACGGACACAAAGGACATTGAGCTAGTGCACATCTTTGCATTAGTGGTGGCAATTTCCGTCCATAGCATCCAAACGGGTGAAACGGGCGAAATAATCTTGACCATGAAAAACCGTCTTTGTATATCTGAAGGTTATTTTTAAAAATGTGTTTAATATATTAGTTTTAAAGATTGTGTTTAATTTTTAATTTTTTATTTAAAACATATATGTTAACATGCATTTTTCTAGTGTGAGAGTTTCGGGCGATGGCTTCCCATTTTGCCCATTGGGCTAAAATCGCCACCCCTACTTTGCATGTAGTTCCCAATTGGCCAATTATGCGAAGGAAGCTTTAATAAACATTCAATTATGTGATGATGGTCGAGAAACGAGAACCTACTATGCAGACTATGAAAACCATCTATTTCGCCTTGCCAATGTGTATGATTAGCATGCATGCTGATATGGTTACCGACAAGCTGAATGTTCATAGGGATCTTCTCAACATAGGAGTTTATTGACATACTATGTTTGTCATCCACATTTACTGTTTCATCCATTTGAACTTTTTTTTTTGATTCAGCACATGGATATTTTACTGTCTATGCTGCCAATAAAGTCCAAAAACTGGTTGTATTTTTAGATATCATTTGATGAAGCATCAAATTTGGTGGGTTTCCCTCTAACTGTTCATTTATGTCTTCTATTGTCTCAGCAATTGATTTGTCTTCTGGTGGTTATTGCGTCATATGCCAAATAAACTTATGGATGGTTTAATTAGGAAGCACATGATACTTTTAAAGGTTTTAGCTAACGACAACAAGTTCAAAGCATATTACATTTATGTTTGAGCAGTATGAGTACCCCCCCACAACACTCCCACTAAAATTAGTACTGCATTATAGATATTTTGTGCTGTATCAATGAGGCAAGCAAACTGTGATGAGTAAAAGTGTTTATGGTTTGTGTGTTTACTTACTGCATTGATCCTTGCTGAGCTGTCTAAGGTTTTCTTAGAGTTGCAAATCCTCATTCTTAGACATTGTTCTCAAAAGGCGACACGAAAGGTGCTTGGCCTTAAGAGAGGCAAGTGTAACCTTTATTGGAAATATGAGCTTTTCACATAAAAGATGTAAGATACCATCATAACGACTTATTGTTAAGATAGCGACAATCACATACGAATACGAGATCACACGTAATAACCATGGCAACCGAAAAAGTAAATATGAAAAAGTAAATTGAAAACACAAGATATACGTGTTGGGTCTTAAGAATAACTCACGGTCACATTGCCAAGTTGTTTGTATTAATTTCGGATTAGGTTTCATAGTTACATTGGGGATATAACAATGTGATTAGAGATATGTGTGACTGTATGGTTGCGAGATACGAAGCATGCATCAACAACATAAATATTTGCTTCATGAATGTAAGGTGACATCAGTAGTTGCTAGTTAGCTTAAGGTTCTTATTGTTTGCACTCAGGATGCTTTATGATAGTGTAATGTTTTTGCTGATGATGTATTAATAAAAAATCGTGACTCAAATTTGATTTTGCTTTTATCAACTCACTCTGAGAAACAAGGGAAATGGATCTTTTCATATGTTCTAATCATGATCCATCTTTTGTACTCATCATCACTTATGTTGGTGATACTTATGCTCTTTTATCCCTGCAGATACCCAACATCAGTTTAATTCTCGAGAAAGTGATTGGGGTTTCACGTCATTTATGCCTCTTAGTGAGCTATATGACCCCACTCGAGGGTATCTTTTAAACGATACATGCATAGTTGAGGCTGATGTCGCAGTCCGGAGGGTTGTTGATTACTGGTCACATGACTCGAAAAAGGAAACTGGTTATGTTGGCCTTAAAAATCAAGGTGCTACTTGCTACATGAACTCTCTCCTCCAGACATTGTACCATATCCCATATTTCAGAAAGGTTAGTAACAATACCCCATCAGTTCGATGCTCACTGATAAAATTGAAGAAGGCACTTATGTTTACTTTTTGAACCAGGCTGTGTATCATATGCCGACAACTGAAAATGATATGCCGTCAGGGAGCATTCCTTTGGCTTTGCAGAGTTTATTTTATAAGCTTCAGTATAGTGACACCAGTGTAGCCACAAAAGAGTTGACCAAGTCTTTTGGCTGGGATACATATGATTCATTTATGCAGCATGATGTTCAAGAACTTAATAGGGTTCTTTCGGAGAAGCTTGAAGACAAAATGAAGGTAAATTTTTTTTTTCTAATACAAAAGTTAGAATCTTTTTGCTCTCTGATCATACTTGATTATACATTTGTGATTTTACCTTGAAGGGAACTGTTGTGGAGGGTACAATTCAACAACTATTTGAAGGACACCACATGAACTATATTGAATGCATAAATGTGGACTATAAATCAACAAGGAAAGAATCCTTCTATGGTACATATCTCTGCTTAACAACAACGATTCATTCATAATATCTCTGGTTTCTTACCAAGCTTTGTAAATCATGTCAGATCTTCAGCTTGATGTCAAAGGCTGTCGTGATGTCTATGCCTCTTTTGACAAGTATGTGGAAGTGGAACGGCTTGAAGGTGATAATAAGTATCATGCTGAACATCATGGGTTACAGGTTGGATGGATCTCTTCTGGTTGTTATATATTTGTTATGTATTGGAGTTACCTTCAATCTTTTTGGTGATGGGGTTGGGTTATGTAGGCACAGGTTGAATGATCTCGATATTTGGCCATAGGAATGCCGAGTTACTTGATGAATAACGAAAAGTGTACTTCAGCTCTAGATAATCTATAGTGGATCTGCTAAAACGGACTTATATTTATAATAAGCTCGCAACACTCTTAATTCCAAAAGAGTTTGACATGATACCCTTTAGGGAAGTACAATAATGATACCATGATTGGATTATTAACTTGTTTAATTAGCCGTCAACTTTTCTGAGTTTGTTGTATACCGTTTTTGTGGTTTAATGCTGTATATATGAACTTTACAGGATGCTAAGAAGGGCGTTCTGTTCATTGATTTTCCTCCTGTCCTTCAGCTCCAATTAAAGCGCTTCGAATATGATTTCATGCGAGACACAATGGTGAAGGTCAGCTTATTGAGAATGGCTACTTTATTGTGCATAATGTATGCTGCCTGTCTATTAGATGTGAATCACTGTCTACCTACCATGAAGCTATAACACTTCTGGTAGGTCAGAGTGGCAAGTTTTGAACACTGACATTGGTGCTTTGTGGCTGAGATATGCTGGTGCATTCTGTATTACTATCGATTATGACATGGCTCCATACATCTCTGTCAACATGTCTTTATACAAGTTGTTTTGTTTGTAGGCCTCATGTTTACTTTAGCACCCGAAATATAGTAATTTTCCTAAATACCACTCCCATAATAACTTTTTATATGAATAATTTCCCAGTCTATAGCACTAGACAACCCTTTGAATTTCATAGGATTGCACTACATTTGGCATATGCAAATCACCCGAATCAGTTTTATACAAGCATCCATTTTTATTAGAATAGTGATCTTGTTTAAATGTAATACTAAAAATTTAGAAAATACCTGTAGAAACAATGTTAACAAGAGAAAAGGAAAAACTATATGTGAACCATTAGAGTTCCCGTCAGACTCACAATTATTATTACTTTTTATAAAGTTAACATGTTAGTTACGGACATTCTTTCTCCTCATAATCGCATTCTCGATAGGAAAAAATGGTGAATATTGTGGTATTCTTGGTGATTGCTACGGTTTGCTTAAAAAATATCTATGTAGGGAGTGGAGTTTGATCCCAATTCTGGATCTTGAAAGTTTTGAATCAACTTTGATTCACATCAGGCTATCAGAGTTGAATCATGGTACCCTAAATGATAACATTCCTGCGATAACTGTTGTAGTCTTTACAACCACCGTCCGCATGTAATGGTTAATCGTATGCCTATGAACAATATTTTCTGGTTTTTTTTTTCCTTTCCTGATTCTTCATGTTTCTCTTGGTTTATCGTAATTTATTGGTTTGTGTTTTAGTGATGCTTTCTTATCAGGATAATTCCATTATCAGCATAGAGTCATTCTTCTGTCCAGGATCTATTTATTTAAGGACTTTGCATTTTATTTACATTTAATTATTTTCTTCATGGTGTATCGTTTATTTTCTTCATTGTTACACCGATAATTGTTGTTACCAGAAAGGTATTTGCTAAACCAGTATTCTCATTTGGAAATTTTTCTGTGAACCTATCAAATTTGACAGATAAATGATCGGTATGAATTTCCTTTACAACTTGATCTTGATAGAGAAAATGGAAAGTATTTGTCACCCCAGGCAGACAGAAGTGTTCGCAATCTTTACACTCTTCACAGGTACTGTAATCACGTATCATATTTTCCTCTGAGTTTAGGTGTGTGTGTGTGTTTGTTTGACCTATCTGGTCACAGAATCATTTTCTTTAAACCATTGAACCAAGGACCTGTCTGGGACAAAGACACATAGTATAAGCATGTCTCCTGCTTCAACTCTGAAGTACATGCATTAAAACCATTTAAAAAACATACTTTATTTGTGAATGTGTGCACTGTGCTAAAACAGTAGTTAAAGAAAGATGGTGTTTGATAAAGACACTTTTCAGTGTGCGCGTAGTAAAAAACTTACTATTATCTTTAAATGGTGATTGTTGCTTACATGACCAACAGTGGCATCAAATATCCACCTTAAAACTGTTATTTATACAAGTTGCTATATGATCATTCATACAAAACTAATAATCACATGTTCCAACAAAAAACTTCGAATAACATAACCTTCACTGCAACAAATTGCATGAATTTGGCTCATGAGTACTTAGTGTTATTAACATTCTGAAAGATCCTGTTCTAGAAGTAAATCTCATAGACAAAGATGAAGCACAACATTTTTTGTGATGGTTTCAATGGGGGCAATTATGACATCCCATGAAGGAAATTGTTCCTCTTAGTGTGGGAGCGAGGGAGTAGTGCTAGAATTTTAAGAACCAAGTCATGTATCTGTTAAGTTGTGGAGACCTATATAACTTTAATCCTAATCCGAAATTAACCAAGAGACTTGCTAGTGTGGGCCGTGAACGTAGGCCATTCTTGGACAGAACCACATATATTTCGTATGTGTTCTACTGTCCTTACTTTCTGCAATTACGTTGTAGTTGTTCGTGTGTGTGTGTGCACGTTTCGTAACAATATCTCTGTCACTATCTGAACTTTAACAATTTGTGGGAAATAAATTTACAAATAAAGAGTTCTATAATAAGTAGTTTGTCGGAGCGTCAGGTATTATCGTATTTGGTTATATATGTGTGTGGCAAACTTACATCTCATAAGATGATAAAATATTTTTAAGCCGATGTTAATTCTTTTATGATTTGTTTTGGCTTATGCTTGCATGTTATAAAGTAAATATTTTTTTGGTTCACCAAAAACACTCCACAGAAAAGCAGGATTGTTTTATTTTACTGTCTTGAAGCAATTTGAAACATCATATGAAGATCCAAAGGGTAAATTGCTATTTTCCTGATCTTTGATGACGGAAAACTAATATAAAATTACTAAATTAGTCATGTATAGGATAAGGGATTAAAGGTGAAGTATGGATTGTGTTATTTATGACATATCTTATGTTTCTGAACATCTGGGAATATGTTGGAAGCTTTGCACGATTTTATCATAAAAACAAAATTTATCAATAGAGCAAGGGAAATATCCATTGATGATGATGATGATCTTGCTGTCTGCAATTGGTCTTTTAGCTGTTAGGAATTGGTTTCTGTTTCCATGACCATTATCTGTATGTTGAATTAGATTCTTGTAGTATTCTTGTTTTTCTAATTTGTGTAATTGTGGCTGTTGGAACCAACATATGTAAGCTTATTCCGTGAAATTCTTTTATGAACTGATTTTTGTGATCTTACCCAAATGATATGTTAACTACTATCAAGTAAATTGAAAGATGTTGATAAAAGTCAGTTTCTTTATGCATACTGTTTGGCCCTATAATATTCTGTTTTTCACATTTGTGGTGGATATCAACATTTGATGCTAAGTTAGGTTCAGTGTCGTTTATGCAGCGTATTGGTTCACAGCGGTGGAGTGCACGGTGGACATTATTATGCATATATTAGGCCGACCCTCTCTGATCAGTGGTATGAAAATATTGCTAACTAAGTGTTATAGTATAGGATTCATTTAAAAAAATCCAACAATCTTTAGTGTTTCTATTGTTTAAGGTAACTACGTTTTGTCGTTTTTTAGCCCAAATAAAAGGATTGAACTTTTAATTTTTTTATTTAAGGTAATATGACTTACTACTACGGTGTTGTTTGTTTATTAAAAAGTTAGAAGTCTGAAGTCTGAAATTAAGAGGTGCCCCCAAGATCTGTAATTAAGATGCTATAAATTTGACTTCAGATTACTCTCTCCCTCTTAAAATTAAGAGGGAATTTTTGATGTATTAACCTTTAACTCTGAATCCGAACAAATAGTCTAAAGTAAGTTTAGATTTGACATTCAGATTTCACACCTATTTAAGAGGGGCTTAATGTAAACAAACAGAGCTGTGGCATGTTATCAACACCGTCAGCAGGTTAGGTGTCCACATGGCATGACAACTCAGATTTTTTCACACATGGGAATGACAGATTGTCCAGATGGCATTGACATGTCAATTGGTTTTACAAATTCATCTTTTATTATTCGTTTCTATTAATTCCTGATGATGCTATTGATGATTTCTTCATATCTTGAAGATGTTCTTCATTGACATCAACCATCCATCCACAGCCACCGGCCACCACCACCCATCACTGCCACCGGCCACCACTCACGGATCCACCAATGCCAACATCTTCAGAAATCTAAAATGGAACCTCTCAAATGATTTCACAAACAAAAATATATCAAATCAATTCTATTTCAAACCAAAAACAAAGCAAACCAATAAAACAAATGAAACCAGTAAAACAAATCAAACGAAGAAAATTACAAATGTGAAAAAGAACAACCCTAGAAAATGAACAACAAATCTGTATTTCAAAATGAAGAATAAATCTATGATTTTGAAATGATGAACAAACTAGAACCAAGAATAAAAAACCCTAAATCAGAATAAATAGAAGAACCAGCCAAACAAGTGAATAACCATCTTGGTGTTCCTCACCCACCAACAACAAACATAAAAAGTTCAAATAGACACACACACATACTAGAACTGAAAGTACACGCACCCACAGAGATAAAAAACAGATACGAAAAAACATACGGATATACACAACCAGATCTGGAAAAGAACACACAAAAACACACTAGATTGAAGAAGAGAGGAAAGAGGAGAAAATCACATGCAAACACACAATACACCGTCTTTGAAAAAAATCACTACAACTGATTTTGAAACCTAAAAACGGAAAACCCTAAGGTAGTGTCTGGATTACAGGATTTTAATATACCAGGATTTAAATATGACAGAATTTGAAAATGACGAGATTCAAATGTGACAAGATTCGAATCATGTCATGTGTTTGGTTTGCAGGATTTCAAATTCAATAATTTGTAAAATCTTGTTTATTTACAAATGTGTCAAATGATATGGGTAAAGTAGGTAGGTGTACAAGAAATAAGGTAGTGTATGTTAAAAGGTGGGCAAGGTGTAGATAGGTAGGGGTAGGGTGGTAGGTAGTGGTGGGTTGGGTAGGGTGTGCTGGGATGGATGGGATGTGAAGGGGTAGTGTGGGTTGGGTGTGTACATGTAGATGTGGGTAAGGTAGGATGGGTGAGGGTAGGATACAATGTGTATTTGGTGTGGGATGGGTGGGGGTAAGGTAGGTGGGTAGGTATAGTAGGTAAGGGTGGGGTGAGAAGGGGTATATGGGGTGGGTATGTATATGTATAGGTGAGGTAGGATGTGTGAGAGTAAAATACAATGTCTAGTTAGGTTGTGGTGGGGATAGGTAGGGTGGGTAGGTATGGTAGGTAGGGGTGAGGGGGTGGGGAAGAATTCTAAGACTTTAAGAAAGAGGATTGTGAAATGCTAAAGGAAAATGAAATCCCTCTTTTTTTTTTGCCAAACATGATAAGAGAAGGATTCTCAAATGAAAATCCCACAAGTTTATCTGAAATCCCGCAAACCAAACGCCACCTAAATATTATTTCAAAAACCAAACTAGATCGTACCGTACTACCGTAGACACACCACCTGCGATGAAGATTCTGGTGGCGGCGGTGACACTTCTGGTGGCAGCAGAGAAGGTGTCGGTGTCGGTGCCAGTATATCTGAGATGGAGGGGTGAGCCTGTGAGATAGTTTAGAGAGAGAAAGAAATGGTGGAGAGAAGAGAGACTGAGTGCTAGAGGGAGAGTCATTGATGTAAATGACAGATCAGCAAAAGACTTCAGATAGAAAAATAATTAAAAAATATAAACAACCAGCTACGTTATCAATAAGTCATTTTTTACCCTTCTCTAAAAATTTTGAAGTTCAATCCTCTTTTTATGATGATAAAACTTACTTACGTTAAACGATAAAAACACCAAAATTGATTACCTTTTTTATGAAATGGGCTACACAGGCTTGTTTTGTGATTTGCTTGCATGTGTTTCGCCTGAACATATTATCAATTGGGATCTGATTATCCAATTTGCTCCCAGCTTACTAGTAAACGCCATATATGGCACTTTTGGTTGCATGTTTGTTCATGACTTGCACTGAAGTGGGTTTCATGTAGGCTGAAATTCGATGATGAGCGTGTAACCAAAGAAGACATGAAGAGAGCATTGGATGAGCAATATGGGGGCGAGGAAGAGGTGATTGGACAATAATTAATATGCTATACCCTTCATTCAAGAACAAATGTGGCTTTTGGTCAAAACGTATAAAATTGGATTCTTCGTCATCATTATTAATATGTTACTATAGGAATTGAAATTAATTTTCACTGGACATCATAAAAATTACATCTTTTGATTTTATTGAAATTTTTTTGAGTATGTTTATGTGAGATTGATGCAAGACATGTTTTAGTTACAGTTGTTTGATTAGCTAAAATTGATAATTACTTGTACAATTTAGAGATGATGGATGCACAGGCCATCAAAGTATTAAAAGGGGCGCAGTAAGGTTACCCAAATATCAAGACAACATTACATGCCACCTAAGTATCAACTTGGTTTCATGTGTATCCCAATTTTGTTCAAATTATTGGTAATTATAAAATGACAAAATTATCCCTGATTTATTTAAATAGTATAAATAATAATAATAACAATTAAACGTATAATACCTATTACATGTTAGGAAACCGTGCACACACACACATGAACACAACAATGATAAAGTAATTGCAAAAAATAAAGAACACAGGAATTTACATGGGTCACTGGATTGGTGTATTAAGCTACGTCCACAACCGCACTAGTAAGGTATATAAGTATATTGTTGATCTTAAAGTTTGGGTTTACAGTTGCATAGAGATTATATATATACTCAGACGTTATCACCAAGAACTCTCTTCCTAGGGGCGGGAGGTTCCTCCAATGACAATGAGAGAGTCCACATCGTAACATTAACCCTCAAGAAATACTTTTTTGGATATGATAAGTCATTTAAATTATTATTTGTCTTCTATAAATAAAGTTGGGGGTATTTTGTTATAAATGAAACCAAATTGATACTTGGGGGGCATGTAATGATCTTTTCATATTTAGGTGGTTGTGATGTAACCTTTTGAACTTTGGTGACTTATATGAGTACACATTCTAAAATTTATTAACTGGAAGTGTGTAGCTGTAGTAGAGTTTCTATTGAACTATTTGGGTAACCGCTTGCATGATTTTGATAGTGCTAACTGCTAAAAGGTTGAAAAAACCACAAAGTTTGTTTGTTTTGGTATAAACCCAAAATTAGAAGGCTAAAGTTGACTTGGGATGAAGTCATGGAGGTATCCATTTGAAGTTATTTCTGACATATTTCTTAATTCTTGTGGAACAGTTGCCTCAAGCAAATCCTGGGTTCAATAACTCTCCATTTAAATTTACAAAGTATTCAAATGCATATATGCTTGTGTATATACGTGAAAGTGACAAGGAGAAAATAATCTGTAATGTGGATGAGAAGGATGTAGCAGAGCACTTGAGAGTAAGATTTTAAATTTGCCAACAGGGTTTGTTGTTGATAAAAATATAATGAGATCCTCAATCATCTTTCAGATTAGATTGAAGAAAGAACAAGAAGAGAAGGAGCAAAAAAGAAAGGAGAAAGCGGAGGCACATTTGTATACTATTATAAAGGTTACGATTTCCATAACCTGCTTAAAATATCAGCTCTATATGTCATTTTGCCTTACCCAGTTTTAACTATGTGCGCAGGTTGCTCGTGATGAGGATCTTCATGGACAGATAGGGAAAAATATATTTTTTGATCTAGTGGATCATGAGAAAGTTCGTAGTTTCCGCATTCAAAAGCAAATCTCATTTTCTCTTTTCAAGGTAACATCCCTAGCATTTCACTTTCTTTTCTTTCTTTTTTAGCGTATACTAATTTTTATTCCTGTTTTATGTCGAGATCGTTTAGTTTCTGATTGTTAAAAAGTGTCGCCAGTTAATATGTTCTGATATTTCTTGCTTTGAGCTCTGAATATCTGATATCTAGCTTTATGTTGAACTTGGTGATTCTGTAACTTGCATACGGTGGTTTAAATATAATCTTCCTGCTTTTTAGTTGATCACTTAAATGAATTATGTGAAACTAAAAAATAAAAAGAAATTTCTACATCAGCTCTGAGTGCCTATATTCACTTGATCTAACATTTAAGTTGAGCTACTTTCTTATTGGCTGGCACAAGACGGTTTTTAATCTTGTTGATATTTCAGTATTGTCATTATTTTGTGCATATCTAGTTACTCACATGTTATTCAACGCTTCAGCATGCAGTCATTCTTCATCATCAAAGATTATCAATTTGTCGGCTTGTCCAAGTGTGTTATGATTAATGTTCTAGGCTCTGCTTACAGAATGCTATAAAAGTTGTTATCACCACCACACCCCTCCCCACCAAAAAGAATAAAAGATATCCATATAGATTCCTAGTTCAAGGAAGTTCTCGTTACTCTTCTTTTTTTAAATATTGGTCACTTCATTACACTTGGAAATTTCTACTAAGTAGCCATAGGAATTAAGCGTTCAACAAAAATAGTCATTAAGTAACTTATATTTTTCTAACAACCTTTGTTCAATTAAAAGGTATCCACACTTTGGACATAGATCTAATACTCTCTTCTTCGTATTTGGTGTTTTTCTACAAGCACATAAACTTGTAAAGCTTGCCTGAGGGAGTCAGCCAAGACAACAAGTAACATGTAGGCATAGTTTACATGTTGTCTGCATAACATGTGTTATGTTTCTGAGACCTTTGATAATCAAGGGTACTAGAACTAACAAGCCAATCAAACGGCTCAGGCTCTAATTGGTATTGCCATGTTTATGATCTATATTCTATAAATTCCCTTCTTAAGCACCTGTGTAGGCATTGCTGTTTTCCCCACTGCTTTGATTAGATAGGGCCGTCTTGACGTTAAGTTTTACCAGCTGCTTTGATCAGCACTATTGAATTAAGCTTTCCGAAAGTTAAGCAGGGTTTGATTGCCTTATCTCATGTCATGTTCATCATTTGTCGTTTCCTCCAAGGTACTTTTCCCAATCCTTCATGTTCTAAGTACTAGGGCTTTCCGGGTTTTACACTTACAAACTCAATATGCTTAAATCTTTTTTTCTATAGACGAAGGGTTCCAGGCTTCTAGCTAGGTTTCTAGATGTTATGGTGATGTTAATTAATTCCTGTTTTTTCTATTGTAATGATGTTGGTAGGATTTTCTCTGTAAGTCATTGAGACTGGTACATCTCTATTGTTATGATGTTGAAGGTTTTTTCCCCCTCCTTTTATCATCTTATAATAATCTTGGAATATATTTTTCAGGAGGAAGTAGCCAAAGAATTGGGTATACCAGTGCAATATCAACGCTTCTGGCTGTGGGCAAAGCGTCAAAATCATACTTACCGCCCAAATCGTCCATTGACTCCTCTAGAAGAAGCTCAATCTGTATGTACTTCTGATATCTCTTTTTCTTATGGCATGCATAGTCATGAATGATCTTAGGCTGCATGCTAATACTTCTTGCTACTTATGCACAAGAAATATCCAGTACTCTTATGAAGGACTACCAACTTCACATAATATAGTATTAAAGCAGTCATAGATTTTTTCCCTAGGGATATGAGACTGAAGTTTACTTTTAGACTGTTGTATGAAGTCCATTTTTGTTGATTATTAAATCCCTGCAAGATCAAGGTAGCATCTGGACTTTTGGTAACCACAAGCACCATTTTTTGTGAATTTGATTTGCTGGTCATGAATTAAAACATTATTTGATCACGTAACATTTGTGCTGGAAGTCATTAAAATGGTGCTGGAAATTTTGTTTGTGCGTTTCCAAAGATAACGGAGCATACAGTTGAAGCTGTGTCATTTGGAGTCGCATAATGTATTTGGGAATCCAGATGTTCTTTATAGTTTGCTTAAAAATTCCTTTTCTCCCTCCAACTTTAAAGAGTAGTTTATTATGGAGTGTGTGTTGTGAGGGCATGCGGGCGACTTTGGAAGTTTATATGGTAAGTGTAAGTGAACAAAAGGGGGGATCGGAAAATCTTTGAATGCACATATCTGGTGAAACATGTGACTACATTAGTAAATAAAGTTAGTAAGCGATGTCAACTTTGTGGTTTACACTGCAGCTACTATTTGCTCTCTTTTGGCTTTAAAGCATTACGAATCTGTTACATAAGAATTTGGTTAAAACTAGCATGTCAAGTGCAATGTTTTTTTTAGGTTGGACATTTGAGAGAGGTATCAAATAAGGCTAACAATGCTGAACTGAAGTTGTTTCTGGAGGTTGAACTTGGACAGGTAATATTGCTTGATTGTTTTTTTTATTCAAATGATGTTGCTTGATATATATTGAACGCCCTATTATACTGTAATATTGATGTAGGATCAACGGCCAGTTCCCCCACCTGGAAAGACTAAGGAAGAGATCTTACTTTTCTTCAAACTATACGACCCTTTAAAAGAGGAGCTTCGGTAGCCATTCTCTCTCTCTCTCTCTCTCTGAACCACATCTTTGAGAGAAACGTGAGGATTACCCTGTATTGAATCATAATCGGCAATTGAAACCTTAATTGTTGATTACTTACTCATGACACACTTAAGGACACTTTGAATCATTCTTGGTTGCTTGTTTTTGGTGATTTACCTTCGATTAACCAACAATGTTAAACATGAATTGCTATCAATAATTGAGGGTTCGATTGGCCATTATGATTTAATGTGTGCTACTTAGATAAAGTTATGATTCTCATTTGGTCCTCACTCTCTCTCTCTCTCTGTGTGTGTGTGTGTGTGTGTGTGTGTGTGTGCATGTATCATTTATCTGAATTTGAATGCCCATTGTTCCTTAACCGGTTTTCGGTGGCTCCGTCAGCATATAGTTAAAGTTTTTTTTTTGGGCATTTATATAGCATCCAAAGCCTACATAGTACATTTGAGCAGTGTCACTTCGTGGAAATATGCCCATTCTCGTTCTTTAGCTCATCATTATTCATCAATGTGTACATGTGAGAATGCGGAGCTTTTGGTGCAACACATAGTTATTCAGCAAACATACAGATTAAGAGCATACAAGGAATATCTCTCCTTTGTTATGTCACCTGCTTAAATATGCTTATTTTCTGAAGAGAATTATGTTCATAAAACTTGCTTAAGCCCCCCCCCCCCCCCCTCCCCCTTCCCGAAAGAGAAACACACACACACATATTGCTGTCTAGTAGTTATAGTATATATGTATCTACAATTCTACACCATCCTTGTGCAGCATGTTTAAGCTGTTTATCATGTTAGGTATGTTGGACGCCTCTTTGTGAAGAGTACCGGAAAGCCAACAGAAATACTGACAAAGTTAAATGAGTTGGCTGGCTTTTCCCCTGATGAAGAGATAGAACTGTTTGAGGTCAGTTTTAAGTTGCCTTTTGTTTTGTTATAAAGTTATGCTCTATTATGAATCATTTAGGTTATTTCTGAAGTACCCTCCTTGTCTTACAGGAAATTAAATTTGAACCTAATGTTATGTGTGAACACGTTGATAAGAAGCTAACATTTCGGGCTAGTCAGGCATGTTTCTCTGATCCATCACACTCTTTATCATAGTAACATTATGGCAGTTCCTCAGGTGTTAGTGATATGTGACCAACAATTTACCATCACACAATTTTTCCTATCATAGCATCATTATGGCAGTTGCTTCCTTTGGTTAAGTTCTAACGATAATTTGACCAGCATTTTTTTGGGTTAATTTATAGCTTGAAGATGGGGACATCCTTTGCTTTCAGAAACCTCTTCAGGTTGGAGCTGTAAAATGTCGCTATCCTGATGTTCCATCTTTTCTGGAATATGTTCATAACCGTCAGGTATAATATAATGTTATTATGATTTTAATATATAAATTTGTATCATGCTTAATTTAATTTTTCCTTTACATAAAGTGCATCTTTCATCTTAATATATTCATCCTCTTTTCTCTTTCCTTTACTCTAATTTACATGCTCTATCTATCTTGGAAAACTTCCATGTTCTCCATCATCCTTGATTTGTTTCTTTTTACACCCTTTTAAATGTTTTTAAGATAGAATCAGGCTGTTAGATTTGGGCTTATCAGCCTAGGCACATCAACTGGTTATTTTACTATGTATTTCACATGAGCATTTCCTGTCACTCATAAGCTCCATTATGTCCGAAATATAATGTGTGTCAATTGATCCACAAAAGTTTTGTTCACAGTTAACATTGTAGGCTGTAGCATGTTGTGCTACTAACACCTGCACTGTATGCCTGGTGTAGCTGAATTTAGCTCCAACAATATGACCTGAAAAAAAAAGTTATTCTTGCAATTACAGTTACACAAAGATGGGAGAGAAAAAGAGCTATTTGATTATTCCATACTTCTACCTCAATCAGAATGTTATAAAGAGAAAACATCCCTGCTGGAATCTCCCCCAAAAAACCATGGACTGATTTAGCAATCCGTTGACCCAATATTAACAAATCAGGGCAAGATATTTGATAGCCTCTAAACTTAATTCCGTAGTGCTTAACACCTAGAAGCTAGGAACTTATTATATCAGCTCTTCCACACGGTTTTCTCTCTGATTCCTACCCTCCCCCTCAAGTTAGGTATAGACATGAATCATATCTAGCTTGCTTTCAGTTGCTCCAAGTCCTCCAACTTGTTCTTTGGAAGTCCTTTTGTGAAGATATCTGCAAAGTCTGTAGGATATAAGAATTCCTTTATTTTATCTAGCAGCATGTTTTATATGCCATACAGCATCACTCATTAATTTGAATCTGACTGAAGATCTCGCCTAGGAAGCATCAGTTCTGCTTCTAAAAATATGGATAAGTGTGATTAAATTCACAGCAGCTTATCACAATAGATTGAAAGGTGGGGAGGGCTGGCAGTGCTGGTTGAACTTCTTGATTCAAGAATGCTTAGAAACGGATGTAGCAGCTTGTAAGTGACCGATATCCATGGGTCTAATCACTAGCTATAAAGGACTAAAACAGACGGAGGCCATGGAAGCTTGTTTAGACTAAAGCTTACAATCATTGTGTCGTGCTAATGTTAGCAAGCTAAAAGTTGATCCAATAAAAAGTCAAAGTGTGTCAATTAATAAATTGCTTGTCATTCTTTGCATTGTACCACTTAATTGTAAATGTAATTACATTTCTAGATGTCTTTATGGAACTATTTTCTGTCTAGCATATATGATGGTTTAAGACATATGTAGCAAGAGATCAAAAGTTTGCATTACATTACGCTCTTCCTTTTTTTTTTCTTTTTTTTTTTTGAGTTATTATACTATTGTTACTTTCTGTTTTTGTGATCCAGTGTGTATGTACATGGTTGGTTCACAAGCTATCTATTTATGCTCTTTTTTTCAATGCATAGGTTGTACGCTTTCGCTCTTTGGAGAAACCAAAGGAAGATGAGTTCTCGTTGGAATTGTAAGTTTTCAAAGATCTTCTGGGCTTTGATTTTACCAAATGAATAAATTTGTTATCTTACCTAGATCGCTTGACCCTTTTGCCTTGCAGGTCAAAACTTAACAACTATGATGATGTTGTTGAAAGAGTTGCCAGTCATCTGAGCTTAGATGATCCATCTAAAATCAGGCTTACATCTCATAACTGCTATTCCCAGCAACCAAAACCCCAGCCAATCAAGTACCGAGGAGTGGAACATCTATCAGACATGCTGGCCCACTACAATCAGGTTATTTGTAATTGCAACGTTTGTGTGATTCATACCACATGCTGATAGTAACCATGTTATTGGAAGATGTATTGGTGCTTCTTTCTTTCTCAGACACAAATAGTATTGCTATATGTGATTAAAGTATGCTCGTTCAATCATTGAACTTTCCTTGAAAGTTCTTGAACTTTATTGCATATTCAAAAAACTTACACTGGTATTGCAGTCTGCCGAAGGCGTCTTCTCAAGGTTGAGACCTTCATGTTAGAGCATGGCATTCTCTCATACTTATATAATTATTGTGCTTTTGTTGTGCAGACTTCAGACATTTTGTATTATGAAGTACTGGATATTCCTCTACCCGAACTGCAAGGTCTGAAAACCCTGAAAGTTGCTTTTCATCATGCAACAAAAGATGAAGTAAGTGTGGATTCTAGCTATCATTTCTTTTGTTTGATATATGACATTCTCATTTTGCTTATATATTGTTTCTAACATATGCTAGGTAGCCATACATACCATTAGATTGCCTAAACAAAGCACTGTGGGTGATGTGATCAATGATCTTAAGACAAAGGTAAACATAGCAGTGTTTGCCTGCTTGTAATTGATTGTCTTCTTTGCTAAAAGATGTTAAAATAACAATTTCATGTGTTCCATTATCATGTCTAGTTTCAGACCTGTTTGCTTCCTTTAAAGTATCGCTATTTATCTGCTGAAGTAGACAGACTGATTAATGTATCATGGAACAGGTTGAATTGTCTCATCAAGATGCAGAAATTCGATTGCTAGAGGTTTTTTACCACAAGATTTACAAGGTATTGGAAATTTCCTTTGCCAAGACAGATGGGTTATTTTGCGATTTTGAGCCTAGTATGTCTTGTAAATTAAGACATAAGCACAGCCTGTACAGTATACAATATAACATTTATGGTAGGAACTGACGGATTTATAATTTAAATGACAATGTGAACAAAGGTTGCTTGTTTTTGATTGGTATACTTCTCTCTACATGGCTTTAATCTAATTTTATAATATTTTCAATCAAATCAAGCACCATACCTAATTCATTCTATCATCTATTTGTAGAATTTTTGTAATTATGGAAGTTTAATAACTTTCCTTGCTTAGGATGACCCTAGGGCAAATCTCATGCATGTGTCTTACGGATTATGGGAAGGGAGTAATGATACATAGAAGTCTTGAATTTGTAGTTTTGTACATAGCTAGAGATATGCTAATATAGACATCCACATGTTTTGTTGTTATTTGAGGTATTGTCACAGAAATGCTTCTTACATTCTCGTTTAATCATACTTTTTCTATACAATGTACTTATTAAAATGTTCTCCGTTAGAAAAAACTTGATTAAATGTTCTAGTTTGGTGTTGTGATTAATGAGACAAACAACTGGTTGGGAAGGTAAAAAACAAACTTTTCAACCCACCTCACCTCCAATCACCATTTTCGTGCGACTCTTCCCTTTCTCCTTCCTGTTGACCAGTAATCTCTCCCCCTTCCTTTTCAACTCTCCTCCCCCTTACCCCCTACACCCATTGTCTCGAAGCACAGTGAATCATTGGAATCAAACGGCCAGCAACTTCTCTCCCTTCCTCCGTTTTTGAACATAGAACACACCCCTCAATCAATTTTGGACAAACAGACAAACAATTTTCACTTTTTAGTTTTGGGTTTCGGTGGTGAGGTTCTTCGCTGATTTTGGTTTTGACTGGGGTTTCGGATTTGGGCTTTTCAATGGGGTGTAAGTTAGATACGGTGAAGTGGTGGTAAGTTTCATAGGCATTGTTGGGGTGGTGATGGCCAGCAACAGTCGCCATCAAATTCATTGGGTGAAGGGACAACGGGCTGGGGGTTTGTTTATTTTATTTAAATAACTGTGATAATATTAACCAAAGTGGAACCATTTACAAGTAATGATATGTTTTGTACAAAAAAATAATGAAATTAGTACGAGTCATAATTACCAAACTGGAACACTTTAAATAGTACAATGATTTTATTGTGTACAAAAAAATATGTTGTAATAAAGCAGGATATACGTGAAAGGCATAGCATTTCCATGGCATTGCCCCCTTATTATTTCATGTTTCTTTTACAAATGCTTAGATGTAGGTTTTTACTACATCATGAGTTCAGTTCTGCATATCTACTTATATTACAATGTCATTTTTTACACAGTTGATTTTTTAGAAGATGTGCCATCTTTTATGAGCATGTTTATTCTCATCAATTTTTCTTTCCATATTTTCTCTGATGGTTGATTGGGCATGAATCATAGCATAAATTTATATATTGTAACTTCCTTGAACAAAGGCTATGTATTTTCAAGTGTTTCATGTTGCTTCTCTCTCTCTCTCTCTCTCTCTCTCTCTCACACACACACACACACACACACTCTCTCTCTCTCTCTCTCTCTCTCCCTCACTCTCTGACTCGCTTCATGAATGTGCTTATCTTGGTTTTTTATTACTCCTAGATTTTATGCGACTTTTGTGCTTCTAAACTTCTTACTGTATATGCAGATTTTCCCCCTCAATGAAAAAATTGAAAACATCAATGATCAATACTGGACGTTACGTGCTGAGGAGGTATGTTCTGAATGTTTTACCGTTGGCAGATTCATCGTATACATTACGAAACAATTGAGAACATCAACGATCTATCATGATGTTTTTCTGGTCTTTTTCTTTCTAGCTTGGCTTGCTTATCTGCTACATGTCAAATTGTTATCTTTTCCTTTAAGGGTTCTGAGATGAATCTCCTTACAGATTCCGGAAGAGGAAAAGGACTTGGGTCCTCAGGATCGTCTAATTCATGTTTATCATTTTATGAAAGACACATCTCAGAACCAGGTGGTATGTATTTATGGCTTTAATGGGATTCTTATTACTTTTTTTTTTGGGTAAACTTGTGCTTCTAATATGAACTTCATATTCACATTTTACATTTATATAACTTTATACTAACAGCAAGTCCAGAACTTTGGGGAACCATTTTTCCTCGTCATTCGAGAGGGTGAGACATTAGCTGAAGTTAAAGTACGCATACAAAAGAAACTTCAGGTTCCAGATGAGGAGTTTTCAAAGGTGTTTTCTTCTTTCTACCATGAATTATTATACTCCCAAAATACAATGGATGACATTTAGTTGGCATATACAAAATTAATTTCTTCTTTCTACCATGAATTATTATACTCCCAAAATACAATGGACGACATTTAGTGGGCATATACCAAATTAATTTTTTATTTCTTCTTGTTTTGATTTCTGATTCCTTTTGCTTTCAAAACCAGTGGAAGTTTGCATTTCTGTCTTTGGGCCGTCCTACATACCTTCTGGATTCTGATGTTGTCTCGAGCCGTTTTCAGGTTTACAAGTCTCTCCCTCCCTCTCTTGAGTTTGTGCGTGTGTGATACAGCTACAAAGAATTACACAATATATGTAACAAAATTGTTTTGATGGTATATACATATTTTCAATGTGTATGTATGTCTTGACTTGAGATGGTGCTTTTAATTTCAGAGAAGAGATGTTTATGGTGCTTGGGAACAGTATTTGGGATTAGAGCACTCAGACAATGCGTCCAAACGATCATATGCTGCAAATCAGGTACATTAAAAAAAAGTTTCATGTGTCAAATAAACTATTTTAAACTACAAAAATTGAAGAGAACATAGAAAAGTTGAGATGTCCATGAGCATTAGAGTGCATACACTTTATAGATTGAAACTTTAAAATATTTTACATCGAGTACACATTTTGAATAGCTATCTTGGTTTATGCAGAACCGACACACATTTGAGAAACCAGTTAGAATCTACAACTAGCTTAAGGAATGAGATAAGCTGAAGCTGCTCCAAGTTGTTGGGCGAGTGGCAACAATGTTTTCCGGGAAAATGTTAAAACCAATACAGCACATACTTATGGTTCTAGTATATGTGCAATTCGTTAGCGAAACATTTAGAAGTGTGATGTCTCTTCCTTTGTGTAGCATCCCTGTATGGGGTGATGTAGTTTAGGTGATGTTTCTCCCATCTTCCATCCCATTGTTCCTTAGTATATGCTTAAGATTTTGGATCTGGGGATGTATAGAGGTATAGATGTGTGTTGTTCAACTTAAATTAAATCTTTTTTTTTTCTTCCTTTTATATATTTAATTTACAAAGGAATTGTTGTATCCTTGTGATTTCAGTGTAAGTATATTAGTGATGGGATTTCTGTGTAATTCTTGTTATCTATTTTTGTACATTGGTTTTGAGATATGGCATCTCTATATTCTTGAAATTAGATTGAATAGTCTGATGGAGGTGTGTGTAATAGAGCCGAAGTGCTCTATAAGCAATAAATTTATCAATATTTGATATCGGCTCAGTTTAAGTCGAGTGGAGGTTGAGCAAGTTACTGACCTATGGATGACAAGGGATCAACAGAGGTTAGTATGGTACGATGATGATTACGAGTATAGGGGAAATCGTCAAAACCTGAAGAAATTTGATAGGTTTTATAGAAATGGTGGTGTGTGTGGTATTATGTTTTAGATAGACAGTATTTTAATTATTTGGATTTGCTTATTAAACATGCAAGATGATGATGACATTGGGCTGGTTGAGGGCATTAGTTTAGTCTTCACTCTACAAACTTGTTTTAGTAATTGCTTTTCTATGCAGAATGAAAATGAAAATGTGACCAACAATATTTTAGCAACGATGATCGATGTAAAACAATTTCATTCCCTAAAATTGCATAAAAAGGTAAATGATTCATTACCTACAATAACCTACTATACCGTAATAAATGTTTATAACTTTAAATGATGATATTATATCAAATCATTTTCATTACAATTACTTAGTTACGATAAAACTAAAATTTATTAACTAAATTTAAATATAATATATAAAAAATAAAAAAAATTTAGTTACAAAATTGAGATGGAAAATATAAATAAATAAGATTAAAAGTTTAATTATAAAACCAAATAAAATAAGTTAAATAGTAAAATATAAAAAGGTACTCTTTGTTTCAATCTAAATGTTTACCTTTTTATTTTGGGTTTGTCCTAAAATAAAGAGTAAATTATAGAAATCATCACTGTGGTTTGTTACCAGATTATAAAAATGGTTCATACACTTCATTTTTCATACCAACCATCCTTGCTTTTACCGTTAGTTTGTACTTATGGTTCTTCGTTAACTTTAACCCCCTTTATGTTGCATCTAATTAAATGATCATTTTGACTTTTTGTTTTGGACTAATCATCAATAATAACAACTTTATATGTTTTTATCAATAATAACAACATATTTTAAATTTATCAATAATAACAATAATTTTTTTTTTGTTATCAGTAATAACAATCGTTAGACCTGTTTACCATGTCACCATTGTTGTGATTGACACAAAATAAAAAGTTGTTGCTATCAATGATAACTTTTTCAAAAAAGATTTGTATTTTGTTGTTTTATTCGAATTATGTTTAGTTTTTCTTTTGTCTCGCACCAGGTAATATTTCCTTATATTCGTATCATTTAGTGTATTAATTATTGATTTATATTTCATTATTTCTATCCACCAACTTGTGGTACGATTCCCACATGGCCACCAACCCCACACACTTAACGAACGAGCTAATGAAACAAATCTGAATTTGATGTGATATTTTCCAAAAGACACAGCGGGTTTGACTTTTTTTAGTTTGACCACTTTATATATATATATATATATATATATATATATATCACATATACGTACGTACACCCAAAGAGGGGTTTTTGGAAAACCAAAATATATCAGAAAACCTTGGAAACCTCTATGCACCATGCATCACAATTCTCGCGTGATGCATCAAATTCTTCGCGTGATGCATCGACTTTCTGTGTGTTGCATCACCTGATCCAATGACTATAAAATGGTTCCTCGGTTTTCCGATATAGGTTTTCCATTGAACTCACATATATATGTATGAATGATATAATTATATGTATATATCGGCCTAGCTACCATAGGTTGCAGACTGTTGTGTCCACACAAGGAATTGAAGCTCTAAAAATTAAGGTTAAAAAAAATGAAGATAGGGGTGTTGGAGAAGTTGATGTTCGATGAACCGTCGGTTTGGGTTACGGCGACGACGGTGGTGACGCTGATGTCGACGCTTTACTTGGGTTTTGCAGAGATGATGGGTAATCATCTCCAATATTCAAAATTTACTCCTCCTTCAACCAAACGACGACGTATGAGGCTATCAAGCAGAACAGGTATGCTGATTCTCTACACCCCGGCCTTTCTCGCCGGACTTGCTTCCTTCTTCCTCTTCCCCGGCGGTGGCCTCAGATTACTTTTCCTCAAGTTTGCTCTCACCTTTCATTTCTTCAAGAGGGATTTCGAGGTATATTCGATCATACATATTACATGTTAATCGGTTCATCCGTCACATACTATTTTAGTTTGGTTTAATATAAATCTCTATCATTATAAATAAATAGTTTGTTGTAATTTATATGATTTAAACTAGTTTATGTACCACGTGTTACGTGGATAAATTTTAATAAATAGTTTGTTAATATAAAGTTTATGTAAAATATAAAATTAAAACATATAAATCTTAAATGTTATTAAAAAAAAGTACAATAATAGTATTATATTTCATATTTGTCATAATTAATATTTAATAGTAGTTACTTTTTTTTTTTAATAATTTTTAAAATATATTTTATCTTAAAATTTATATGTATTTAATTGATATGATTTAAAGTTTTAATTTTACATAAAAGTTAATTTTTATATATATTTTATTATAATATATAAAATGTTATAAATATGATTTTATTAACATTGTATTATGTTTACGTTTTACTTATATTAGAGAGTGTTTGTCATCTTTATTTATGTTTAGTATATTTTAAAAAAATTATAACACATAATAGGTTTTTTAATCAGACATAATGAAGTGTATTTATCTTTTCTAGATGTTATTTAATAATAATGTATTTTTTTCATATATAATAAAATCTTATTTGTATTACTATTTTATTTGAAGTTTATAGATAAATTATATAATTTAAGCTTTTTTTTCTTTTTAAGTTTAGATTTAAATTAGCTAAAAATTATCACATATCAAATAGATAATGATGATAAATAACATAATTAGATAATGTAACATAGTGGATAAAATTAATTATTTATTAATGTTTATAGATATTAGATATAATGAATTGTGTTTATTTTTTATTTTATTTTATTCTAAAAATTATAAATTGTATTTATCTTTTTAGGTGTAACGTGGTCATACCATATGTCGTTTTATGTTTATAGATATATAGATTATACCCTTAATAATCATAAAACTTATAAAATATAGATTTTTAAAAACTAATAAATAATTAATGGTACAACATTTATTTGGTTGATTACAACTTGTAATCATAATTCCTAAATCCTAAAGCTATATGTGTTTGTTTGATATATATGAGGATTTGATATATTATGTTTGGACGGAAGAAGCAGTTTTCATTAAATTATATATGAGGATTTTATATTAGTTATGATGATATATATATACTTTTTGTGGTCATTGTCAAAAACAAAACCACACATACGATTGACATTATAATAATAATGTTACGGAAGTTATTTTAATGAAAAGATTTTTTATTTTATCATTAATATTATTAACATATGTTTACTCTTTACTGATGAGAACATATTTTGTTATCATTGAGATAATAAGTAATGGCTGATTAAATTTAAAATTTAAACCCCCTATTTAGACACATATCTTTTTGTTTTTAATAAAATTATGTATTAAAATAATTATTATAAATATCATATATTTAAAACTTTTTTAACTAACAATCTAAAATATATTTATAACAGAACGAACCGATTAGTAAAAAAAAATGAAATTATTGATTTTTTTGCATGTTGCTCTATATTTCTTTTACAACAACGGTTTCATTTTTCTGAAAATCTTTTGATAAAAAGCCATATAGACATATGCTTGTAAAAGTCAACATAGCTGGGTTTTTTTTTTTTTTTTTAATTTCTAATAGAAAATTTAAGAAAATATAAATTCAATCAACTTGTTGATAACGACATCCGGAAGGTGTATTATTAATGAAGTTGGATTTATTGATCAAAACTCTTTGGATCTTGAATGATATGAATCGCTTGTTTATGTACCATACTTTCTATAAATATTAATTACATAATTAAATTTTAATATAACAAAAAAAAAAGATACAAAATTAATTAATTCTTTTTATCTCACTTGCTCAAAATATTCACTTGTTGGTTCCCATTGTATGTTTGCAGGTTCTGTTTATTCACAAGTATAGTGGGGGCATGATTTTGGGTTCAATCATTCTTGTTAGTATTATTTATCTTTCAGCCGTTGCAGGCATGATCATTGTTCAGTATCTGAGTATCGGTCTCCCCGAGCCTTCCATCGACCTAAAGTACACCGGTTTGATCATTTTTATGGTTGGAATATTCGGTAACTTTTATCACCACAATCTTCTGTCAAAACTAAGGAAGAATGACGAAAAAGAATACAAGATTCCTCTAGGAGGACTCTTTAATAAGATTATTTGTCCTCATTATTTCTTTGAAATCTTTATCTTCGTAGGGTTTTCTTTTATTAGCCAAACACCATTGGCTTTTGTCTGTGCTTTTGGCGACTCCTTGTACTTGATTGCAAGGAGTTACGAGACCAGAAAATGGTACTTGAACAAGTTTGAAGGTTTCCCCAAAACCATTAAGTGTGTGATTCCTTATGTATTCTAAACACATACATACTTATGATGTCTAATGTACGGTATCTTGTTGTATTAAAAGTATTTTTAGTGAAACTGTAGATGACTTTTGATCAAGTGTAATTTTATTGATTATAATAACTCATTGTGTACCTTTTACGTACTCTTGGTGATATATAATTCATTTGGGAATGATTGTAAGTAAAATTTCACTGACAAACTAAAAATATAATCATACTCGATCAAGAAGAAGTCACGTCTTGCTAGAAGATCGATTCTAAGGAATCACTCAATATTTCTATTCATATGTGCATATAAATTAAGATTAGTAATGTATATATAAAATTTCACATTTTCGTGTGTTGATTTTGTAATAGTTTTGATTATAAATGATTAAAAAAATGCAATAAAAAAGGTAAATGTAACCATCGATGAAGAGTAGTAGCTCCTACTATTAAATTTTTAATGTTACTTAGCATATTAGAAGTAAGAATTAGTAACTAAACTAAAAATGAGAGATGGTAATTGGTAAGAATAATATATAAATTCTAGAGAAAATAAATGACAAAACTTCAGCCAATGAAATATTTTGTTTGACTTCAAATTATTCGGACCATAAATAAACTTCAAATTAATTTAACAATTCATAAATTTAATGGTTAACATATTTTTAAACATAAATAAAAGGGATATTTGTGCAAAAAATCCTCCGGTTGAACCATTTAGGATTAAAACCCCAATCACTTTTCATTATACAAAAATCTCAACTGAATAAAACTTATCAAAATGAGGTTTAAAAAAAAAACAATGACTTGAAACCTAATGAACCGGTTGCAATATGTTAACCAACCTTTCGTCTTTGACGAACATTTTTCCAACGAACTCACTTGTCTGTGTTTATTATTCAAATTCACATTACTTGTTGATTTTCTTTGTTCAAATCTGTGTTTTTTTAAATTTACTTTTTCGATAAAATTACAGTGGGCACTGATGACTTGTTGACGATGACATGCGACTTTCAATCGGTTACCATCATCGGTAATATTCCAATTCCATGAAAATTTGCCAGTTGGGGTTTTTTGTGCAATGAAAAATGGTTGCAAGTTTTAATCACAAAAGGTATACAATTTGAGGGGTTTTTTTTCCACAAATATCCCTAAATAAAAACCCAAACACCATTATTTTAGGCGGTCAACTGGTCAAGTACATATTAATGAAAACTAGTTTATGACCCACGTATTACGTGGATATTTTTAATTAAATTTAGTTATATATAATATGCATAAGTAAAAATAAAAACAAGAAAAAACAATAATTGTAACCTTATCTTTTATTATCTAAAGATAGAAAATAGAGTGTATTTATCTTTTATAAAAATAATAAATTTTATTAATCTTTTATTTTTTACAATAAGTTGTAATTATGTTTTTTAGTGAAACGTAGAGGCATGACATTTGATATTCTTATTTATTATATATAATAAAAATAATTTCCACAACTAATTTAAATTTATACATTTGGATTTAATTATGATTATTATGGATGATAATGATAGATATTTATTTTAGGTAAATATCAATTTAATATGTTACAACATCTAATTTATTACTAATTTATTAATGAAATGTAATTAATTTAATGAAGTAATGAAGCAAATTAAGAAAAAGATGCGGGAAAATGAATTTTTCGTGCATTGTAGAATTGACAGTGGCATGAAATGTTTTGCTTTATTATAGTATATAGATATAGATAGATAGATATGTTAATCAACCCATATATTACATGAGTTAATTTAGAAAATACATATTTTTTTATATTTTACTAAATTATTATAAAATTAATATGTAATTAAAATAAAAAAAATTGAAAGCTAGTTAAATTAAAGATAAAAAAAATAATTAGTTGTTTGATGTTAAATTAAAAATATTATTATATTGTATTATTAAAAACAGATAATATGTGTTTGCAAAAAATGTTTCTTTTAATTTTTATTAACTTCAAATATGAAATATCAATGTAAGAAACAAAAAGCTTCACTTATGTGAATGTGTATGTATATTGAAAATGATAAAATATAAAAATGAAATATCTGAAAATCAATAATCAAAATTTATCATATTCACAATTGAAGTTTTATCATTTAAATTTTAAATCTTGTTAGCAAAATAATTAACAAAATTTTTAACTTTATTTACTACACTTCTACATTTAAATCCAAATTTTTACATTTGAATTTAACTATGATCATTAAGGATAATAATGACACATATTTATTTTAGGCATGTATTAATTTAATATTAATTCATTAATGAAAAAATTAAAATTAAAATTTAATGTAATTAAGTTAAGGTACTAAATTTGAAAAATGAATTAAAAAATGGCATATGTATAATTATTGATTTTAATTAAGGGTATAAGAGACATTTCATAAATAATTATGAGTTGTCATTAATCTGGACTATTGATTTCTTTTCATCCAATGGTTCAGAAACTCCAAGAGGTTTTCTTATTATATATAGTATAGATAGATAATACATTTGATTTTTCAACACAAAAAACAAGGAATATTCATGAAAAATAAAATTTTCAGTTTGGATTAGAAACGGAAAGCAAAAAATATCAAATTTAATAAAAGGCGATATTTTCTGTTTAGATTTTAAGATTTCCTAAAACCGAACCAAACGGCTACAAAATAAAATGATTAATCATCATCACAGATTCACAGTGAAACGAACCAAACGGTTTTTTGTTGCGGAGGATTTTGATTTTTATTAGGAGAAGCGGGTCATTAATGGGCTGGCTTGTTGTGGATTTTGCACTGATGGGCCTTAAACGGGCTTGTTGCGCTTTCTTGACCCAACGGTTGAGTCAGCAAATTGCATATATATGCATGGTCGAATCATTCATTCGATCAAGTTCTCCCATATAGCATGAGATACGACTTGAGAGAAAAACGAGAAACCGTGACGCGTGTTTCATGGCTACCATTCTCCGAGAACTTTGTGTGTGAGCAAGACAGAAGATCCGACTTCACAGGGTAGCGATTGAACGATGTCATTTCAACAAACAAGGAAACACCGAAGAGACGATTGTGGTACGATTGAGAGAGAAAATCCGGGGGGAAAATGGAAAAAAGTTGAGGCAAATTTACCAAGATGTAAGAAGAAGAACAAACTCTCCAAGAATCTGACAATTTTGTTGTGAATCAACCGGGAATCGTTCAAGTTTTTGCGATGCAGATTAATCACGGTCACCGGAATGGAATCATGGTGGGAGTGATTTAGAACTGGCTCAAGAAGAAGCCAGCTCTTGTTTATCTGCGAGAAGAATAATAGCACGGAAATCAAATTCTCCAAGAAGAATCGTAGGGTTTCATTGAAGTTTAAAATATGGTATGTGCATTATGCTTATTTTCCTTATATTTATTTTATCAAATTCTTTATTTTGCATTCTGATTTCATGATACTCGGTGTAACCTTACGCGTACCGTACCACCTAAACTAGCGCTAGGGTTTGATTATTGATGATAGATCATTAGATCTAGTAGACTAGTAATTTTTGAATGCAACACTGACATGGATTTTGCTGCAGTTGTACAACAAATCAATTCGTTTTACTATTATAAACTTTAATGTGATTAGCCATGTTTTCTAGAAAAGCCGACAGTGGAATTGTTGATGGTAGATCTAGTAGACTTGTTGATGACAGATCTAGTAGACCTAGTACCTTTTGATGTGGAAAATGTGGAATTTGGTCATGGTTGGCAACATAATATTATGTCATTTTAGTTATGTATTTCCTTACGTTTTCCAATTGCAATATTCAGCATGTAAGAGATTAGGCTCTGGTGATGGGATCCAATACACTTTAAAGCATCCCTTGGATGCTATGTTTGATGAGTTAAACTGCCAAGTTTTAGTATGCATGTTACCAAAATAGTTTCTGTTTGCTGTTATGAGTTCACCAGACAATGGTATATACAAACATACATGCATATATGTGTACGTCGTACACACATAAATATACATACAAAACATACATGCCTGTATGCATCCACTGTTTCATCCTTATGTGTTGCATCCACTGGTTCATCAATATGTGTATGTATGCGTTAGTATGTGGTTACTATATGTATGATAGTTGGTGATATTGCATGAACTTTTAACACTGACGTGTGACTATTCATCTACCACAGAGCACTTCGGGGAATATCATAGTAGGATCTCAAGTCTGGGTTGAAGATCCATACCAAGCATGGATCAATGGGCAGGTAACAAGGATTACTGCACAAGAAGCCGAGATCGAGACTCCCGACTTGAAAAAGGTTTGTAGTTCATATTTAATTTGAAAAGTATATTTTCACGTTACCCTCAATGACTAAATATAGCATTTGTGCTATGTGATACAAGTGGATGATGGGATTCCACTTTATTTATAACCGCTACTTGTGTAAATTATGATAATAGAATGGCACCTATTTTATTTGTGTAAAAACAAGTTGAACTTAGTAATCAGTAACTGTTGTATTATTGTTGTGAAAAACACTGATTACAATGGAGAATATATAAGGGATATATTTACACTCTAATCCCTATGATATAACATTCTAATCCCTCTAGTATAACTATACGCATAAGTGTCTAATAAAACGTAAACTGGAAATTGGAAAGTATCTTAATTATTCTCAGAATTTTCAGTTATCTGCCTACCCATTGTGGTTCTGTCTTGACGTCCAGTAATGGGAGCAGGTCCTCATATAAAGTGGCTGATTTTGGATCCACATGCTTTGATTATGATATTGCTTCTTTCATCTGAGCAAACCTCTAGGGGTTTAGGCCAGCAGGACGGCCTCCAAATTTAAGCTATTACTGTAATAGTTCTCTTGTGTTTGAATTGAACTTGATGCACACAAGCACAAATCTTTGTATTGCAAAAAACAAAAAAAAAAGGTCTATGATTAAGGCAATCAATCAGGTTCCTTTGGCAAAAATCGTCTTAATAGAATTCACACGAGTCACGACGCGTTAGTGAAGGTGTAGCTTATCAGCAGAAACATAATTTCGTTTTATGAAACAAGTCAAATCATATGTGTAGCATTTTAGAAGAATAACATTAAACCTCATAATTAAAACAAGATAGGAAACTCTATATGCATGCTATGCACATTAGTTAAAAGAAGACGATGCTTTTTATTGATCCATTTGACTATAATGATGTAGCATCCTTAGATTATTTTCATGGTTTCTCTTTCAGGTTGTTGCTAAATTATCAAAAGTATACCCGAAAGATATGGAAGCTCCTGCTGGAGGTGTCGATGACATGACAAAGCTATCCTATCTGCATGAGCCAGGTGTCTTACAGAACTTAAGAAGCAGATATGAACTCAATGAAATTTATGCAAGTTCCCTTGAAATTCCAAGATTGTTATGTTTCTTGATGGAGATCTACAGTGAAGTTAATCCGTATTTGTATCAATCCTTGACAGACTTACACCGGAAATATTCTAATAGCAATCAATCCGTTCCAAAAATTACCTCATTTGTATGATGGTCATATGATGGATGAATACAAGGGAGCACCGTTTGGAGAACTGAGTCCCCATGTATTTGCAGTTGCTGATGTCTCTTACAGGTCATTGTCATTTTCCTTACAAGTGAGCAATAAATCTGTCGGTCTCTTACTTGTGGTGTCCTCAAGATTTAATTCCATCTCTGAATTGAAACCAGGGCTATGATCAATGAGGGAAAAAGCAATTCGATTCAGGTCAGTGGTGAAAGCGGAGCAGGTAAAACCGAGACAACCAAAATGCTTATGCGGTATCTAGCCTATTTGGGTGGCCGGAAAGCTACTGAAGGTCGCACAGTCGAACAACAAGTCCTCGAAGTATGATATATGACGTATAGTTCTATATTAAGACTACTTAATTACTCTGAGTTTATGGCACTTGACATATATCACCTTATGCCACCATTGCGAGTGCAGTCAAATCCAGTTCTTGAAGCATTTGGCAATGCGAAAACTGTTAGAAATAACAATTCCAGGTGATTTGCTTGATGTTACGTAAAGAATTGAAGTTATGTTCCATTCTCATTTGCCAAGTATTCTTGTTTCTTACTTCAAGTTTTTACAATTTAACATAGGTTAGTATTAAGAATTGTTAAGCAAGCCACGCGAGTAGGACTTTTCGTGTGTTTTCTAGATTTTAATCTAAAAGCATTTTAGAATTTTTTTGCACTGTCATGCTTCAATTTTTAACTTTGATGTTCTTTTGTATTCAATAATGGTTCAGTCGTTATGGAAAATTTGTTGAGATCCAATTTGATAAGCATGGGAGAATATCAGGAGCAGCCATCAGGACGTATCTTTTAGAAAGGTCTCGTGTTTGCCAAATAAATGATCCTGAGCGCAACTATCACTGTTTTTACCTTCTATGTGCAGCTCCACAAGAGGTATCTCTATCAATAAGTAAATTTGTTTGCAGAATATTTCTACAACCTGGGGTTATATTTGCATGTATAAGCAGGAAATTGAGAAGTATCAGTTGGGAAGCCCAAAATCTTTTCACTATCTCAATCAGTCAAAATGTTATGAGCTGGTTGATGTTAGTGATGCCCATGAATATCTCGCAACAAGGAGAGCTATGGATATTGTTGGAATAAGTAAAGAAGAGCAGGTATAGCCCCTCAAATTTTTTTTTTTTTTTTTTTGTTTAATGACGTTTGGAAGAGTTATTAACTTTCTCTCTTAACACTCACAGGAGGCAATTTTTAGAGTTACTGCTGCTATTCTTCATCTTGGCAATATTGAATTCACTAAAGGGAAAGATGTTGATTCTTCGGTTCTCAAGGACGATAAAGCTAAATTTCACCTAAAGATGACCGCAGAACTTCTAAGGTATATCTGTTGCAAAGTTGTTTAAAGTTTATGAGTTCTATAAATTGGTAAGAGTGCTGGTGAATTTATGAGCTTTATGTCAGGTGTGATTATCTGGGTTTGGAAGACGCATTGTGTAAACGAGTGATGATCACTCCTGAAGAAATAATAAGGAGAAGTCTCGATCCTCTTAGTGCAGCAGTCAGCAGGGATGGGTTGGCTAAAACAATATATTCTAGATTATTTGATTGGTATGGCAGTCTTTTAAGAATAGTTTGAACAGCTGGTTCCACAATTTCCATCTGAAAACCTTATTGATGAACTTCTAAAACAAAAGATACTTTCTATTCAATATTTACAGGTTGGTGGAGAAAATTAATGTCTCAATCGGACAAGACCGTACCTCCAAATGTCTGATTGGGGTCCTTGATATCTATGGCTTTGAAAGCTTCAAGAACAACAGGTGGAAAACTAGCATTTATTTACGTACTCCCATGTGTTCGTAGAATATAGCTACATATTGACTTGAAAACTGTTGGTGGTGAGCTAGTGACAAAATCTAGGGCCTTTCTATTCTGAATTGGATATACCACAGTTTTATTTTTAATCTGTTTTGACGTCAAATAGTCAAAGTTAGCTTCTTTTTGGAGTGACTGTTGTACTAAATGGGTGGCTTTATTGCAAAACAAGTCTTCAAGGTGTGATACCCATGATCATTGATGGACTGTACCTCCTATTCATTGCTGCAGTTCTTTTAGGAAAGAAGTTGCTTTGGGCAATAGCCCAAGTCTCCATTTTGATTATACATCTTGGCAGTTCTTATCTTTCTAATCTCATCATACATGTGCAGCTTTGAGCAATTTTGCATCAATTTCACAAATGAGAAACTTCAGCAACATTTTAACCAAGTAATTATTTTATCTTCTTGTTATGATTAGTAGTCCGAGGTGTATTAAGAAATTGTCTAAAGGTTGTCCTTTTGTGTTTCAGCATGTGTTTAAGATGGAGCAAGAGGAATATACAAAAGAGGCTATTAATTGGAGTTATATAGAATTTGTCGATAACCAAGATGTTTTAGATCTCATTTAAAAGGTATACCCATTCATACTGGCAGATAATTTGGTTATGTATTCTTTTTTTTTTTTCCTGTGTATTAATATGTGGTCTTTGTGATCTTATTTACATTAATGAAGATGAAGGCATGCTATTTTTCCAAGCTGGCTTATCAAATCTGAAATTAGAGCAAAATTATCACTGGATTTCATGATAAATTAGAGTCAAGTTTCTGAGTCCTAAGACCATGGGTGTACCCTTTTATGGTAACAACTTTGTAAAAACTCAATTGGTTTTTGCCTTGGATGTCGAGAACTAAGGGGATATTTTTGACCTGATGGTTCATTGAAAGACACATAGGATATGAAAATGATTTGCGTATTGTGTTCATCAATATAGACAACATGTATTATGCTAAGATGCAGGGCCAACAAAATTATGTAATGGGCTTTTGAGAAGAAAATGCTCCATATAATTGTTGATGTGATTTATGATATATACCATGCAGTGAATTATTTTGACATGTGATGGGACTTCACCAGGTCTCTAATGTGTGTATTCTTTACCCATGATGTGCATGTATGTGAGGATGGATAGTGTTAGTTATTCTATCCTATGTTAGGGTTCCGTTTTTTATCATAGAGTTAGATTTAGTTCGGCATTCTTGCTCTCCAAGTCTGCTCAATGGCCCAATATACTCTGTGTTTATGCATGTTATGTGCATTCTCTAACTCCATGCAAAAGTCACATCACAACCCGAACTAGCTTTTGGTATTGGAGCAGCCACCACCCACCAAGGCTGTGAGCACCAAACCCCTATCCTTATAGGCTGGGCAATAGTCACATGTAGTTACAAAGTTTTACCAAAAATCATGGGTATTGGACTATTGGGTGCTAATGTGAATACTAAACTTGATCATGGGGGCTGTTGCGTCCATTCCCATGTGTTGCCTGTGACATTAACACACACACACACACACACAGACATACATATGTATATGCATGTGTGTGTAAGTGGCTACTTACATCTATGTGTATTCGGCAGTGATTCATTTTCTTAAATACCTTATCTCTTGACCCTGTATGAGTATGTGATCTTTCTCCATCTCTACAAGCAAAGAAAGTTCAAACTATACAATTTATTATAAGAACTTGAAAGCTGTGTTCTAAAAAGTGTTACTGGATCTAGTCAGGGATCAAGTGGATGCATTAAATGGTCTATTTCTAATACATAGAATACAACGGGTAAAAGAATAGATGTGTGATTCCGTTTTTACAATTAATAATAAATGCATACATATTATACAACATTGCAAACAGGTTTAATAATAAATGCATATATATACATTATATAACAGTGTAAACAAGTTTAATTTTGTTTTATCAACTCTATAATTTTCTTGTATTTGTATTGCAGAAACCTGGTGGAATCATTGCTCTCCTCGATGAAGCTTGGTAAGATTTTGTACTTTAATTTTCAAATACAGTAGTCTTGGCAGTTAAGTCCGTGATTGTGTCTTTATGTTTCTTCATAATCATGGTTTATAACTTTTAGCATGTTCCCAAAGTCTACACATGAAACATTTGCAAACAAGCTTTATCAGACCTTCAGAAATCACAAACGCTTTATCAAGCCTAAACTGTCACGTACAGATTTCTCAGTTGCGCATTATGCTGGAGAGGTATGTGTTTTAGTCAAATTGTGCTACGAAGTACTGTAAAAAATTCTATTTGATTGAACATTCTACAAATCAATTTCAGGTTCAATACCAGTCTAATCAATTTCTTGACAAAAATAAAGACTATGTGGTCCCTGAACACCAAGACCTGCTAAGTGATTCCAGATGTTCCTTTGTAGCTGGCCTTTTCCCTCCAATTGCTGAAGAGTCCCCCAAATCTTCTAAGTTTTCATCGATAGGTTCTCGTTTCAAGGTATATTTAATTGTCATTGAGAGTGTGTTCTGTACATTACAAAAAGAATGATGTTACTTCTTCCTTTCTCTATTTCTTTTCTGTCACTCTTGAGGATGGTTTAAACTTTAATCTACCTCAAAAAAGGTAAGAATCACTCCTGCATGTTGGTACGCTAACGCACAACTAATTGATGCAGTATCAGTTGCAACAACTGATGGAGACGCTTAATGCTACGGAACCTCACTATATTAGATGTGTAAAACCAAACAATCAACTGAAACCTGCCATATTTGAGAACATCAACATCTTGCATCAATTGCGCTGTGGTGTGAGTACAATAAATTTTCACGTCCTCTTGTTGCACGTGTATGTGACTAACTCTTCTCCTCTTTAGGGTGTTTTAGAGGCAATCAGAATCAGTTGTGCTGGATATCCTACTCGTCGTGCTTTCTTCGAGTTCATAAATAGATTTGGACTTCTTGCCCCTGAAGCGTTAACAGGATGGTAGAACTTTTTTTCATCCTGAATGTATAGTTGCCATTTGTCTTTTATTTCATCTTCCATGTTTTTTCATTAAAGCTGCATCACTTAATATGAGTCATTTGATATTCTTAAGACATTTGCTTGCTGTCTCAAGCAGCTATGATGAAAAGACTGCATGCCAAAAGATTTTAGAAAAGAAGGGAATCAAAGGCTTTCAGGTATGCATGCATGCAACATGTACCTAAGTATGTCTGTATGTGTATATTCATGTATGCATGCGTGGTCATAAATTATTTTTTACTGTGAATCCTCTTTATACAGTGTATGGTATGGGCCTTGTGGGGTGTGGCCCATGTAAAGTCTATATTTTTTACGGAATGAAGTTTGATAACCATGTGATTTCTTATACAGATTGGTAAAACAAAGGTATTCTTGAGGGCTGGTCAGATGGCTGAATTAGATGCGAGGAGAACCGAAGTCCTAAGCAGTGCAGCACAAACTATTCAAAGGAGGATACGAACACATATTGCTCACAGACAGTTCATAGAAGTTCGTAAGGCTTCAATGGTTATACAATCTTTTTGTAGAGGTGAGCCTTTGTAGTATATATTACTTCGTTACTTGTTCCACTCTTACAATTCATGTTATCTTTCAAACTATATTCTCATACTCCACTTCTTGAACTATTGTTTGAACTGCACAAGTATGACTCCAATGACTTTTAGGTAGATTGGCTTGCAAACATTTTGATGAACTGAGAAAGATAACAGCAGCTATAAAAATTGAGAAGCATTTGCGTAAACATCGTGCTTGGATGGCCTACAGTAGGCTCAGGATGTCGGCACTTAAGGCAGCCATACGTGCACTGAAGGCTCGTAAGGAATTCAAATTGCGGAAACAAGCTAAAGCCGCAATCAAATTACAGGTTAATCTGAGAATGCTTGCATACAATTTAACTATTCATTCGTAGCTTATATACTGAGGCTCATAATCATATTATTTTCAGACTCAGTGGCGTTGTCATCGAAGTATTTCATACTATAAAAGGCTAAAGAAGGGAGCCATAGTTTCACAATGCAGATGGAGGGGAAGGATTGCAAGGAGAGAGTTACGAAAGCTAAAAATGGTTTGTATTAATCATAATTTGTTTTATGAGTAGTTTACAATTTACACAGGTCCCACTAGTTAGGTCTCTCCTCTAACATTGGCATGATAGTTCTTTGCCTTGTAAAATTAGATATCAATTCTACCTTATATTTCTTCAGGCTGCACGGGAAACAGGTGCACTTAAAGAAGCAAAAGATAAGCTTGAAAAACAATTGGAGGAACTAACATGGCGACTACAGTTGGAAAAACGCTTAAGGGTAATATATTAATATCTAAATGATTAAAACATTACAACTCTTTTTGGAGAAGTCAGCGATCATTATGATTTACATGTTCCAATGCCTAAACTTGATCTCATATCTCCAGACTGACTTGGAAGAAGCAAAAGCCAGTGAGGCTCTCAAATTTCAAAATTCTATGGAAGCTTTGCAAAAAAAACTTGATGAATCAAATGCGACAATAGTCAAGGAAAAAGAGGCAGCCAGGAAAGCTCTTGAAGAAGCACCTCCTGTTATCCAGGAAAAAGAAATAATCATTGAAGACACTAAAAAAGTTGAATCCCTTACTACAGAGGTCAATGATTTAAAGGTAATGTGATCAAATGGAGTATGGCCCTAGTTTTTTTGGCATACAGAATGCATAACCTTGTAGTTGCTAGGCAATATTATACCTTGTGGTGATGCTTATGGAACCATGAGTCTTTGGATCAACGATGAGACCACAAGGCTAGGAAATGAGAAATTATTTCTTATTGGGAGATGCCTGGAGGTGTCTTGCTGGGTAAAAGGGAATGAAATACAAATTTTTCCTTCATTATTACAGGGAGTTGAGGACCATGTAATACATTTAGCTGTTCTGTTATTTAACAAGGGTACTCCAATACACAAGAGAAAGGCTGGCTGTCCTAATAACCATTATTTCCTATCAATAAATTGTCATCCCTCAGTCTCTATCTTTTGTATGAAATTAGATTTGGGAATTAATTTTCAGAACTATTTGAACAACCCTCAAGTGGCATGGCTTGGTTAGGTGCAAGGATGTTAGAAACACTGCTCCCAAAAAGGTCTTATTATAGACTTTGACCTGAAAATGCATCTGATGATCTGAAATTACCATTCCCTGTTTTATAGATGGTTAAGGGATCCAATTGTTAATATGTATCCTCGCATGTGCAACCTTGTCCAGAAAGATTTATCTTCAAATTCCTTCTAATGTAATAGTTTGTTCTTGTTTATTTGGTCCACCTTGGTGCATCCAGGATAGGCATAGTTCTCAATCTTAGTCTCTCTAAACCTACACAAGACCCATTCATTCATGTTTGCAATAGCTCAAGGATAGGAGTTAATATTGATATGTGGGAATTTAGTATGCAAAAAAGCATGTTACCTTACTCCATACTTGAGGGAATAAATATATTCTGCTTGAAGCTCCTTTGCAGCCAAATTATCTCTCATTTTCTAGAAATTGATGACTAAAGTATTCGTCATATGTGTTATATATATATATATATATATATATATATATATATATATATAGAGAGAGAGAGAGAGAGAGAGAGAGAGAGAGAGATACATAGTTACATACATATATTTTCCACAACTACTATATAATGATAATGCAATTACACACAAGGGGCTGCATAAAGGTTGTCTATTTACATTTATAGATTAATCACTTAAATTATTGAATTGAACAATCTGAAAAACATGTATGAAGTACCTGACTACTCATGTATGTCAATCATAGTCACCTTGTGTTTTAAAAAGGCGCGAGGCTGTGTGCAACACAACTTGTTGCGAGCGTCTCATTGTTGTTTTAGTAGATCTAGCCCAAAAAGAAATATATAAGTGTCTCCGTGATTAATTTTTTACGTAATTCAGATTTTGTTATATAGATTGTGCCTATTTTATGTGTTTTGGCATTCTTCATTATTTGTATTTTAGATTTTTAGTTGTTAAAGTAGTTCTAATGTGCTGTTTTATATAAAATATGATACCAACACAAGTGCGCCTCGCATATGTGATGCTTGCGCCCGCCTCGCGCCTCGAGCCTCAGGCTCCAGGACCCTTGTCGCAACGGTGCGCCTTGTGCTTTTTAAAACCAGGTAGTCTCCAATATATCACTACTGATAGGCTTGACTGTCTTTCTGAAATCATGAAGTTTGGTGTCACCAATAGAATTTCCACATGGTAATTCAGGAAAGAATAAGAAACAAAAACAAGTAAGTTTGTTGAGCATATTTCTTGGTGGTTAAGATAATGAAATGCATATCGCTAATTGACCTTTTTTATTTTGTGGTTGCCCATGCAGATGTTGTTGGAGTCGGAAAAGCAACACTCTGCTGATCTAGAGAAAAAATATGCTGAATCTCAGGAGTGTAATGAACAAAAACATAAGAAGTTGGAAGATGCAGAAAGTAAAGTCCAGCAATTACAGGAATCTCTGAGCAGGTTAGCAGACCCATTCCATGTTATTTCGTCATCACACAGTGTGAGTTTACTTTTAACATGTTTTTTCTACATATCAATTCCAATGGAGATGGCATGTCTCAGAAGTTGCTTATCTAATTGTCTTATTGTATCAGGATAAAACATACATTTTGTTAAAACCAAAAGTGACATGCCCTCTTTACTTTTTATATATTTATCAATCATAATGCCGGAATTACCATAATATATTCAAAACATCCCCATGTTTCGTCTTACTAAGGTAAGGTACCCCGTACCCCTACCTCATTCATTTACACACATACACTGTGTGTATGCATATGTGTGCCTATATAGTATATAGTATGTACGTATTTAAATGCAGGATAATGACTTTTTGTTTACACATACTGCAGTTAGTTAAGTAATGGACAGTTTAACAAGAACTATTAGCAACATTACCAGACTTGAAAATTCTGCTTCTTATATACCAGCATATTCCATTTGTCGATCTTTTCCTTTCTACCCAGGCTGGAAGAGAAACTCCAGAATTTGGAATCAGAGAGTAAAGTTTTCCGCCAACAAGCTGTGTCAATGGGACCTAATAAGTTTCTCTTACGTTCCAAGTCCATCCTCCAGGTATTCTTTGAGAAATCATTCTCGTCAAATTAAGTATACGCTTCTCTTTGCCTGTCAAAATATATATACCAGGTGCTCTAAAATAACTCCAATTTCCAATCTTTGCAGAGAACTGAGAGCGGTCATTTATTTGGAGATACAAAGACGCCTCTTGTATTGTTTCTTTTGAACGCAATGCTATAGTCACAAGTCTAGAGGTGGCAACTTCCGCCCACTTATATGGAAACGGGTCAATTCTGGTGGTATTATATTGATAATGGGTCAAAAGCTCAAAAATGAAACTGGTTAAGTGGGTCAAAATTCTCTTAACATGTATTCAAATGTATTGAATTGCTTACAACATCCATATCTTTTTCTTTAATAAGAACATATTATTTTTTAAATATGGATTTTGTAATCATATTTTAAATTCGTATTGTTTACAATATTAAAAGTGGACGAAAAGTGTTGGGTTGGTTGGCCTGAGAAGACCTGTTTTAACCCGTGCATAAAAATCATCCTCTTAAATCTGAACTCAATTTGTCCTGTTATCCATCTGCTTGTTGTGCCACCTCTAGTCATTTAGTTTTCAGCTGTAACCTTTACTTGCTTGGTTTTAATAAGATGCTACGATGTTTTTTTGTTATCTTATTTATTAGGATCTGCATAGCGTGTCAATGAACCCAAGGGATCTAGTAGAACTGGATGACAAACCACAAAAGTCACTTAATGAGAAACAATTGGAAAATCAGGAGTTGCTTATCAAATGTATTGCACAACATATAGGATTTTCAGGGAACAGACCGATTGCAGCATGTATCATATACACATGTCTTCTGCAGTGGAGATCATTTGAAGTTGAGCGAACCATTGTTTTTGACCGCATCATCCAGACCATAGGTCATGCAATCGAGGTTCCTACTAGTTCCCAGTTTTCTGTTGATATCTTTTTATCCTTTTATTTTACTTTTGTTCCCAAGTATTTTCTACCATGTCTTATTCTACTTTTGTGTATAAAAAGAAATCCCAGGATAACAATGATATATTGGCCTACTGGTTGTCGAATGCCTCCACTCTTTTGCTTCTACTCCAACGCACCCTAAAAGCAAGTGGTGCAGCAGCGGGAATGGGTCCACAACGTCGTCGAACATCAGCTACTCTTTTTGGGAGGATGAATACTGTAATTTGTTTTTCTTTTTTTAAAGTTTAGAATCTTAACTCAGCACATTTTAATGACGTTAATTATAAGCCCTTAAAACATTTTGTTGTTAGAGTTTCCGTGGAGCTCCTCAAGGAGTGAATCTTTCAGCCAAGTATCCTGCTTTGCTTTTTAAGCAGCAACTTACAGCGTATGTTGAAAAGATATACGGAATGATTAGAGATAACCTGAAGAAAGAGATATCTCCGTTGCTTGGGTTGTGTATCCAGGTAATCTGATCTTTTAATTTTCTCAGTGTTTTCTTACTACTAATTGATATTTTGATTGAAGGCACCAAGAACTTCCAGAGCAAGCCTAGTGAAGGGAGCATCACGGACAGTTAATAGTGCAGCCCAACAAGCATTGATTGCTCACTGGCAAGGGATAGTGAAGAGCCTTGGAGAATTCTTGAACACGCTAAAAACAAATCATGTTGGTGGAAATTTTTATCTCGTTAACCTTTCGCTCTTTGTTATTGTTTTTTCTTATTAGCTTTTCCAAATAAAATAAGGAAAACATGTACTGATCACACGTCTTTTTAAGAGTCAAATCGAGGTTTTCCATTTGGTCATTGATGTCTTTTTAAAAGTTGTTGCTACTTTTGTCAATTGGCTCAATATCTTAAATGTAGTGGTGAGCGACGGGTACCATTTCCCGAACCGGTACCGACCGGTACCGAATTAATCTATTCGGTTCGGTATTCGGTTTTTAAATTAGCTAAAGTTCGGTATTCGGTTTTTAAATTAGCTAAAATTCGGTATTCGGGACCGAACCGGCACCATATAAAATTATACGGTTCGGTATTCGGTTCTTTCAAAACTAATAATTCGGTTTCGGTATTTTCGGGATCGGTACCGGTTCGGTTCGGTCCGGTACCGAGCTCACCCCTACTTAAATGTGCTTAATAATGTCAAATAGATGGTAGACCAAAATCAATGACATCTATTTTTTAGATTACCTACATGCAAAAAAGGTAAATTTGGGTCACTAACCTTACTAGTAAAGAGTATTATATTTGGAAAACCAAAAAGGAAACTGTTGTATTTATTTTGGGACTGTTGTATATCCACTGGTAAACTTTGTACGTTTCTGATCATGTTGATTTGTTCAGGTGCCACCATTTTTGGTCCGTAAAATTTTCACACAAATATTTTCGAACATTAATGTTCAACTATTTAACAGGTATCCTTCATCAGCCCAAACTTGTAATAATTATTTCGGATTTTCATATGCACTGTGAACATGGTTATGTTTTTTTTTCACTTCTGGCTGCAGCCTTCTTTTGAGACGTGAATGCTGTTCATTCAGCAACGGTGAATATGTGAAAGCAGGACTTGCCGAATTAAAAAACTGGTGTTACTATGCAACCGATGAGGTATTTTGGAGTCTGGCACTATTCATACTGTTGATACTTATATTTGCTAAACAAAAAGAACTGCAGTATGCAGGTTCAGCATGGGATGAGCTGAAGCATATACGGCAGGCAATAGGGTTTTTGGTAAATTATTAATGTTTCTCATAACACTTTATTTCTTACTATATGGATGGAATTATGACAAATTTGTCTTCACAAAATAATATGCAACTCAATTCAGGTTATCCATCAAAAGCCGAAGAAAACCCTTGATGAAATAAGCCGTGGCCTTTGTCCTGTGAGTCATGTGCTAAAAAACACATCTTCATTCACTCCTACATCTCTCTTCTGTCTCAACTAATGTATTGCTTTTGTTCTACAGGTTCTTAGTGTACAGCAGTTGTACCGGATCAGTACGATGTACTGGGATGACAAATATGGCACACATAGTGTGTCCCCGGATGTAAGTTTGTAAAGATGTCATGACATGATTGAACGTTGAATAATCTCTTTTGAATCAGATTGGTTTCTTTAGTTCCAAACTGTAGATTGAGAAATCAATGATAATATTATGTAACACGGTGTTAACATCCAGGTTATCTCCAGCATGAGGGTGATGATGACTGAAGAAAACAACGCAATAAGCAACTCTTTCCTATTGGATGATGATTCCAGGTTACTTTCTCGAACCTGTATGGTGTTGTTCGGTTTCGAGATTCTAGTTATGTTCATTCTCAGGTTCTTTATGTTTCTATTGGGCCAGATAGTTATAGCCCATTTCTCTTTACATGATCAACTTAGAAGCATCATACCTGGCCTTTTGGTGTAAATAGATTGTAATTCTTACAAAAATGTCAATATAAAACATATACCTGGCCTTTTGGTGTAAATAGATTGTAATTCTTACAAAAATGCCAATATAAAACATAATCTTGGACAAAAAGATGAAAATGGTTCTCTTTTTTGCATTTACATTTTGGGTTAATACTGTCAAAACTTAATGAGTTCAGGTTCTGCAACTTATATTACAATGTCATTTTTTACGCAGTTGATTTTTTAGAAGATGTGCCATCTTTTATGAGCTTGTTTATTCTCATCAATTTTTCTTTCCATAATTTCTCTGATGGTTGATTGGGCATGAATCATAGCATGAATTTAAATATTGTAACTTCCTTGAACAAAGGCCATGTATTTTCAAGTGTTTCATGTTGCTTCTCTCTCTCTCTCTCGCCCCGCCCCCCTCCCCCCCCCCCCCCTCACTCTCTGGGTCGCTTCATGAATGTGCTTATCTTGGTTTTATATTACTCCTAGATTTTATGTGACTTTCGTGCTTCTAACCTTCTTACTGTAAATGCAGATTTTCCCCCTCAATGAAAAAATTGAGAACATCAATGATCAATACTGGACGTTACGTGCTGAGGAGGTATGTTCTGAATGTTTTACCGTTGGCAGATTCATCGTATACATTACGAAACAATTGAGAACATCAACGATCTATCATGATGTTTTTCTGGTTTTTTTCTTTCTAGCTTCGCTTGCTTATCTGCTACATGTCAAATTGTTATCTTTTCCTTTAAGGGTTCTGAGATGAATCTCCTTACAGATTCCGGAAGAGGAAAAGGACTTGGGTCCTCAGGATCGTCTAATTCATGTTTATCATTTTATGAAAGACACATCTCAGAACCAGGTGGTATGTATTTATGGCTTTAATGGGATTCTTATTATTATTATTATTATTATTATTTTGGTAAACTTGTGCTTCTAATATGAACTTCATATTCACATTTTACATTTATATAACTTTATACTAACAGCAAGTCCAGAACTTTGGGGAACCATTTTTCCTCGTCATTCGAGAGGGTGAGACATTAGCTGAAGTTAAAGTACGCATACAAAAGAAACTTCAGGTTCCAGATGAGGAGTTTTCAAAGGGGTTTTCTTCTTTCTACCATGAATTATTATACTCCCAAAATACAATGGATGACATTTAGTTGGCATATACAAAATTAATTTCTTCTTTCTACCATGAATTATTATACTCCCAAAATACAATGGACGACATTTAGTGGGCATATACCAAATTAATTTTTTGTTTCTTCTTGTTTTGATTTCTGATTCCTTTTGCTTTCAAAACCAGTGGAAGTTTGCATTTCTGTCTTTGGGCCGTCCTACATACCTTCTGGATTCTGATGTTGTCTCGAGCCGTTTTCAGGTTTACAAGTCTCTCCCTCCCTCTCTTGAGTTTGTGCGTTTGTGATACAGCTACAAAGAATTACACGATATATGTAACAAAATTGTTTTGATGGTATATACACTTGACTTGATTTAGATGGTGCTTTTAATTTCAGAGAAGAGATGTTTATGGTGCTTGGGAACAGTATTTGGGATTAGAGCAGTCAGACAATGCATCGAAACGATCATATGCTGCAAATCAGGTACATTTAAAAAAAAAGTTTCGTGTGTCAAATAAACTATTTTAAACTACAAAAATTGAAGAGAACATAGAAAAGTCGAGATGTCCATGAGCATTAGAGTGCATACACTTTATAGATTGAAACTTTAAAATATTTTACATCGAGTACACATTTTGAATAGCTATCTTGGTTTATGCAGAACCGACACACATTTGAGAAACCAGTTAGAATTTACAACTAGCTTAAGGAATGAGATAAGCTGAAGCTGCTCCAAGTTGTTGGGCGAGTGGCAACAATGTTTTCCGGGAAAATGTTAAAACCAATACAGCACATACTTATGGTTCTAGTATATGTGCAATTCGTTAGCGAAACATTTAGAAGTGTGATGTCTCTTCCTTTGTGTAGCATCCCTGTATGGGGTGATGTAGTTTAGGTGATGTTTCTCCCATCTTCCATCCCATTGTTCCTTAGTATATGCTTAAGATTTTGGATCTGGGGATGTATAGAGGTATAGATTTTGAAAAAAAGAGGTGATTGGACAATAATTAATATGCTATACCCTTCATTCAAGAACAAATGTGGCTTTTGGTCAAAACGTATAAAATTGGATTCTTCGTCATCATTATTAATATGTTACTATAGGAATTGAAATTAATTTTCACTGGACATCATAAAAATTACATCTTTTGATTTTATTGAAATTTTTTTGAGTATGTTTATGTGAGATTGATGCAAGACATGTTTTAGTTACAGTTGTTTGATTAGCTAAAATTGATAATTACTTGTACAATTTAGAGATGATGGATGCACAGGCCATCAAAGTATTAAAAGGGGCGCAGTAAGGTTACCCAAATATCAAGACAACATTACATGCCACCTAAGTATCAACTTGGTTTCATGTGTATCCCAATTTTGTTCAAATTATTGGTAATTATAAAATGACAAAATTATCCCTGATTTATTTAAATTGTATAAATAATAATAATAACAATTAAACGTATAATACCTATTACATGTTAGGAAACCGTGCACACACACACATGAACACAACAATGATAAAGTAATTGCAAAAAATAAAGAACACAGGAATTTACATGGGTCACTGGATTGGTGTATTAAGCTACGTCCACAACCGCACTAGTAAGGTATATAAGTATATTGTTGATCTTAAAGTTTGGGTTTACAGTTGCATAGAGATAATATATATACTCAGACGTTATCACCAAGAACTCTCTTCCTAGGGGCGGGAGGTTCCTCCAATGACAATGAGAGAGTCCACATCGTAACATTAACCCTCAAGAAATACTTTTTTGGATATGCTAAGTCATTTAAATTATTATTTGTCTTCTATAAATAAAGTTGGGGGTATTTTGTTATAAATGAAACCAAATTGATACTTGGGGGGCATGTAATGATCTTTTCATATTTAGGTGGTTGTGATGTAACCTTTTGAACTTTGGTGACTTATATGAGTACACATTCTAAAATTTATTAACTGGAAGTGTGTAGCTGTAGTAGAGTTTCTATTGAACTATTTGGGTAACCGCTTGCATGATTTTGATAGTGCTAACTGCTAAAAGGTTGAAAAAACCACAAAGTTTGTTTGTTTTGGTATAAACCCAAAATTAGAAGGCTAAAGTTGACTTGGGATGAAGTCATGGAGGTATCCATTTGAAGTTATTTCTGACATATTTCTTAATTCTTGTGGAACAGTTGCCTCAAGCAAATCCTGGGTTCAATAACTCTCCATTTAAATTTACAAAGTATTCAAATGCATATATGCTTGTGTATATACGTGAAAGTGACAAGGAGAAAATAATCTGTAATGTGGATGAGAAGGATGTAGCAGAGCACTTGAGAGTAAGATTTTAAATTTGCCAACAGGGTTTGTTGTTGATAAAAATATAATGAGATCCTCAATCATCTTTCAGATTAGATTGAAGAAAGAACAAGAAGAGAAGGAGCAAAAAAGAAAGGAGAAAGCGGAGGCACATTTGTATACTATTATAAAGGTTACGATTTCCATAACCTGCTTAAAATATCAGCTCTATATGTCATTTTGCCTTACCCAGTTTTAACTATGTGCGCAGGTTGCTCGTGATGAGGATCTTCATGGACAGATAGGGAAAAATATATTTTTTGATCTAGTGGATCATGAGAAAGTTCGTAGTTTCCGCATTCAAAAGCAAATCTCATTTTCTCTTTTCAAGGTAACATCCCTAGCATTTCACTTTCTTTTCTTTCTTTTTTAGCGTATACTAATTTTTATTCCTGTTTTATGTCGAGATCGTTTAGTTTCTGATTGTTAAAAAGTGTCGCCAGTTAATATGTTCTGATATTTCTTGCTTTGAGCTCTGAATATCTGATATCTAGCTTTATGTTGAACTTGGTGATTCTGTAACTTGCATACGGTGGTTTAAATATAATCTTCCTGCTTTTTAGTTGATCACTTAAATGAATTATGTGAAACTAAAAAATAAAAAGAAATTTCTACATCAGCTCTGAGTGCCTATATTCACTTGATCTAACATTTAAGTTGAGCTACTTTCTTATTGGCTGGCACAAGACGGTTTTTAATCTTGTTGATATTTCAGTATTGTCATTATTTTGTGCATATCTAGTTACTCACATGTTATTCAACGCTTCAGCATGCAGTCATTCTTCATCATCAAAGATTATCAATATGTCGGCTTGTCCAAGTGTGTTATGATTAATGTTCTAGGCTCTGCTTACAGAATGCTATAAAAGTTGTTATCACCACCACACCCCTCCCCACCAAAAAGAATAAAAGATATCCATATAGATTCCTAGTTCAAGGAAGTTCTTGTTACTCTTCTTTTTTTAAATATTGGTCACTTCATTACACTTGGAAATTTCTACTAAGTAGCCATAGGAATTAAGCGTTCAACAAAAATAGTCATTAAGTAACTTATATTTTTCTAACAACCTTTGTTCAATTAAAAGGTATCCACACTTTGGACATAGATCTAATACTCTCTTCTTCGTATTTGGTGTTTTTCTACAAGCACATAAACTTGTAAAGCTTGCCTGAGGGAGTCAGCCAAGACAACAAGTAACATGTAGGCATAGTTTACATGTTGTCTGCATAACATGTGTTATGTTTCTGAGACCTTTGATAATCAAGGGTACTAGAACTAACAAGCCAATCAAACGGCTCAGGCTCTAATTGGTATTGCCATGTTTATGATCTATATTCTATAAATTCCCTTCTTAAGCACCTGTGTAGGCATTGCTGTTTTCCCCACTGCTTTGATTAGATAGGGCCGTCTTGACGTTAAGTTTTACCAGCTGCTTTGATCAGCACTATTGAATTAAGCTTTCCGAAAGTTAAGCAGGGTTTGATTGCCTTATCTCATGTCATGTTCATCATTTGTCGTTTCCTCCAAGGTACTTTTCCCAATCCTTCATGTTCTAAGTACTAGGGCTTTCCGGGTTTTACACTTACAAACTCAATATGCTTAAATCTTTTTTTCTATAGACGAAGGGTTCCAGGCTTCTAGCTAGGTTTCTAGATGTTATGGTGATGTTAATTAATTCCTGTTTTTTCTATTGTAATGATGTTGGTAGGATTTTCTCTGTAAGTCATTGAGACTGGTACATCTCTATTGTTATGATGTTGAAGGTTTTTTCCCCCTCCTTTTATCATCTTATAATAATCTTGGAATATATTTTTCAGGAGGAAGTAGCCAAAGAATTGGGTATACCAGTGCAATATCAACGCTTCTGGCTGTGGGCAAAGCGTCAAAATCATACTTACCGCCCAAATCGTCCATTGACTCCTCTAGAAGAAGCTCAATCTGTATGTACTTCTGATATCTCTTTTTCTTATGGCATGCATAGTCATGAATGATCTTAGGCTGCATGCTAATACTTCTTGCTACTTATGCACAAGAAATATCCAGTACTCTTATGAAGGACTACCAACTTCACATAATATAGTATTAAAGCAGTCATAGATTTTTTCCCTAGGGATATGAGACTGAAGTTTACTTTTAGACTGTTGTATGAAGTCCATTTTTGTTGATTATTAAATCCCTGCAAGATCAAGGTAGCATCTGGACTTTTGGTAACCACAAGCACCATTTTTTGTGAATTTGATTTGCTGGTCATGAATTAAAACATTATTTGATCACGTAACATTTGTGCTGGAAGTCATTAAAATGGTGCTGGAAATTTTGTTTGTGCGTTTCCAAAGATAACGGAGCATACAGTTGAAGCTGTGTCATTTGGAGTCGCATAATGTATTTGGGAATCCAGATGTTCTTTATAGTTTGCTTAAAAATTCCTTTTCTCCCTCCAACTTTAAAGAGTAGTTTATTATGGAGTGTGTGTTGTGAGGGCATGCGGGCGACTTTGGAAGTTTATATGGTAAGTGTAAGTGAACAAAAGGGGGGATCGGAAAATCTTTGAATGCACATATCTGGTGAAACATGTGACTACATTAGTAAATAAAGTTAGTAAGCGATGTCAACTTTGTGGTTTACACTGCAGCTACTATTTGCTCTCTTTTGGCTTTAAAGCATTACGAATCTGTTACATAAGAATTTGGTTAAAACTAGCATGTCAAGTGCAATGTTTTTTTTAGGTTGGACATTTGAGAGAGGTATCAAATAAGGCTAACAATGCTGAACTGAAGTTGTTTCTGGAGGTTGAACTTGGACAGGTAATATTGCTTGATTGTTTTTTTTATTCAAATGATGTTGCTTGATATATATTGAACGCCCTATTATACTGTAATATTGATGTAGGATCAACGGCCAGTTCCCCCACCTGGAAAGACTAAGGAAGAGATCTTACTTTTCTTCAAACTATACGACCCTTTAAAAGAGGAGCTTCGGTAGCCATTCTCTCTCTCTCTCTCTCTCTGAACCACATCTTTGAGAGAAACGTGAGGATTACCCTGTATTGAATCATAATCGGCAATTGAAACCTTAATTGTTGATTACTTACTCATGACACACTTAAGGACACTTTGAATCATTCTTGGTTGCTTGTTTTTGGTGATTTACCTTCGATTAACCAACAATGTTAAACATGAATTGCTATCAATAATTGAGGGTTCGATTGGCCATTATGATTTAATGTGTGCTACTTAGATAAAGTTATGATTCTCATTTGGTCCTCACTCTCTCTCTCTCTCTGTGTGTGTGTGTGTGTGTGTGTGTGTGTGTGCATGTATCATTTATCTGAATTTGAATGCCCATTGTTCCTTAACCGGTTTTCGGTGGCTCCGTCAGCATATAGTTAAAGTTTTTTTTTTGGGCATTTATATAGCATCCAAAGCCTACATAGTACATTTGAGCAGTGTCACTTCGTGGAAATATGCCCATTCTCGTTCTTTAGCTCATCATTATTCATCAATGTGTACATGTGAGAATGCGGAGCTTTTGGTGCAACACATAGTTATTCAGCAAACATACAGATTAAGAGCATACAAGGAATATCTCTCCTTTGTTATGTCACCTGCTTAAATATGCTTATTTTCTGAAGAGAATTATGTTCATAAAACTTGCTTAAGCCCCCCCCCCCCCCCTCCCCCTTCCCGAAAGAGAAACACACACACACATATTGCTGTCTAGTAGTTATAGTATATATGTATCTACAATTCTACACCATCCTTGTGCAGCATGTTTAAGCTGTTTATCATGTTAGGTATGTTGGACGCCTCTTTGTGAAGAGTACCGGAAAGCCAACAGAAATACTGACAAAGTTAAATGAGTTGGCTGGCTTTTCCCCTGATGAAGAGATAGAACTGTTTGAGGTCAGTTTTAAGTTGCCTTTTGTTTTGTTATAAAGTTATGCTCTATTATGAATCATTTAGGTTATTTCTGAAGTACCCTCCTTGTCTTACAGGAAATTAAATTTGAACCTAATGTTATGTGTGAACACGTTGATAAGAAGCTAACATTTCGGGCTAGTCAGGCATGTTTCTCTGATCCATCACACTCTTTATCATAGTAACATTATGGCAGTTCCTCAGGTGTTAGTGATATGTGACCAACAATTTACCATCACACAATTTTTCCTATCATAGCATCATTATGGCAGTTGCTTCCTTTGGTTAAGTTCTAACGATAATTTGACCAGCATTTTTTTGGGTTAATTTATAGCTTGAAGATGGGGACATCCTTTGCTTTCAGAAACCTCTTCAGGTTGGAGCTGTAAAATGTCGCTATCCTGATGTTCCATCTTTTCTGGAATATGTTCATAACCGTCAGGTATAATATAATGTTATTATGATTTTAATATATAAATTTGTATCATGCTTAATTTAATTTTTCCTTTACATAAAGTGCATCTTTCATCTTAATATATTCATCCTCTTTTCTCTTTCCTTTACTCTAATTTACATGCTCTATCTATCTTGGAAAACTTCCATGTTCTCCATCATCCTTGATTTGTTTCTTTTTACACCCTTTTAAATGTTTTTAAGATAGAATCAGGCTGTTAGATTTGGGCTTATCAGCCTAGGCACATCAACTGGTTATTTTACTATGTATTTCACATGAGCATTTCCTGTCACTCATAAGCTCCATTATGTCCGAAATATAATGTGTGTCAATTGATCCACAAAAGTTTTGTTCACAGTTAACATTGTAGGCTGTAGCATGTTGTGCTACTAACACCTGCACTGTATGCCTGGTGTAGCTGAATTTAGCTCCAACAATATGACCTGAAAAAAAAAGTTATTCTTGCAATTACAGTTACACAAAGATGGGAGAGAAAAAGAGCTATTTGATTATTCCATACTTCTACCTCAATCAGAATGTTATAAAGAGAAAACATCCCTGCTGGAATCTCCCCCAAAAAACCATGGACTGATTTAGCAATCCGTTGACCCAATATTAACAAATCAGGGCAAGATATTTGATAGCCTCTAAACTTAATTCCGTAGTGCTTAACACCTAGAAGCTAGGAACTTATTATATCAGCTCTTCCACACGGTTTTCTCTCTGATTCCTACCCTCCCCCTCAAGTTAGGTATAGACATGAATCATATCTAGCTTGCTTTCAGTTGCTCCAAGTCCTCCAACTTGTTCTTTGGAAGTCCTTTTGTGAAGATATCTGCAAAGTCTGTAGGATATAAGAATTCCTTTATTTTATCTAGCAGCATGTTTTATATGCCATACAGCATCACTCATTAATTTGAATCTGACTGAAGATCTCGCCTAGGAAGCATCAGTTCTGCTTCTAAAAATATGGATAAGTGTGATTAAATTCACAGCAGCTTATCACAATAGATTGAAAGGTGGGGAGGGCTGGCAGTGCTGGTTGAACTTCTTGATTCAAGAATGCTTAGAAACGGATGTAGCAGCTTGTAAGTGACCGATATCCATGGGTCTAATCACTAGCTATAAAGGACTAAAACAGACGGAGGCCATGGAAGCTTGTTTAGACTAAAGCTTACAATCATTGTGTCGTGCTAATGTTAGCAAGCTAAAAGTTGATCCAATAAAAAGTCAAAGTGTGTCAATTAATAAATTGCTTGTCATTCTTTGCATTGTACCACTTAATTGTAAATGTAATTACATTTCTAGATGTCTTTATGGAACTATTTTCTGTCTAGCATATATGATGGTTTAAGACATATGTAGCAAGAGATCAAAAGTTTGCATTACATTACGCTCTTCCTTTTTTTTTTCTTTTTTTTTTTTGAGTTATTATACTATTGTTACTTTCTGTTTTTGTGATCCAGTGTGTATGTACATGGTTGGTTCACAAGCTATCTATTTATGCTCTTTTTTTCAATGCATAGGTTGTACGCTTTCGCTCTTTGGAGAAACCAAAGGAAGATGAGTTCTCGTTGGAATTGTAAGTTTTCAAAGATCTTCTGGGCTTTGATTTTACCAAATGAATAAATTTGTTATCTTACCTAGATCGCTTGACCCTTTTGCCTTGCAGGTCAAAACTTAACAACTATGATGATGTTGTTGAAAGAGTTGCCAGTCATCTGAGCTTAGATGATCCATCTAAAATCAGGCTTACATCTCATAACTGCTATTCCCAGCAACCAAAACCCCAGCCAATCAAGTACCGAGGAGTGGAACATCTATCAGACATGCTGGCCCACTACAATCAGGTTATTTGTAATTGCAACGTTTGTGTGATTCATACCACATGCTGATAGTAACCATGTTATTGGAAGATGTATTGGTGCTTCTTTCTTTCTCAGACACAAATAGTATTGCTATATGTGATTAAAGTATGCTCGTTCAATCATTGAACTTTCCTTGAAAGTTCTTGAACTTTATTGCATATTCAAAAAACTTACACTGGTATTGCAGTCTGCCGAAGGCGTCTTCTCAAGGTTGAGACCTTCATGTTAGAGCATGGCATTCTCTCATACTTATATAATTATTGTGCTTTTGTTGTGCAGACTTCAGACATTTTGTATTATGAAGTACTGGATATTCCTCTACCCGAACTGCAAGGTCTGAAAACCCTGAAAGTTGCTTTTCATCATGCAACAAAAGATGAAGTAAGTGTGGATTCTAGCTATCATTTCTTTTGTTTGATATATGACATTCTCATTTTGCTTATATATTGTTTCTAACATATGCTAGGTAGCCATACATACCATTAGATTGCCTAAACAAAGCACTGTGGGTGATGTGATCAATGATCTTAAGACAAAGGTAAACATAGCAGTGTTTGCCTGCTTGTAATTGATTGTCTTCTTTGCTAAAAGATGTTAAAATAACAATTTCATGTGTTCCATTATCATGTCTAGTTTCAGACCTGTTTGCTTCCTTTAAAGTATCGCTATTTATCTGCTGAAGTAGACAGACTGATTAATGTATCATGGAACAGGTTGAATTGTCTCATCAAGATGCAGAAATTCGATTGCTAGAGGTTTTTTACCACAAGATTTACAAGGTATTGGAAATTTCCTTTGCCAAGACAGATGGGTTATTTTGCGATTTTGAGCCTAGTATGTCTTGTAAATTAAGACATAAGCACAGCCTGTACAGTATACAATATAACATTTATGGTAGGAACTGACGGATTTATAATTTAAATGACAATGTGAACAAAGGTTGCTTGTTTTTGATTGGTATACTTCTCTCTACATGGCTTTAATCTAATTTTATAATATTTTCAATCAAATCAAGCACCATACCTAATTCATTCTATCATCTATTTGTAGAATTTTTGTAATTATGGAAGTTTAATAACTTTCCTTGCTTAGGATGACCCTAGGGCAAATCTCATGCATGTGTCTTACGGATTATGGGAAGGGAGTAATGATACATAGAAGTCTTGAATTTGTAGTTTTGTACATAGCTAGAGATATGCTAATATAGACATCCACATGTTTTGTTGTTATTTGAGGTATTGTCACAGAAATGCTTCTTACATTCTCGTTTAATCATACTTTTTCTATACAATGTACTTATTAAAATGTTCTCCGTTAGAAAAAACTTGATTAAATGTTCTAGTTTGGTGTTGTGATTAATGAGACAAACAACTGGTTGGGAAGGTAAAAAACAAACTTTTCAACCCACCTCACCTCCAATCACCATTTTCGTGCGACTCTTCCCTTTCTCCTTCCTGTTGACCAGTAATCTCTCCCCCTTCCTTTTCAACTCTCCTCCCCCTTACCCCCTACACCCATTGTCTCGAAGCACAGTGAATCATTGGAATCAAACGGCCAGCAACTTCTCTCCCTTCCTCCGTTTTTGAACATAGAACACACCCCTCAATCAATTTTGGACAAACAGACAAACAATTTTCACTTTTTAGTTTTGGGTTTCGGTGGTGAGGTTCTTCGCTGATTTTGGTTTTGACTGGGGTTTCGGATTTGGGCTTTTCAATGGGGTGTAAGTTAGATACGGTGAAGTGGTGGTAAGTTTCATAGGCATTGTTGGGGTGGTGATGGCCAGCAACAGTCGCCATCAAATTCATTGGGTGAAGGGACAACGGGCTGGGGGTTTGTTTATTTTATTTAAATAACTGTGATAATATTAACCAAAGTGGAACCATTTACAAGTAATGATATGTTTTGTACAAAAAAATAATGAAATTAGTACGAGTCATAATTACCAAACTGGAACACTTTAAATAGTACAATGATTTTATTGTGTACAAAAAAATATGTTGTAATAAAGCAGGATATACGTGAAAGGCATAGCATTTCCATGGCATTGCCCCCTTATTATTTCATGTTTCTTTTACAAATGCTTAGATGTAGGTTTTTACTACATCATGAGTTCAGTTCTGCATATCTACTTATATTACAATGTCATTTTTTACACAGTTGATTTTTTAGAAGATGTGCCATCTTTTATGAGCATGTTTATTCTCATCAATTTTTCTTTCCATATTTTCTCTGATGGTTGATTGGGCATGAATCATAGCATAAATTTATATATTGTAACTTCCTTGAACAAAGGCTATGTATTTTCAAGTGTTTCATGTTGCTTCTCTCTCTCTCTCTCTCTCTCTCTCTCTCTCTCTCTCTCTCACACACACACACACACACACACACACTCTCTCTCTCTCTCTCTCTCTCCCTCACTCTCTGACTCGCTTCATGAATGTGCTTATCTTGGTTTTTTATTACTCCTAGATTTTATGCGACTTTTGTGCTTCTAAACTTCTTACTGTATATGCAGATTTTCCCCCTCAATGAAAAAATTGAAAACATCAATGATCAATACTGGACGTTACGTGCTGAGGAGGTATGTTCTGAATGTTTTACCGTTGGCAGATTCATCGTATACATTACGAAACAATTGAGAACATCAACGATCTATCATGATGTTTTTCTGGTCTTTTTCTTTCTAGCTTGGCTTGCTTATCTGCTACATGTCAAATTGTTATCTTTTCCTTTAAGGGTTCTGAGATGAATCTCCTTACAGATTCCGGAAGAGGAAAAGGACTTGGGTCCTCAGGATCGTCTAATTCATGTTTATCATTTTATGAAAGACACATCTCAGAACCAGGTGGTATGTATTTATGGCTTTAATGGGATTCTTATTACTTTTTTTTTTGGGTAAACTTGTGCTTCTAATATGAACTTCATATTCACATTTTACATTTATATAACTTTATACTAACAGCAAGTCCAGAACTTTGGGGAACCATTTTTCCTCGTCATTCGAGAGGGTGAGACATTAGCTGAAGTTAAAGTACGCATACAAAAGAAACTTCAGGTTCCAGATGAGGAGTTTTCAAAGGTGTTTTCTTCTTTCTACCATGAATTATTATACTCCCAAAATACAATGGATGACATTTAGTTGGCATATACAAAATTAATTTCTTCTTTCTACCATGAATTATTATACTCCCAAAATACAATGGACGACATTTAGTGGGCATATACCAAATTAATTTTTTATTTCTTCTTGTTTTGATTTCTGATTCCTTTTGCTTTCAAAACCAGTGGAAGTTTGCATTTCTGTCTTTGGGCCGTCCTACATACCTTCTGGATTCTGATGTTGTCTCGAGCCGTTTTCAGGTTTACAAGTCTCTCCCTCCCTCTCTTGAGTTTGTGCGTGTGTGATACAGCTACAAAGAATTACACAATATATGTAACAAAATTGTTTTGATGGTATATACATATTTTCAATGTGTATGTATGTCTTGACTTGAGATGGTGCTTTTAATTTCAGAGAAGAGATGTTTATGGTGCTTGGGAACAGTATTTGGGATTAGAGCACTCAGACAATGCGTCCAAACGATCATATGCTGCAAATCAGGTACATTAAAAAAAAGTTTCATGTGTCAAATAAACTATTTTAAACTACAAAAATTGAAGAGAACATAGAAAAGTTGAGATGTCCATGAGCATTAGAGTGCATACACTTTATAGATTGAAACTTTAAAATATTTTACATCGAGTACACATTTTGAATAGCTATCTTGGTTTATGCAGAACCGACACACATTTGAGAAACCAGTTAGAATCTACAACTAGCTTAAGGAATGAGATAAGCTGAAGCTGCTCCAAGTTGTTGGGCGAGTGGCAACAATGTTTTCCGGGAAAATGTTAAAACCAATACAGCACATACTTATGGTTCTAGTATATGTGCAATTCGTTAGCGAAACATTTAGAAGTGTGATGTCTCTTCCTTTGTGTAGCATCCCTGTATGGGGTGATGTAGTTTAGGTGATGTTTCTCCCATCTTCCATCCCATTGTTCCTTAGTATATGCTTAAGATTTTGGATCTGGGGATGTATAGAGGTATAGATGTGTGTTGTTCAACTTAAATTAAATCTTTTTTTTTTCTTCCTTTTATATATTTAATTTACAAAGGAATTGTTGTATCCTTGTGATTTCAGTGTAAGTATATTAGTGATGGGATTTCTGTGTAATTCTTGTTATCTATTTTTGTACATTGGTTTTGAGATATGGCATCTCTATATTCTTGAAATTAGATTGAATAGTCTGATGGAGGTGTGTGTAATAGAGCCGAAGTGCTCTATAAGCAATAAATTTATCAATATTTGATATCGGCTCAGTTTAAGTCGAGTGGAGGTTGAGCAAGTTACTGACCTATGGATGACAAGGGATCAACAGAGGTTAGTATGGTACGATGATGATTACGAGTATAGGGGAAATCGTCAAAACCTGAAGAAATTTGATAGGTTTTATAGAAATGGTGGTGTGTGTGGTATTATGTTTTAGATAGACAGTATTTTAATTATTTGGATTTGCTTATTAAACATGCAAGATGATGATGACATTGGGCTGGTTGAGGGCATTAGTTTAGTCTTCACTCTACAAACTTGTTTTAGTAATTGCTTTTCTATGCAGAATGAAAATGAAAATGTGACCAACAATATTTTAGCAACGATGATCGATGTAAAACAATTTCATTCCCTAAAATTGCATAAAAAGGTAAATGATTCATTACCTACAATAACCTACTATACCGTAATAAATGTTTATAACTTTAAATGATGATATTATATCAAATCATTTTCATTACAATTACTTAGTTACGATAAAACTAAAATTTATTAACTAAATTTAAATATAATATATAAAAAATAAAAAAAATTTAGTTACAAAATTGAGATGGAAAATATAAATAAATAAGATTAAAAGTTTAATTATAAAACCAAATAAAATAAGTTAAATAGTAAAATATAAAAAGGTACTCTTTGTTTCAATCTAAATGTTTACCTTTTTATTTTGGGTTTGTCCTAAAATAAAGAGTAAATTATAGAAATCATCACTGTGGTTTGTTACCAGATTATAAAAATGGTTCATACACTTCATTTTTCATACCAACCATCCTTGCTTTTACCGTTAGTTTGTACTTATGGTTCTTCGTTAACTTTAACCCCCTTTATGTTGCATCTAATTAAATGATCATTTTGACTTTTTGTTTTGGACTAATCATCAATAATAACAACTTTATATGTTTTTATCAATAATAACAACATATTTTAAATTTATCAATAATAACAATAATTTTTTTTTTTGTTATCAGTAATAACAATCGTTAGACCTGTTTACCATGTCACCATTGTTGTGATTGACACAAAATAAAAAGTTGTTGCTATCAATGATAACTTTTTCAAAAAAGATTTGTATTTTGTTGTTTTATTCGAATTATGTTTAGTTTTTCTTTTGTCTCGCACCAGGTAATATTTCCTTATATTCGTATCATTTAGTGTATTAATTATTGATTTATATTTCATTATTTCTATCCACCAACTTGTGGTACGATTCCCACATGGCCACCAACCCCACACACTTAACGAACGAGCTAATGAAACAAATCTGAATTTGATGTGATATTTTCCAAAAGACACAGCGGGTTTGACTTTTTTTACATATATATCATTCTAAACCTTTAAATCTTACATATATATCCAAATGACTATTTTAAATTTAGTTACATCATTTAAAAAATATTAAATATCATTTTTTAATTAATTTGTTATTGAATTAAATTAGAAAACGATATTTCTTTATTTTTCTAATTTATTTTTGTGGGAATTTAAGATGGTAGGTTAGGTAATTAAAATTTTTTTAGATGATAAAATAAATTTAAAATAGTCATTTGGATATATATGTGAGATTTAAAGATTTAGAAGGATATATATATGTAATAAGAAATTTTGCAAGCATATATGCGTAATAATTAAAGTTTACAAGGATATATATGAAATTCTCTCATTCTTCTATGTCATAAAATATGTCAACATAAGTATCATAATCGGTTTGTATCAATTTTTAGGTAACTCAATTAACTACTTAATTGAAACACTTTTAAAAGTTTGACTACTAAATGTGCACAAAAAAAGTACACAACATAAATGTGTACAAACTTAAAAGTTCATAGCTATTTGATGCCATTTTTCTTGAAAAACCGTCCACGTAAGCATGGTGACCGGTTGTTGCCGGTTTCCAAGTCACCCAACTACCTAATTGAAACATTTTTGAAAGTTTGACTACCAAATGTGCACAAAAAAAAGTACACTACATAAATGAGTACAAACTCAAAAGTACGCAACTATTTGACGCCATTTTCCCTTTATTTTATTTTATTTTGTTTTTACCTTAGCTTATTTTATTTTACTTTAGTTTAGTTTAATTTTTACTTAGGTAAAAGGTCAAAAATTACTGAGGGTGCATTCAAAGTTGAATAAAATATACAATGCGTGAAATATCTGAGCTTAGGGTAAAAGATTTGGCATAGTTTATCTGGTTACACTACACAGTAGAAAATAGTTGGAAAAAGTTGAAATTATCTCAAAATTTCCGAAATTTTTCTAAGTGTTGGAAATTTCGAATCTAAGACAGACTCGAATGTGAGATACTTCGAATCTGTCAGTAGACTCGAAATTGCATAGACTCGAAGGTAGTTAGTATATAAAGGTCCACAGTGAAAAGCATTTACTTCTCACTGTTCTCGAATCTGATTTCTCGAATCTGTTCTGGCGATCTCGAATCTAATTTCGAGTCTATCGTATTTCCACTAAACGACATTTCGTCGATTCTAAAGCTTTTGTGTTCGATTCTACCTTCAAATCTAGGTATAAGCAACATGATTGTACAAGATTTTGGTGGTTTAATACACAAATTTGGACTTAAACATCACATTTTGATGTTTTATAGGTCAAAATAGGGTTTCTGCAAAATTACCAAGTTTGGACTAATAAAAGATCAAATTAAAAGCATAAATCTATAATTAGAACCTAGTTGAACTAATGTATGTGATTTGCTACGTTCAAAATGGTTAAAATTGTTGATTTTTGTTGAAATAAGGTCCGACGGGGTTTCGAATCTGATAATGGACATGGGTTTCTCGAATCTATCAATAGATTCGAGATGACCAGATATTCGAATCTGTTCATCAGATTCGACTAGGGTTTATTCGAATCTGTTACTCTCGAATCTGTTCTTCATTTATTTTGTTGAATTTAAATTTTATTAAACTTGTGGAAATTTAATTGTGTTAGATTTTGTATTTAATCAAATACAAAATAAAACAAATTTGAATTTAAACAAGTTTATTGATTTTTAATAAGTCTAACAATTTTATGTATTGTGCAGATATGGCGCTTCGTGCTTTTGTTCCCAAGCACAATATGGTACTGAATCCTGTCCATAACATCCCTGAGGCGCAGGGATTTCGAGAAGTTTTGGATTTTCTAGCGGAATCTAGGATAAGTTATGTGCTGTATGAAAACATTCCGATTGTGATATCCTATGTGCGTCAATTTTACGATCACTTGCAGGTGGACTGCACTGTCACCCCGACAGTGTTAAGAACTAGAATTGCCGGACAACCTTTGGTTTTCTCCGCTGATATTTTGAGACAAGTCCTGCAGTTGGGTTCCCTAGAACAAGAAGACGGGCCTACAGACTTTCCGTTAAGTATTAGGCAAGCAGCTTTTTTGAGAATGGGATACAGCTTGGACATTACAAAATCTTCATATATGAAGAGCGGGTTGATAGGCCAATGGCGTTTCTTGGTCCATGTGTTTATGATCTGTTTTGCGCCTAAGAAAGCTGGTTTTGATTATATAGTATCAAAAATCCAATCAGCAATGATCGCGATGGTATACAATAAGAAGTTTAGTTTCTCGCAGCTGATTTTCTCGGAATTTATCCATCAAATCACGGCTCCTGAGAGAGAAAAGTTCCTCTTGTATCCGAGGTTTGTGATGATGTTGATTAGGCACTTCTTGCCTGAGCTGCCACAATCTGATGATGCATTGACCGTCAATGTTATAGAGAAGCGTATCTATTCTGACTGTTCCTCACACCGAGGAAGGTTAGCCGTTCCTGAGGCACGTCCACTTTTTGGCGCAATTCTGGACAGGGAATTTCAAGCTCCGAATGATGCCAACTGGGCAGGAGTAGTTGATGTCCAACAACAACAACAACAGCGACAGCAACGTCCACAGCGGCCGCGTGATCCGAGACGACAACAGCAACCAGCAGCGAGTCAAATCCCGGCAATCAGGCCGTCATCAAACCAACAACCAGAAGTAGAAGAAGCAGGGACTTCGACTGGTCATGAAGCTGAGCCCTCAGATATTCATGAAGCAGGGCCTTCAAATGTTGTGAGAGAAGCTGACCACCTAACACAGACACTTAATGAGATTTGGGAGGCAGGGCCGCATGCCGATGAAGATGTTGCAGCAGCATTGGTGGATGAGCTGCTGAGTCCGCCTGAAGATAATGATGATATATTTCGTGATGTTGACGAGTATGAGCCAGAGGGGGCTGAGGCAGGATTGACATCTTCGGAATCTGAAACCGAATCAGATGAAGTTCATGAGGTGGTAACTACCGAAACTGGAAGTCGTTTTGAGACTTATGGTTCTAGATTGATTGTCAATCAAGGTGGTTCGAGGAGGAGAGAGACCAGGGAATTGGAGGAGTCCGATTATGAAGAAGAAGAGATTGCTACGTTAGTGACGAGGCCACGAGCAAAACGTCATAGATTTATGCAAGGGTCGTCTTCTACCTCGGAAGCACAACCAGAAACCTCTCAAGCCCAAACCGAAGCACCAACCACAGATTCACCATCACCGCCACCTCAGCAACACGAACCCTACATTCCGCCACCATTCAATCCTTCTCCCCTTCAGTCCATTCCATCTATGCCAGAAGCATACAATGAAAATCAAAGATTTCTGCAGCTGAAGAGTCGAGTAGATTTTCAGCACGTTCAAATTATAACTCTCACTAAAGCAGTTGGTGAACTCCAAGAGCATAACGCTAATCTGGATAAGGAGAATGCTGAGTTGAGAATGATTATTGAAGGTGTAAGAGATGAAAACACTGAGCTTAAATCTTTTGTCACTGATCAGTCATCCGAGATCCGAGCAATGAGGTCCCTCATTGAGCAGTTAATAAAAAACCTTCAGGCTCAGGGGGAGACGTCGTGTCGTGATCAAGAAGTACAGAGGCGGAGGGACGATGATGAAGATGATAATCAAGGCAATGATCCCAGCTCTCAAAGACAGGATGAGCCAGTAGATTTTTCTACTGCTCAGGCTGCTCAATCTCAGGGGGAGCCAAGTCAAGCAGAAGGTGAAAGAGGAGAGGCTAGTTCTTCAAGGAATTTAGACAGCGACATGATCGATGCGCTGAAAGATATTCAAGAAGAGCTGATGGAGTTTGATTTTGAAGATGAAATGGAAGAGTTGGAGGAAGGGGAATTTATTCCAGATGATGTTGTTGACTGGAAATCTGACGACGAAGTGATAGAGGATGAAGACGATCAAGTCAATGAAGTTATTGTCAATTCACAACCAGTAACGGAGCTATATGGAGGACAAAATCATGATGTGATTGACATTGACTATATCAAAGTAGCCTCAGTCGAGGATAATGAACTTGAAGAGGCCGAGATGGAGCCATCTAGGACTGACTTGATCAATCTTTGGTTCAAGAAAGAGGAAAAGAAAGAGAGTTTGAAGATGAAGAAGAAGATGAGAGTTCCAGGTGCTGGGAACTTCTCAGGAGGCATTATTAGCTGGTTCTTTGACAGAGAACTGCAGCTGTTCAGTTTGAAAAGAAGAGATGGACTTCAATACTTGAGGCGGACACTGAAAGCTTTTAATTCTTTGCCCAAGATTGAAGTTAAAGAGTTAGCCTGGAAGGAGCTTATTAATATTGGAGATGATCCTTACGCAAACGTTATTGAAAGAATCATAAGGAAAGAAGGGCGATCAGGCAAATTTGAGAGGCTTAAGCCGAGATCAGGCAAGAGGATCGAGGATGGATCAAGAATAGATCCTCATACTGGAAGACCTTGGGCTAGAATGATCTACAAGCCAGTCAAATGCTTGAAAAGAGTGCCAATAAAGCCAATGCCACAAAATGTTTTGAGCAACATGAAGTGGTGGTACCTGGAAATTGATACTGCTGAAGCTATAATGGAGGATCAAGACGAGCAGGTAATTTTGAAGGTATACGACCCTCTACATTTGATAAACCTATCTAAGGACGACCTGAAGAAGCTTCACGATCAGCCTATATTCTTCACTGAACCATGGAGATCTGAAGCCAGGAAGTTCCAAAAGGTAGTTAAAGTTTGTATAGATGCAGGGTTATATGCAGGTAGTAGCGTCTATAGCTCTAGTACTTAAATTTGATATAATGTAAATAATTAGAAGCTATCGTCAAGGGGGAGTCTGTTGTTACACCCTGTGTGACGATAGCAGTCTAAACGATCTGCGTTATGATTTAAGTAATATTCTGAATATTAACAAGTGTTATTGATATATATGTTGAATATGTGTTTGTCGGTTATTGATTGTGTGTTTGAACTTGATGTACATATTACAAGAAGTTCAAACATAAAAGTCAAAGAGTATGTCAAGCATAAGTTAAAACATAAGTTTCATCACGTAAGTGTTTAAGTGTATAGGTTAGATTCGAATTGCATAAAAGGATACATTCGAATCTGTGATAGATTCGAATGAGTCCTTAGATTCGAATAGGCTAGATTCGAATCTGTCAGATGGACAGATTCGAATGGGCCTTAGGCCAGATTCGAGGTTGGCCCACAACAGACTCGAATCAGGGCCTATAATTAGGGATAGACTCGAATGATTAAGAGACTTTTTGCAGAATTCGTGAGGAATTGAGCAAGAGGCGATCTCGAGTTTTTCAGCTAGGTGAGTGCCGTTTCGGAGAGAATTAGTACGTAGGATCGTTCGTGTGTCGTTCGTTCAGCGTCTAATAGTCTCCGTGTTTCCGTTGGTTGAGAGTTGTCCGTCTGACCGTCAACGAGGATTCCGCACTCGTTAACGGATCCGCGTCTAGATAGATCTGTCAGTGGTAGACCTTACAAGAAAAAGATGGCATAGATGTGGACATTCATCTATACAGATCCCTTATAGGATCTCTCATGTATCTAACATCTTCAAGACCTGATATTATGTTTGCTGTCTGTGTGTGTGCTAGGTTTCAATGCTCTCCAAAGGATTCTCACTTGGTTGCTGTTAAGAGAATCTTTAGATATCTTAAAGGCCAACCACATTTAGGTCTATGGTATCCTAAAGACTCTCCTTTTGAACTAACTGCTTATTCTGACAGTGACTATGGTGGATGCAACATTGACAGAAAATCCACAACTGGTGGATGTCAATACTTAGGAGCAAGACTGGTCTCTTGGCAATGCAAAAAGCAAACAACTGTCTCCACATCATCCACTGAAGCAGAATACGTAGCAGCTGCAAGCTGCTGCTCCCAGGTAATGTGGATTCAAAATCAGCTAAGAGACTATGGTATGAATTCCTTATCCACTCCTATTTATATTGACAATTCAAGTGCAATTAGCATTGTGCAAAACCCAGTGAAATTCCCAAAAACCAAGCATATAGAAATCAGGTTTCACTTCATCAGAGATTGTAATGAAAAGAAGTTAATCCAAGTTACCAAAATACATACAGATGATCAGCTAGCTGATCTATTTACAAAAACTTTTGATGTGGGAAGGTTCACTTTCCTAATATCAAATATTGGTATGGTAAACATGGATTAATTGGTTTTCATTATTATCGACTCAGTATGCTAATTTAAGGGGGAGACACTGTTCCATTGAAAAGTTGCACAACTTTACACTAACAGCATGAGTATTTTCTCATGCTGCTAGTTCATTTTCTCGGACTGCTAGTTATTTTCACTTGATCTGTCAAAGTGTGCAGGGTATTTGGGTAATTTTTCAAATGTGTGCGCGGGACCTAATCCTTTCGAAACCTTTAAAGGTCCCGGTTTCGTTCAGTTGTAACTACCAGTTACATATTTTTCTTCCACGGCCTTCTACTTTCTCTCTGAACGAATCACACATTCTTCTTTCAAACCCTAAAACCATCGTTTGTTCATCCATGGAGTTCGTAAAAGAACACAATTGTCTCCCATACACTCTGAAACATGCTGAACTCCAACCGTTCCATACAATGATGGATTTCCTCAGGCACTCCCATATTCATTATGCCCTAACCATAAACCCCACTATATACATCTCCCATATAGAACAGTTTTGGAACCATGCATATGTTAAAACCATCAATGGAGTGCCTACCCTTCTATCCAAAATTGATGGCACTCCCGTCACCATCACTGAGGAATCCATTCGGCACCATTTGCATCTTCAAGATGCCTCAGGTATAACCGACCTATCCCTTCAAGCTTTACATTTTGGTCTTCAAAACATTGGTTATAGGGGTCCTGCTGATTCTTTTACTTTTCTTAAGGCACATTTTTCTCCTAAATGGAAATACCTTGTGCACATTATTCAGCAATGTTTAAGCCCCAAAAGAACTGGTTGGTCTGAATTTTCTTCTAACATTGCCACTGCCTTAGTGTGCTTTTCAACAGGCCAACGGTTCAATTTTTCAAACATGATTTTTCAGGGGATGTTAAGGCATCATTCCCTAAAGAATGGGAAATTTTTGATGTATCCTAGGTTTTTGGCAGAAATAATTGCACACACCTGCACAACTCCACATTTACATAAACGGATACATGTTTCCCATAGGCACTCATTGTCTTCAATCAAAAGGCTGATAAAGCCAAGTGCCAATTTTGTCAGTGTAGATGTTCCATTGCCCTCTGCAATGATGAACATCATTTCAGGAAACAGAGGAGAGGGTCTTGAGCAGGCTCAGCCCAACATCACTGCTACACCCCCAAGACCCCAACCCACTCCTCATGATACACAAACTCCCACTGATCCTTTTGTACAGCCAACACGCCCACTCAAAAATATATACAAAAGAAAAAAGGGACCAGGAGCTCCTTCCTCCTCCTCCCATCAGCAAGAGCCATATATCCCTGTGCAGGAGGATACTCCTGCACAGCATATCCAAAGGGAACCACTAGAGGAAACTCTCATCCTCACTCAGGAGGTGAACATCTCTTCAGAGATGGTTCATATGGGTTTTGTGGCTGGCACTACTGATGTCTCTGCACAAGAGGCACATGACAGTGCCAACATAGCTAAGACCACGCCCATGGCAACAGCAAGTGTGCCACCACAAGCTGGAAGTCCCCAGAACCAAGAAAAGAGGGGCCCAGAGGTTTCTACTTCTGGTATTGATGTCAGTGATAGATCACAAGCACCACAGGTGTTTTCTGATCTTGAGACTAGTCTGCAACTTATGCTTTTGACGGATCCCAAGCTGAAACCTGTTGTAGCTATGTTGGAATACCAAATGTCCATCATTGCTGCACAGGGTGCACAAATAATGGCCCTAAAGCAATCAGAAATGGCTCAAAATCAGAGGATGGATTATCTTCATAAAGGGTTTACCCTTTGTGGAAATAAGCTCATTCAATTAGAGCGTTTGATTCAAACCCAAGGGGCAAAGGTTGTTGGTCCTTCTGACCAAACCAATGCTTCCAAAAAGGGGGAGAATCAGGAGTTCCTAAATCAGTCCAAGCAGCTCCAACAACAACAACAACAGTCCAAGTAGCACCAACAGTCCCAGTTTCTAGGCTAGCAGTCCCAACAGCTTCTCAAGCTGTTAGCCTAGAAACTCAAGTTGCTCCTTCAAAAGTCACTGGAGTTGTGATCAGGGAAGGCATTCAAGCTCCATCAAGTACAGTCCAAGCAACATCCTCTTCTGTAAAAGACAAGGGCAAGGGCATTCTCATTGAGTCTCCAAAGCACAAATTCTCCTCCAAAGAAGCCCAGATTGCCTTTGATGCTGAAGTTGCCAAAAGGTTAGCAGAAGAACAGGACAAAGAATTAGATCAGCAAGCCCAGCCCCCAATAGATGATGATGAGACATTAGGTGATTACCTAAAGGGGTTTGTGGGCAAACAAGGTGAAAAGAAGAGAAAGATGCCAACAGGGCACTCCAAGGCTGAGCATAGAAGATTTCTTATCAAGTTTGCCTTTGCAGCAGGTATTCCAAAGAAAATGGCTCAGTCCATGTCTACTGAAAGGCTGCAGGAGATTCATGACAAGGAGATGGACAAAAGAAAGAGAACAAAAGTCTCTCCAGAAGCTCAACCATCCCAAGAAGTCCAACCATCAACTCAATCAGTCCAAACTAAAGCTGCTATCAATGCTCCTGTTCCTACTGAACAAGCTGTTACATCTATTCCTACATCTGATCCATCCTCACAAGCAAAGCTATATCAAGTTAAAAGAGTGCTGTTTGATCAACAACTGCAAAAAGCCATGGAGATAGAGAAGTTGATTGATCAGCATGATTTTACAAAGCCTCAAATCAATTACTGGTTTGCTAAGTCCCTGGATGACCGTAACTTGAGAGTTAAGTTTGTGGTAAGAAGGGAGTCTGGACCAGAAGAAGAATATGATACATTTTGGCAGATGGTTCAAAAGTTGACCAGAGATGAGCTTATCAGAATGCACAACATTGGGTCTGTATCACAAGTTAGATCTGCTCTACCACAAGTGAAGCAAGTAATTAAAGATCTAAAATCAATTGTTGACCCTGAATCTGCAAGGAAAGAAATAGAGGATGCTGTGAAGAAGGGAAAGAAGGTCAAGCAAGTTGATCTGTTTGTCAAATCAAGGACATACAGAATCAAATTCTCAGATGGACCTGGTATATTCTTCAATCTCGAATTTTATGATTTACCAAAAGATATGCTACTTCAGATAAAATCTGTTAGGGTATCTTGTGATAGAGATGAGATGAAGAAAGAATTTTTGAAGGCTGTAGATCAGAAACTTGCACAGTTGTAAGTTTTTGAAAGCCTTGGTTTGTAAATAACAGTTTACTTTTTCATTTCCATTTTTGTATAGAACTTAAAGTCTTGTGTAAAGAATTTAAGTTAGGGGGAGATTGTTGGGAAATAGTTTAAGTACATTCAAGCTGTTAGTTAGACTTCTCAGACTGTTAGTAGATTTTTTCATGTAAATACAAAGTTCATGCTGCTAGTTGAAGAAACTCGAGCTGCCAGTGTAAAAGTTCAAGCTGCCAGAGCAAAACAACTCAAGCTGCTCAGTTCATGCTGTCAAGACATTCAAGCTGCTCAACAGTTTCATAAACAGAAAGTGCTGATTAAGGAAAGATATCTACACGAAGATTCCAGCATATCTACTATCAGAGAAGTCATAGTCCTTCAAGGAAACAAGTCCAAAAAGCAATATAAATAGACAGAATATTGTATAGAAGTATATAGAAGTTTTCTGCATATTTTGAGTCTGTAATTGCTTTGTTGATTAAGTTTTCATAAGCCTCTAAGGTTGTAAAACCCTAAGAACAGTCTGTGTTCTTCGTCTAATCAAAACAGATTAGAGGTGATTGAAATCATTGAATTCAGCAATACAAACAGTCTTGATTACTTCTTATGTTTTATGCTTCATTGGTTCTGAAAGTTTTTGTTAAAATACTTAAGTGTTATTCCGCAAACTTCTTAATTAAACTTTGATTCAAAGCAAGATTATTGATTTATACTCTGATAAATTTCAAATCAGTTAATCTTGGTTATTCAAGTTTTAGATCCTGTCAAAGCCAGATAATCAGACTGTTCTAGAGTTTGCCTTGTAGATGGCTAACGTGGAATCTGATCATACAAAGGTAATTCTGAACTTTTCTACATTCCGTGATTTATGTGTTTTATGTGCTACTTCTAACGATAGATTTAATTTAGTGCTAGAAACACATAGTAATTTAACTGCTCAAATTGAATCCTTAAAATCAGATAATGCTAGCCTCCTAGATATCAAAGAGGATCTTAGGAATAAGCTGAAAGCAGATGCTCAAGATGTAATTGTTCTAAAAGACAAACTAAGTGAGCAGTGTGTCATGATAGAAATGATGCATGAGCATATTGAGGCTTTAACCAAAGACCTAAGTATTAAAGAAGTAGAGCTAGCTGAAGCTAAGGTTAAGGTTGCAGAGGTAAATAGTAAATTAGAAAAGTTTAGGAACTCTTCACTGAATCTTGGGAAAATCTTAGATGCACAACGTCAATCTAAGAAACCAGTAGTTTTAGGGTATAAAGAGAGTCCTCCACCGTTTAATGATAACTATGTGCCTCAGCCTCAAGATAAAACTGATAAGCTAGTTGAATCAGAGGAAGCAACTGAAAATGTATCTGAATGTGGTAAAGATAAATCAACGAAGGTGACTGACAATAATGCTACGATTAAGAAAGTCAAGTTTGTGCAGTCTTCTAGTGACAAAATATTAGGAGAACATGACACAAGTGAGACACAAAAGTCAAAGGGCACTCATAAGAAGTCAATTGATAAAATGTCTTGTTTTAGATGTCATGAAAGGGGTCATGTTGCGTCTAGCTGTCCATATAGGAAGGTAGAATCTACACCTAACGTTGGAAAGCCTGAACAACATAAACCTTCACCAAGTGTAGCAAGCACAAGTGGTTCTCAAAACACTGAGAAGATTGTGCATGCCACACCAAAGACTGCGGTTAGACAAACACCTGTGTCAGTTAGACCAAATGAAGTTGTTAGGACTAATTCACCAAATAGAGTCCCTAATCAATATAGGTCAGGACCTCAACAAGTTTATAGGAGTAAAACACCTAGAAGAGCTTACACTCCGGTAAGGTCACACACTCCTGTAAGACATTAGACACCAGGTAGAGCCCAGGGTATCAATCTGGAATGCCCTATAATAGAAATTATTCGAGGGCTCCACAGCAAATGCCTACACAAAGGGCAAGAGTGAATTTAAATCACTCTGCACTACAACAGGTTCTCAATCAAACACCCAAGTCACCTGAAAGGAGAGATGGGTTTTTTAAGGAGTTCAAGTATGTGGATGAGAACGGTATTACCAAGTCAGTCATGGCTTGGGCTCCCCGTGATAACTAACTTGTTTTCTTTCATGTGCAGGAGCTAACTACAGGTCTCAACAACAAGTGGTTCGTCGACAGTGGCTGCTCTAGGCACATGACTTAGGAAAGGAGTCTGCTCACAGACTTCAAGGGAGGGAACAAAGGAGAAAATATCACTGGAACAGGAGTGATTACTAATGGGACTATCACACTTGATCAAGTATATCATGTTGATAGACTTGCTCACAATCTCATTAGTGTCTCTCAGATCTGTGATAAGAAAAATTCAGTGTTGTTTACTGATACTGAAGTGTTAGTGCTGAAGTCGGGATTCAAGATACCTGAAGAGTGGATTATGATGAGAGCCCCAAGGAAGAATGATTTGTACGTTATGGACATGAACATCTCCGATTCATCGATGAGAACAATCTGTTTATTATCCAAAGCTTCAGAGACCGAATCAGTCTTATGGCACAGACGCATGGCACACTTGCACCTGAGAAAAATGAACTACATCACTAAACATGAATTGGTGCAAGGTGTCCCAATGAATAGTTTTCAATTTGAATACAAGTGTGTATCGTGCAAGAAAGGCAAACAACACAAGAAGTCACACAAGTCAAAGACTCAGAACTCTGTAGCTTCCACTTTCGATTTGTTGCATATGGACCTATTCGGACCTATCAACAAAAGGAGTATAGGTGGTAGTTGGTACTGTTTAGTTATCACTGATGATTACTCACGATTTTCATGGGTTTTCTTTTTAGGTACGAAGGACGAGACAGCTGCAAAGTTGATTGGGTTCTTAGACCAAGTCGAAAACTCTTATGGGACGAGGGTAAAACGTATCAGGAGTGATAACGGAACCGAATTAAAAAACACAGTAATTGGTGTATATTGCCTATCTAAAGGCATAGTGAATCAATTTAGTGCACCTTATGAGCCACAAAAAAATGGGGTGGCAGAACGAAAGAACAGGACCTTGATTGAGGCAGCAAGGACCATGCTCTCGGATTCAAAGCTTCCTACCATGTTTTGGGGGGAGGCAGTGAATACCTCTTGTCATGTTTTAAATCAGGTCCTTACTGTCAAATCATTGAACAAAACCTGTTATGAAGTTCTAAATAAAAGACCACCAAATTTAACTGGCTTCAAACCGTTTGGGTACCGTGTACATTAATGAAAACAAAACATCAACCTAAGTTTGGTGAAAAGGCTGACGAAGGTTATTTCCTAGGTTATGTGCCTAACTCACCAAACAAAAGAGTTTTTAACAAAACAAACGGTACGGTAGAAATTGTGTATAACATTGATGTAACAAGTTATACACATGAACCCCAAACAGGTAAGGAATGGATATTTGATTATGACAAATTGTTTGAATCATTTAACATTCCTTTGCATGGAAATGCAGGTACAATTGAACATGACTTATCGTCATTAAATATGAATGACGACGGTCAAGGTTTTCCAAAGATGAGCATTCCATCAACTTCTGAGCCTACATCGAGAAGATGGGTCTTCATCAGAGAATGATTCTAGGTTACCTACAAACGAGAATCAGGCTACTAGTCCTAACTCCAAAGACAGTGATCATGAGGAAGAGAATGTAGCATCTGAAGTCGCTCCCCCGTTAGGTGAAATAGGGTCAAACTTAGGAGATAATCTTAGGGTCGATGAGATCGAAACATCGAGGATTAATAAGCATCATCCGGTTGAGAGCATCATAGGAAATCCGAATGTTGGTGTGAGGACTAGGAGTAGTTTGAATAACAACACAGTGCTGTTGTCAATGATTAATGACTCCGAGGCTTTTCACACTTGCCTTTATTCGTGTTTCATCTCTCAAGTAGAGCCGAAGAATGTGCAAATGGCAATAAATGACAACTCTTGGGCTGAAGCGATGCAAGAAGAACTGTCACAATTCAGAAAGCTTGAAGTGTGGGGGTTAATTCCGTTACCTCGAGGAGAAGTTGCAATAGGAACCAAGTGGGTTTTTAAGTGCAAGAGAGATGATCGGGGTATTGTGACTCGCAACAAGGCAAGACTTGTCTTAAAGGGTTTCAACCAAGCAGAAGGAATCGATTACAACGAAGTGTTTGCGCCAGTGGCAAGGCTTGAGGCAATCCGTTTGTTTCTGTCCTTTGCATCCTTCAAAGGCTTTAAAGTTTATCAACTTGATGTAAAGAGTGCCTTTTTGTATGGAAAGGTGAAGGAGCTGGTCGACGTTGAACAACCGCCCGGGTTTACAGATCCAAAGTATCCAGATAGAGTGTATCGTCTTGATAAGGCTTTGTATGTATTGCATCAGGCACCCAGGGCATGGTATGAGACACTATCAACTCATCTTTTGGACAACGGGTTTGAAAGAGGGAGAATTGATAGTACATTGTTTGTGAAAAGAAAAGGGTGAACATTTTATCTTGGTACAAGTGTACGTTGATGACATTATATTCGGCTCATCGGACGAGCAGATATGCAAAGATTTCGAGAAGGTGATGAAGTCTAAGTTTGAGATGAGTGCTATGGGGGAGCTGAACTTGTTTCTGGGTTTGCAAGTTGAACAGAGGAAGGTGTGTATGTTTATCCATCAGGCGAAGTATGTCTACGATATTCTAGATCGCTTCGGGATGGAGGGAACAAAATTGACTGCTCATTTTAGCACACCGATTCAAGTGAATCACAATCTCGGACCGGGTACAGAAAGTGATACTGATGTGGATCCGACTCTATATCGGGCCATGGTCGGGTCACTCATGTATTTAACTGCTTCTAGACCTGACATTATGTTTGGTGTGTGTATTTGTGATAGGTTTCAAGCCAATCCGAAAGAAATGCATATGAAAGCTGTGAAGCGGATTCTGAGACACCTCAAGTCGAAACCGAAGCTGGGACTTTGGTATCACGCGGATGGTGATCTGGAATTGGAAGCTTTCAAGGATTCAGATTATAAAGGTTGCAGCTTGAATCGAAAATCAACAACTGGAGGTTGTCAGTTCCTTGGAGGGAGGCTCGTATCCTGGCAATGCAAGAAACAGACTTCGTTAGTCGTGTCAATGTGCGAGGCCGAATATGTAGCTGCTGGTAGTTGCTGTTCACAGGTTTTGTGGATACAACAACAATTGTGGGATTACGGTTTGACTTACACTCATACTCCTATTAGGATAGATAACCAATCTACTATTGCTATAACTAATAATCCAGTTAAACACAGTAAAACAAAGCACATAGACATAAGACATCATTTTATACGTGATTGTGCTGAAAAGAACTTAATAAAGCTGGTAAAAGTGGCAACGGAAGATAATAATGCTGATTTATTTACTAAAGCTTTTGATAAGTCACACTTTGAGTTGTTAGTTCAACTGATTGGTATGCGTAATCCAGAGTAACTTGACCTTATTTAGCTTTCTTTCTTGTTATAGTAAGTTAGTAGTTAAGTAGAATTTATTTCCTTCTATAATAAGTTAGTGGGTTTCTTTATTAGCTTATTTTTTTTATATATGAAAAACAAAAGATAAAAGATAAAAAACCTTAAAAAAAACTCAAAAAAAAGAGAATATCAAAAATTGAGTTAAGTCTTAGATACATAGGTTCAAAGTGACGAAAATTAGCATAGTCAATACAATCTCTAAGTGTTAAGCTTTCACACATAATGCACCGTAAACTCTAAGTGATGTACATTTTCTTGTTTGATGTGTTGGTAGGCATAATACACAAATGGAATCTCAAAAGCTAATAAAATATTCAAGAAAAAGTCATATGTGTAAATAGGGTTAAAATCATGGATTTGTATATGTTCATCATGTTCGAACTTGTCGCAAGTTCGAACTTGTTGAAATATCTACAAGTTCGAAGTTAGTCAAATTCGAATATATTCCTCGAATTTGTTTTAAATTCGAATGTCAATATAAGATAAATTCGCGCTTGTGAAAATTTCGATTGTGTTGGATTTCGAACTTATGTAAGTTAGAAATTATGCAAATTCGAAATTAACAAGTTCATTTTAATTTTCATTACTAATATTGGTTGTTGTTTCTATGTGCAGATATGGGTGATCGCGCATTCTTAAATAAGCATAACATGGTCATGTCAGTAGATAGAGAGCTGCCTGAGGCTCAACCATTCAGCCATATGGTTGAATTTTTGACGCAGTCGCGTGTTGCTTATGCATAGACTCATAATTTGCAAATCATGTTGCCATATGTCCGATAATTTTGGGAGCATCTTCAGGTAGATTGCTCGGTGACGCCTACCGTATTACGTACAAGAGTAGGGGGCCAACCTATAGTGTTTTCAGCTGCAATGCTTCGCCAAATTCTACAGCTGGGCACAGAAGATCAGGTGGCAGGGCCTTTTGACTTTCCAGTCCATATAAGGCAAGCGACTTTTTTGCAAATGGGATACGCCCAAGATATCACCAAAGCCTCGTATGTGAAGAGTGGCTTAATCGGGCAATGGCGTTACTTAGTGCATGTGTTTATGGTCTGTTTTGCGCCGAAAAAAAGCGGTTTTGATTACATTGTGTCCAAGATGCAATCGGCGGTGATAGCATTAGTATACAACAAGCGTTACAGATTTTCAGAGATGTTCTTCGGTGAGTTTGTGCATCAAATCACAGCTCCCATCCGAGAAAGATTTTTGATGTACCCGCGCTTCGCGATAAGGATTATCCACCACTTTTTGCCCAATCTACCTCAACTTCCAGATACTCATGGCGTGGCTATCATAGATAAGAGAATATTTGATGACTGCCAGTCGCATAATGCAAGTAGGGCTGAGCAGGTCAGGCCACTGGTGGCACCTTTGTTCGGAGCAGTTATTGACCCAGATTTTGTTGCTCCAGAAGGAGATAACTGGGCAGGTGAAGCTCCACAACCGCAGCAACCGCAACAACAACCACCACAACCACCATAACAACAACAACCACAACAGCAACCGCGCAGGAGGCAAAGAGCTCCAGCGAGACAAATTCCGGCAATCAGGCCATCCTCCAACAGACATTCCGAGTCTACGGCAGCAGGTCCATCAATGGACACTACAGGTCCTTCAACTTCAGCCCCAGAATTTGATCAGAGGGCACCGACCCTAGAAGAGATATGGGCACAGGGAGTTCCTCGGAGCTAAACCTCACTGAACAACTGGTTCAAGATGTTTTAGATCCTCCGGAAGAGTTAACTGATATCTTTAAGGAGATCGATGAATACCAGCCACCGGAGGGTGAGGGTATGGACACTGAGGTCCAGGTTCAAGAAGCTGCAAGAGGAGAATCTATGCAGACTGAGGCTGAGGGTCAAGAAATGACCGCCTCCGAGTCTGAATCTGAATCTGAGGAAGTTGAAGAAGTTCAGGTTGTTGAACCTGTTGATCCGACTGTCAGATTTGGAAGATATGGATCGAGGCTAGTCGTAAGTAGGCGAAAGATGACTAGAAGAGCTGGTCAGGATTCAGAGGATGATGATTCCGATTTCGAAGAGGAAGATGAAACTCCACTCGTGCCTAGGCATAGGGCGAGGCGGCATCAATTTATGCAGGGAGCTCCATCCACCTCTGCTCCTGCCCCTGTGATACCAGCTGCTCAACCAACCATCGATTCATCACCGTTTACATCCATTCCATCAACATCATCTACATTCACCGACAATCAGCGGTTCACAGAGCTGAAGGGAAAGGTGGATTTCCAGACAGTCCAAATTTTTCAGCTGTCTACAGCAGTTACAGAGCTTCAAGCACATAATGCCAGACTTGCTCAGGAAAATGTTGAGTTGAAAATAACAGTAGCAGATCAAGCGTCTGAGATAAAGACAATGAGGACTCTCCTGGAGCAGTTAATGAAAAATCTACAAGCTCAGGGGGAGAGTAGTTGCAGGCTCAAATTCAGTTAAGGAAAATGCTGAGTTGAAAACAACAATAGAAGCAGAAGTGTTGAGGAAAGAAGATGATGGAAATGATCCAGATACGGAAAGAGAGAGTGAGCTAGTAGATCTTTCTATAAAGACTGCTCAGCAGGCTCAAATTCAGGGGGAGCCAAGTCAGTCCGGTATGAGAGAAGGAGGAGGTGATAGTGGAACTTCAAAGACTGTTGAGAGCGAAATGATTGAAGCTCTAATGGATATTGAAGAAGAAGAGGTGATATTTGACTTTGAGGATGAAATTGAAGATCCTGAAGAAGGGGAGTTTGTCCCAGAAGATGTTGCAGAGTGGAATCTGATGAAGAGGTTGTAGAAGATGAAGACGACGACGTAGATGAAGTAATCGTTCCTACACAGCCTATCACAAAACAGTATGTGCATAATGATCAAAACGTGATTGACATAGATGAAATTAAGTTGGCATCTATGGATGATTCCGAATTTGATACACCGGATAAAGAGCAAACCAGAAAAGATTTGATAAAGCTTTGGTTCCGAAAGGAAGAAAAGAAATCAGAGCTAAAAGATGAAGAAGAGAATGAGAGTACCAAGTTCTGGAAATCTCTCGGGTGGAATCTTAAGCTTCCAATCACCAAGGTTAGTGTTTT
>JAANYP010006121.1:0-106432 GCA_020465985.1 Centrapalus pauciflorus
GTTACACAATACCGTAGAAAAAGGTTGAAAAAGTTGAAGTTATTTCAAAAATTTTCGAAATTTTTCTAAGTGTTTGGTGGTTTCGAGTTTAGGACAGACTCGAGTGTGGAAGGATTCGAATTTGTCAGTAGATTTGAGTCTAGACTTAGACTCGAAGGTTGGTAGTATATATAGGTCAACAGTGAAGTCATTTATTTCTTACTGTTTTCGAATCTACTTCCTCGAATCTAAGACCAGCGATTTCGAATCTATCCTCGAGTCTACCGTATCTCTCCTAAACGACATTTTGTCGAGATTATTGCAAAAGTGTTCGAGTCTACTCTTGTATCTAGGAATAATCAACTTGATTGTACAAGATTCATGTAGTTTTATACACTATTTTAGGCTAAATCATCGATTTTTGAAGGTTTAAGGGTCGAAATAGGGTTTTTACAAAATTACCAAGTTTGGGCCGATAAACAATCAAATTAAAGGCATATATCTTTGATTAGTAACTAGTATGGCTAATGAAAGTAATTTTCTAAGTCCAAAAAGGTTAAAATCAAGAGATTTGGTCTTTGAATAAATACGGCGTTTCGAATCTGTTCATGGTGTGTCTCGAATCTGTCATTAGATTCGAGAAGACCAGGACTTTCGAATCTGCCATCAAACTCGAAAAGGGACAATTCGAATCTGTTACATTCGAATCTATTTTTTTATTTGCATTACATAATTTAAATTTTATTAAACTTGTAGAAATTTAATTGTGTTGGATTTTGTACTTAAACAAGTTCAAAATAAAACAGATTTAAATTTAAAAAAGTTTATTGATTTTTAATAAATCTAATAGTTTTGTTTATTGTGCAGAAATGGTTGTTCGAGCGTTTGTGCCTAAGCACAATATGGTGCTTCATCCAGATCATAATCTCCCTGAGGCGCAGGGTTTTAGACAAGTGCTTGATTTCCTAGTAGAGTCTAGGATCGGTTTTGCACTATCTCATAATGTGCAGCTAGTGTTGCCATATATTCGGCAATTCTATGATCATTTGCAGGTAGACTGCTCGGTCACACCGACAGTGCTACGCACTCGTATTGCTGGACAACCGCTGGTATTCTCGGCAGATATGCTGCGACAAGTGTTGCAGCTGGGCACTCAAGAAGAAGAATCGGGTCCGATAGAGTTTCCTCTGAACATAAGGCAAGCAGCCTTTCAGAGAATGGGATACAGTCTCGATGTGACAAAAGTATCATACATGAAAAGCGGGTTAATTGGACAGTGGAGGTTTTTGGCGCATGTTTTTATGGTATGCTTTGCTCCAAAGAAAGCAGGGTTTGATTATATGGTTGCGAAGCTGAAGTCGGGAATAGTCGCGATGGTTTATAATCGACCATACAGCTTTTCGGAGATGTTTTTCTCTGAGTTTGTTCACCAAATAACCGCACCAGAAAGTCAACAGTTCTTATTATATCCGCGGTTCATTATGATGATGATCAGGCATTTCTTGCCAAATCTGCCGCCGTCGAATGACATTCACAGTGTTGCTGTTATGGACAAAAGGATTTTCGCTGACTGTTCCTCGCACCGAGGAAGGTTGGCTGTTCCAGTGGAGCGTCCATTATTCGGAGCAATCTTGGACAGGAACTTTGAAGCCTCGGATGTTGCCAACTGGGCAGGGGTAGTCGAATTTCAAGCTACACAAGCACAACCACAACAACAACAACAGCCACAGCCACAGCGTGTTCAAAGGCGTCGACAACGATCAGCTGCGAGTCAAACTCAGGCGTCAAGGCCTTCGACAAGTCAGCAACCAGAAGTTCAAGAAGCCGGGCCATCAAATGTTCCAACTGAAGCTGAGCAACTGTGCCAAACGCTTAATGAAATCTGGGAGGCAGGACCTCATGCGAACGAAGATGTCGCTGCAGCATTAGTAGGTGAACTACTTAGTCCACCAGAAGGAGAGGAAGACGTGTTTAGAGATGTTGATGAATATATGCCAGAGCAAGCTGATAAAGCTTTGTCATCATCGGAAACCGAATCGGAAGAAATGGAGGAGCTAGAGGTTGAAGCTCTTGAATCAGTGGCTACAGAACCTAATATTCAATCGAAACGTATGGATCTTGGTTGGTAGTTAATGAAGAAGGATCGAGGAGGAGAGTTGTAAGGGAATCTGATGATTCAGATTTTGAAGAGGAGGAAGTTGCTCCCTTAGTGACTCGGCAAAGGGCCAAGCGTCACAGGTTCATGCAAGGGTCTTCTTCAGCATCAGCAAGCCAACCAGAAATCACTCAAACTCAAACTCCAGAACCTCAAGCAACCGCTCCACCACCACCACCACCTCAACATGAACCATATATTCCATCCCCAATTCGCCCAACTCCTATACAATCCATTCCATCTACTTCGACCACCTACGCTGACAACCAGCGGTTTATGCAGCTCAAGGGACGCGTTGACTTCCAACATGTCCAAATCCTAGCCCTAACAAAGGTGATCGGCGAACTCCAGGCGCATAATGCAAATCTTTATAAGGATAATGCCGAATTGAAAAAGATTGTGGAGAATGTCAGAGAAGAGAACACAGAGTTAAAGTCCTTTATTGCCGATCAATCGGTAGAGATCCGATCGATGCGGTCCCTCCTTGAGCAGCTCATGAAAAATCTAAAAGCTCAGGGGGAGACAAGTTGTAGGGATCATGAGGAGCAGCGTAGAGATGAAGATGACGAAGGCAATGATCCCGATGCGCCCAATGAGAATGAGCCAGTAGATTTTCCTGCTACTCAGGCTACACAAGTACAGGGGGAGCCTAGTCAAGTTGAAGGAGAAATGGGAGAAGCTAGTTCATCAAAGCAGCCTACAGATTTTGAAATCAGTGAGATGATCGACGCTCTTATGGATCTCGATGATGATCCGATGGATGTAGGTTTTGATTATGATGATGAAGAGCTGGAAGAAGGTGAGTTTGTGCCAGAGGAGATAGTAGACTTGCAGTCGGATGATGAAGTGGTGGCTGATGAGGATGATGAAGCCGACGAGATAGTCGTTCAGCAGAATCCTATCACGGATACATACATGATTGATTGGAATAATATTGTCAACATAGATGTAGTAAATGCTACGTTGAATGCTCAGCCATCAACAGAAGAACCTGCTAGAGAGCTATCAAATGAAGAGAAACGAAAGTTATGGTTCAGGGCTGAACAGAAAGAGTTAGAGCTTAAGAAGACAATGAGAGTGACGGGTACTGGGAAGCTGTGTGAGCGCATATTAAGCTGGTTCTTTGATAGAGAACTGCAGCTATTTGTAATTAAGAGGAAAGATGGGCTTCAGTACCTGAGGAGAACTTTAAAAGCGTTCAACTCCCTGCCAAAGATCGAAATCACTGCGCTAGCATGGAAAGATCTGACAAACATTGGCAATGATCCCTATGCGAACGTAATTGAAAGAATCATAAGAAAGGAGGGGAGATCAAGGAAGTTCGAGCGATTGAATCCAAGGGTCAGGAGAAGAGTAGAGGATCCGTCACGTATCGATCCTCTAACTGGACGACCTTGGATGAGGATTCACTATAAGCCAGCTAGATGTCTTAGAAAGGTACCTCTCAAGCCGATGCCACAGAATGTTTTGAAGAATCTACATTAGTGGTACGCTGACACCGAGACTGGGGAAGCGGTCATGAAAGATTTTGAAGAAAACGTTATTCTTAGAGTCTACGACCCTCTTCACATGGTAAACCTCTCTAAAGATGATCTTCATATTTTGCATGCCTGTAAGATCTCTAGTGATGCACATATGGACAGTGAAGCAAGTAAGTATGAAAATGTAGTCAAGGTATGTGTCGAAAAAGGTTTGTATGCTGGTAGTAGTTTGAATCAATAAATAAACAAAGTTCTTAAGTCAAAAGTGTGAATTGTTAGAAGCTATCGTCAAGGGGGAGTCTGTTGGTACATCCTGTGTGACGATAGCAGTCTAAGTGATCCTACATTGTGATTTTAGCAATTGTGTGTTATATATGTTTATATATGGTTGATATTTATTAGTGTTTGTTTGTTTGAACTTGATGTAACGTATTACAAGAAGTTCAAACATAAAGTACAAAGATAAAATCAATCATAAGTAATAACATAAGTTTCAACACTTAGTTGTTTATGTAAAAGGCTAGATTCGAATCATACAAGGCTTGGCATTCGAATCTGTGATAGATTCGAATGTAGCCTAGATTCGAAGAGCCCAGATTCGAGAGTGTCTTTGTGGACAGACTCGAATGGGCCTTGGGCCAGATTCGAGTTTGGCCCACATCAGACTCGAATCAGGGTCTATAATTAGGGATAGACTCGAGATATTATCAGACTTTTTGCAGAATTCGTGACGGATTAAGCATAAAGCGATCTCGAGTTTATCAGCTTGGTGTGTGTTCTTTCGGAGAGAATCAGTTCGTAGGATCGTTCGTGTGTCATTCGTTCAGCCTCTGATAGTCTCCGTGTTTCGTAGTTGAGAGTTGTTTCCGTCTACCCGTTAACGAGGATTCCGCACTCGTTGACGGCTCCGCGTCTAGATAGATCTCGTAGTTGTAGACCTTACACTGCTGAAGCTGAGTACATTGCTGCTGGAAGCTGCTGTGGGCAGATTCTGTGGATGCAGCATCAGCTTGAAGACTATGGGCTTGTGTATAGGAAAACTCCTATTCTGTGTGATAACACAAGTGCCATAGCCATTTCTAACAATCCAGTATTTCATTCAAGAACAAAGCATATTGAAGTCAGACATCACTTCATCAGGGATCACATTCAGAAAGGTAATGTGGAGGTAAGCTTTATTTCCACTAATGGACAGCTTGCAGACATTTTCACCAAACCTCTTGATGAAACCAGGTTTAATTACCTTGTCAGTAAGCTGGGCATGTTAAACAAGAGTGACTAAGTGTTCTTAAAGGTCTAAGACTTTGTATGTCTCACACAGCTCAAGTTTTATCCGAACAGCTTAGGTAGAACAGACTATGTATGTTTTGTACTTAGCCATTTTTCTGAAAAACCTGAACAGCTTGAGCATATAACAGGCTGAACAATAACAGCTTATACATCCAGCCTGCTCTGATGGTCCATTCTCCACCTTGCTCACTCCTTCACACTGATTTACAAGACATTGTCTTGTAACCTGATCAGCTATTGAACACAACCTGTTCTTACATGGCTGAACAGGTTGAGGGAACAGTCTGAAGAGTGAACCGCTTGTGATGACCCTGCTCATCACAGGTTTGACCAACAGCTTTGACCAACAATTTTTAACTATCTTTCTTCACAATTAAGTTACTTAATTTTTGTTTTTATTTAACTTAATTACTGCGGATAATGTGGGTTACGTGTGTTAGTGATTAAAAAGGGCTCAAGTGGTCTGACAAACGGTCTGACATGGACAACCGTTCCGTTTTCCGTTAACGACTTTTTCAAATCAACCGCCCAAATGTTTCTCTCTCATACCCACTCACATTCAAATCCTATAAATACCCCCTACTGTTTCATCTTCGTCTTCCTCACTATTTCCAGAAATCCTCAAGAACCCTAAATTGACTAAATGTCCTCTGCTTCTCAAATTACCCAAACTTTCACAAATGGCTCAAAGAAATACTCCCTTTCTACCAGTATTTGTTGGTGATGATGTACAGAAACACTCATCAGTCACCACAATGCTAACCATCAAACCCACTAACTACATTGCCAACCTCACAATCCCCAAAAACTATGTGGGGAAAGGTTATGACCAAATGGTGGAGTTTTTGACAGTTCATCCGTTGAACTACGCCATGACTGCTACTCCTGGTGTCCTGTACCAGGAGATGGTGTACGAGTTTTGGTACACTTGTGCCTACAACCCCAACACCAAAGTCATCAAGGGAACTATTCTCAATGGGACTCAGACCATTGAGATCACTACTGATGTTCTCAGGGAGGTTCTTCATCTGCCAGCTGCTGATTCATATGACATGCCTCAACCTGAGAATGACCAAATGGGAAATTTGCTACGCTTTTGTGGTGTAGCAGAACCCAAAATTGGAGCCACGCTGTTCAAGAAGGATCTGTCTCCTACCTACAGTTTTCTATTTGCCTCAGTGGTGATGTGCTTCAGCAGCAAAGTTGGTTCATTTGACCAACTGAGCCGTGATGAAATCCCAATAGTCCTACAGCTGATGGATGAGACTACAATGGATATGGCTAAGTGGATTTTTCTGAACTTGAGGAACCTGGTGCAGCAAGAGACACGACCAGCTGCTGTTCGATACCCCAGGTTTCTGAGCCTCATCTTTAGGCACATTTGTGGTGAGCACTTGTACAACTCTCAGCCTTTACTTCATACTGCTGCCTTCCCTGTAATAGGGAATAGAGTTTTCTACACTGCTGTTCTTCCAAATGAGCCTCCTCTGTCAACACCAATGAGGAGGTTGTTAGGATTAGTGGAAGGACCCTCTGATGTGAGGGTGGATCCAGAAGCTGCTCCCAAGAGAAAACCCAAAGCCAGGTCCAAGCTTGTTAAAAGGACCATGGCAACCACTGAAGCTGGGCCTGTCCCCAAGAAGGCCAAAACAGCTCAGTATGAGTCTGCACCTTTAGCCTCTGTGGCTGAGGAGGAGCAGGCTCCTCACCCTGGTTCATCTATTGAACCTGAAGCCTTTATGGCTGGTGGCTCTGTGGCACCTGAGACTATAGAACAGGTCAACCCACCTGTTTCTGACCCAGTCTCTAAACCTGTCCAGTCTGAACCTCTCATCACCTCTCCACAATCACCCACTTCATCCACCAAATACCAACGCAAATCTCTAGCCAAAAAGAAACCAGCCCAAACAACCAGCTCCTCTGTTCCCTCTCAACAGGGTTCAGTTGTAAGAGAAGCCACCCCTGCTGCCTCTCCTATTTTGGGAGAAGGTTCAACACAATTGGAGCATGCTTCACTCCAACCTGAGTTCACCAAGAGTCAGCCAAAACCCTCTGGTTCCTCCCAACAGGAGCCAGTTGTACAAACAGAGATAGCCACATCAACTATTCCAGCCTCCCAACAGGCTGAGAATATTGAAAGACAGGAGTCCTCTCCACTTCATACTGTGTCCACACTGTCCCCACCTCAAACTTCTTTACACTCTGAGTATGCACGAGGTGCCCACACTACTGGTATAGACCAATCAGCAGATCAGCCTCAAACTTCTGTTCCCTATGATACAGCTGTTCAACACCAAACAGCTGCTGAGGGACCAACAACCCAAGCTGATGAACCTCAGGGAACATACCATCCCTTAGGTGAGGCTGCCCCTTCAATGCAAACTCCATCAGCAGGTTTCACCACTGCTGATGTTGAAATGCATATCCCATCTCCCCATGATGAGGTGCTTTTACACAAAGGCACTACATAGGGAACACCCATTGGCCTTAATGAAGGTGTTGCAACACAAGCAGCATCTGAAAGGCCCCCAACATCATCCCCTTCTCCTGATGATGCAGCTACAGCCACTGCTGAGGGACCCTTTGACCCCTCAAAGTTGGGCCACATTACTTTTGCCCAGGCTATGCAGCTTCTCTCAAATGTACCTCTTCCCTCTCCCTCACATCCTCATACACCAGCATCCTCATCTTCCTCTCCATCAACCCAATCTAAACAGTCCACCCAAACACCTCCATCTCCTAAAGACCTGCCTTTGAAGGATCAGCTTTCCCTGCTGACCAACAAAGTTGGTTCTTTAGAAACCTCTATGTCCTCTCTACCCTCTCTTATTTAAGACTCTGTTTTTGAACAGCTTAAGGGTTTCTTTGATCTGTTCAAAGATTCCTTCCCAGCCACTCCACAACCTGATAACTCTCCACAGCTGCTTGCACTCACTGCACATCCCTCTCCTCCATTCTTTCACTACAACAGGACTCTGTGTCCTCAATGACAGCTATTTCTCAACAGGTGTCATCTCTCCAAACTTCTTGCAATTCTACTCTTCCTGCCACCTTTGCCAGCTTGAACACACTCATTGGCTCCTTATCCAATTCTGTGTCATCAAACCTTGCTGATGTGCAAGATTCTCTTGAACTACATCTTGCACAGCTTCAAAGTTTGTTGTTCACAGCTTCTGATAGGGAAAACATTCTCAAGCTGACCTCCCTTGCTAATACCCAATCCTCTTCTCTTCAAACCTGTCTTTCCCAGCTTGCAGAGGTGAAGGACAACCTGGCTTTCTTAGTTAATAGCCTTGTTGGACCCAAGCCTGCTGACTTTGTGTCTTCAGGCAGACCCGGTGTTGAAGGTGCTGGTACATCTCCTTCAAAGGGGGAGAAGTCATCTGCCTCGAAGACTAAGTCTAAGGGGGAGAAAACTTCTTCTCCTAAGGAGATATCAGTGCCGGCAATACCCACTGGTCAACCAGCAGGAGCATCTGCAACAGGTACAATGGAAGGTGCTTCCCAAGCTGCTCAGCCTACTCAGGCTGAATCTCCAAACCCTGCTCAGTCTAAGGGGGAGGAATTCATTCCTGTGGGCAGGCCAAGCAGCAGAAGGAGGCATCTGATTCTAGAAGAAGAAGAAGAGGAGGAGGAAACTTCTGAAGCTGCTGTCACTATGGCAGCTAAAGGAAAAGAAAAAGCAGCAGTTGATTCCCACCAACAGAAAGCAGTGGAGATTAAATTTCACAAAGCCAGGGCCAAAGCAATGGGTCTTCCTATGCACAAATATTTTGAGTTTAGAGAAGAACAACTTCAAGCCCTGGAAGCTCTAAGGAAAGAAGAAGAATATGCAAAAGCTGCTAAGTCTCTTGCACTTCAAGAGGCAAAGAAAATCAAAATGTCCTCTCTAGAAGTGCAAAAGAAATTAATGGAAGCTGCTAAAGGATCAGCAGGAGAGAAGGAAGCAGAAAAAGAAAAGGGTGCTCTGGTCTCTGTGACCAAAACACAAGTACCCTCTGCAAGAGCTCAGTTCCACTTTGACAACTTGGCTAGAAGAAAATTTCAGGATGTTGCTGATAGAAGGCTAGCCAAGGAAGCAATTGTCAAACCTGTTCCCATATCAAGAAAAGGCAGTCAGTGGAAGTTGAAAATAACTAGAATGGGTGCAACAGGCCCTGAACTAGAAACGTATGACTACACTGATGTTGCACAGATGGGGTACAGGGAGTGGATTGAGATGGCAGTTGCTCTGAGTGAATCTAAGTCAGAAACGGCAAAAACAATTAGAGCATATGTCAAAAAGTTGATGGAGAGAGTGAAAAATCTTGGCCTGATTTCTAAAGAAGTCAGTGAAGGTGTCTATGTAACACAACCAAAAATAAAGGCTAGGAGGACAAGGAAAGACACTGAGCTGGAAGAACTCCTTATGATGATTGAACAAGGAGACTATGCTGTGCAAATCAAAGGAGTTAACCACAGCCTGCCCAAAGGAGTAGAGTTTGAAGAAGGGAAGGTAATTGAAGAACCTGAGTTGGGGGCATTTTTTGTAGATCCCTTAACCTATAAAAAGTGTTTTTAGAGAGCTTCAGACCTATGCGAAGTTGGTCTAAAGCAGCTTGCAGCTTTCAGAATCGCCAACTCCTTTAGACAGTCCAGCAAATGGAGAGCAGCCACCTGGGATGAGCTGAGAGGTTTTTATGACAGAGGTGAGCTTCAAGATCCAAACTTCATGTTTCTCAGAGTTGAAATTCAAGATCTGGAAGAAACAAGGGAGGAACTTGAAAGAATGTTTGAAGAAGGACTGCCACCTCCAGTACAGTGATGTCCATCTACCAATCAGGGTAGGTGAAGAATGGAAGTTGTCCATCTGTTGGACAGGCTTGCCATTATTTGCTCCCAACACAAACAGTCCAAAACCTGATGTACATTAGTTGTACTTTAATTACATAAGTTGTAATTTTTCTTTTACATTAGTTGTAATATACATCAGTTGTACTTGTGTTAAAACATATGTTGTTTTATGTAATCAAGAATCAGTGTATATATAAACTGATCTTTTACTTTACTTTGATGTTGTAATTTATTTCAGCAAATGTATTGTAAAAATATATAGTGATTTTTGATAAGGCCAGCTTAGACTAGTTATTGCAAATAGGGGGAGATTGTTAGGCACAAAAAGGCCTCAGTCAGACCTGTTCTGCATCTAAGGGGGAGATTTTTAATCAAACCTGTTGATGCATTTGAAGGTTGAATTTAAGGCCTGTTATATGCCTTATTGAGACCTGAAAATGATTTGAAATATCAGCCCAAAGCTGTTCTATATGTTGCATGTGTTGCAACAAAGACAGTTTGCCCAAGCTGTTCAGTCTGCTGAACAGGCTGGACATAAACTATCTACGCTGCTCTACACTGGTGAGTAGATTGGGCAGTTTACAAGTGTTCTGTTCTTTGTGAACAGAGCCTGTTCTTTGTGAACAGGCTAAACACTTAATGGAATATGTTTCCAACTCCTCATGTATTGTTTTTGACTACACGATCAGTTTACAAAGTCGAAGACAAAGTGGAAAACAGAACTGCTCAGCCTGCCCACGCTGTTCAGTCACATGAAGACAAAAGGATATTTGAAAAAGGGTGACAGACCTTTTTCTTATATCTAATTAGGCCTTAAAAAAGGAAGAAAGACGCAAAGTTGACATTCCTTAATTAGTTAAAGCAGTTGCAACAGTAGACAAAGTGAAAAGACAAAAGTTCTGCCCACATGAAGACAAGTCTGCTTTTCAGAATGTGCAGAAAAGTTTATGTTGTCTTTTCAACAAGACCTTCCCTTTTTCCTTTCGTCCAATGAAGAAGCTTCACTTAGATCCTCTGAGTGAGTATAAAAATAATCTTCGAAGGATTGAAAGATTAAGCCAAAAAGCTAAGTGCTAAAACTAAGAGTGGACGTGCATTCAAGTGTGTCTTTCATGCATGCAAGTCTGCTTGAATAAAACAGTGCTTGGTGTCTAAGCTGTTCTTGTTCAAGCTGTTCCTCTGAGTCTTGTAAACACAGTGAGTGATTCTTAGTGAGTGTATTCATTGTAACTTGTTTAAGTCTGTCTTAGACTAGTTAAACATACAGTTGTATCTGTCATCTCAGCTTGAACCTTTCCGCATTCAAGCTTGTTTGTAATTAACATTTGTTAATAATACATACAAACATTGAGAAAATTGTGTATAGTTTTTAAATTGCTGTATTCACCCCCCTCTACAGCTTAAGGCTATATACTTGGGATATCTTTCGGGACCTACATATATATCTATATATATATATATATATATATATATATATATATATATATATATATATATATATATATATATATATATATATATATATATATATATATATAGCACACATATGCATGCATGTATATAAATATACATAACACACACACATACATCAATGCACTTGCACATGTGTGTGTGTGTGTGTATATATATCTGTGTGACTGTGTGTAGTGTGTATATATATATATATATATATATATATATATATATATATATATATTGTTTCCATGCATGGTTTCAATGTTGAGTTTACCGAAACCCATGGGTTTATTTCGGTAACATTTCATGCAAGTTTTGGTATATATATATATATATATGTGGTTTCGGTGACTTTCATGGGAAGGTTTCGGTATCTATGGTAATACCAAAACTAAAAAGTTTCGGTAGCCTCATTGTTTCGGTATATTACCGAAACCTTAGAGGTTTCGGTATAGGTTTCAGTATTCTCATGGTTTCAGTTGATTGTAAGTGGGTTTCTGTAATATCTGGGTCTCGGTAGTGTGGGTTTCCGTATTCTTCACATATGGTTTCGGTAATTATATAGCTTTCATGGGTTTCGATATTTTTGTTTCAACATTACCGAAACCATGAATGTTTCGGTAGTTTTCAGTAAACCTCGGTATTTCTCACTAGTTTAGGTAGGGTTTCTGTATGCTTGGTTAGTTCTAGGATTTATGCTTCAAATGGCTAGAAAGACTCGATTAAATACATAATTTATAACATGCATGAGTTTGGATTAAACTTTCAAGACTTGATTTTATAAATTTTTGGATGGTTTGAAGGCAACTTTTGATTTCACACACTAGAAATCGTAGACTTTCTTTTGGACTCAAGAACACATATTTAAACTTAATAATTACCTTAAATCTTTGTAGATAGTTGTTGTGTGATGCTTGTTTGTTGATATTGGCTTCCAATCTTGATTTGTTGAACAATTTGGTGATCTTGATGAATTTGGAAGAAGATGAAGATGATAGCTGTAGGTTGAAGGAGAGAGAGCATAGAGTCTTGTTTGGTCAGATTGATGAAATGAGGTTTAAAACTCATTTTTGGGTTTTTATATTTAGCAAATTTTATTCTTTCAATTTTTGACCACGAACGTGTACTTTTATCTCTTTCTTTTTAATTTTTGAACTTATAATAATACATAACATATAATTTAACTTAATTATATATTTCTCATTACTTTTAAATAATTACATAAGCGGTTCAATTTCTAATCTTTTATTCGTGTGACACAATCATAATCCGTGTCAAGTATGTTGCTATAATTTATAATATTTAACTTAATTAAATAATTTCATTATTTAATTAAATTACAATACAAATAATATAAAATTACATTATTTAAGTCAAACATAGAATTAAAAGTTCAGTTAAAAAGCTAGGTTGTTACACAGTGAATACCGATTGTCATGTGATAAACAAAGTCTTACTGTAAGATCTCTGAAAAAAACCTCTTATGAGATTTTAAATAAACGTTTACCAAATTTAAGTGGCTTTAAAAAAATTTGGGGTGCGATGTACTTTGTGAAAAACGAAACATCAACCTAAGTTTGGTGAAAAGACAGACGAATGATACTTCCTAGGTTATGTCCCAAATTAACCAAACAAGAGGGTTTTTAATAAAACTATTGGTACTGTAGAAATTGTGTTTAACATTGATGTAACCAACATGAACCCCTAATCGGTCCAGAATGGTTATTTGATTATGACTCTGTGTTTGAATCATTTAACATTCCTTTTAGTGGTGATGCAGGAACTCTTGAGAATGACTTCTCAACATTAATCTTAATGAAGAGGGTAGGGTCTTTTCCAATTCAAGCATTCCCACGACAGGTGAAGAAAATCCATCGACAGAAGACGGGTCCCCAACAACTGAAGAACCTTCGTCACCTACTGATGGGAATCAGATAAACAGTCCTGCCTCAGACCAAAGTGATCACGAGGAGGATGTTCCATCTAAAGTCACACCACAAGGCGAAATAGGATCTAATTTGGGAGGCAATCTTCAGGTCGATGCAGTTGAAAAATCAAAAATACATAAGGATCACCCACTTGAGGATATTATTGGGAATCCAAATGCTGGTGTGTGAACTCAGAGTAATGTGAATATTAACATAGTGTTGCTATCGATGATCAATGACTCCGAGGCATTTCACACTTGTTTATACTCGTGTTTCATATCTCAAGTTGAGCCGAAGAATGTACAAATGGCTCTAAAGGACAATTCTTGGGTTGAAGCAATGCAGGAGGAGCACTCACAATTCAAGAAATTACAAGTCTGGGAGTTAGTGCCTTTGCATTGTGGAGAAGTTGCAATAGTGACCAAATGGGTCTTTAAGTGCAAAGGAGATGATTTAGCACGTTACTCGTAACAAGGCAAGACTTGTAGTCAAGGGGTTCAATCAAGAAGAATGGATAGATTACAATGAGGTGTTTGCACCAGTAGTAAGGCTTGAAGCTATTCGACTGTTTCTTGCATTTGCATCCTTCAAAGGCTTCAAAGTTTATCAACTAAATGTCAAGAGTGCCTTCTTGTACGGGAAAGTGAAGGAATTGGTGTATGTCGAGCAACCGACAAGGTTTACAGATCCTAAGTATCCAAACAGAGAATATAAATTGGACAAGGCTCTGTATGGGTTACATCAGGCACCTAGGGGTACGAGACACTATCTACTCATCTCTTGGAAAATGGGTTCTAGAGAGGGCGAATAGATAGTATACTATTCGTTAAGTGGAAGAATGAGGATTTTTTGCTGGTTCAAGTCTACGTGGACGACATCATCTTAGGGTTGTCAAATGAACAACTGTGCAAGGATTTTGAGAAGGTTATGAAGTAGAAGTTCGAGACGTTTGCCATGGGGGAGCTAAATTTCATTCTGGGTTTACAAGTTGAACAACGAAAGGAGGGTATGTTTATTCATCAGACAAAGTATGTCTATGAAATATTAGAGTGCTTATGGATGGAAGGAACAAAACTCAAAGCACATTTCAGTTCTCCAATTCAAGTCAATCACAATCTCGTACCGGGTACCGATAGTGATGCTGATGTGGATCCGACATTATATCGGGCCACGATCGGGTCACTTATGTATTTAACTGCTTCTGGACCTGACATTATGTTTGGTTTTTGTATTTGTAACAAGTTTCAAGCTAACCCCAAAGTGATGCACATGAAAGCTGTGAAGCGAATTCTGAGATACCTGAAGTCAAAACTGAAGCTTGGACTTTGGTATCATGCTGATGGAGATCTTGAATTGGAAGCTTACACACACTCGGATTATGGATGGTGCAGCTTGAACAGAAAGTCAACAACGGAAGGTTTTCAATTCTTAAGAGGGAGACTGATGTCCTGGCAATGCAAGAAACAAAGTTCGGTAGTCGTATCCTTGTGCGAAGCTGAATATGTAGCTGCAAGTAGTTGTTGTTCACATGTTCTGTGGATCCAACAACAATTGCGGGATTACGGTTTGACTTAAACTCATACTCCCATTAGGATACACAGTCAATCCACGATTGCTATAACCAATAATCCGGTAAAGCACACTAAGACTAAGCACATAGATATACGCCATCATTTTATTCGTGACTGTACAAAGAAAAACCTGATTAAATTGGTAAATGTTCCAACGGAAGACAACTATGCGGATCTGTTCATAAAAGCATTTGATAGATCACGCTTTGAGATGTTAGTCCAACTAAACGGGATGCGAAATCCAGAAAAACCAGACCTCAATAGATAATCTTTCTTTTAAATTTTTTTAAGTCTTATTTTTTCTTATTAGTTAATTACTTAAAAATAGAGAGAAAAGCATAAAAAATTCAAAAAAAAAAATAGAAAAATGAAAATACAGAGAGAGGTCTTAGAGTCCAAGATACAACATGACGAGATTTAGCGAAGCCTAACAAACTCTAAGTGTTCAACTTTCACACATAATACACCATAAAATTTCAGTGATGTATAAACTCATGTTCTGATGTGTCGGTAAGCTTAACCATGAAAATTCTCCTGAAAGCTAATAAAACAATGAAGAAAATGTCATATGTGTAACTAACTTAGATGTATGACCAATAGGTGTTAATTTCTGTGTTAGAGGTTCACATATAATAATTATGAATGAGGTCTGTAAATAAATCTTGTGGATGTATATCTTCATCAGAATACATCTTAAATAAAGAGCAAGCATGAGACGTAAAGAAAGTCAAGACATGTCGCTTTGTTGTACGTAAGTACAGACCTGTCACCATTGTTTTGACTTAACCTAGCAAGATATGTCGCTTTGTTGTACGTAAGTACAAACCTGTCACCGCTATCTTGGCTAAATAAAAGAAGTATGCTCTACCCTAAGACAAACTTAGACACTCTGTTTATGTAAATATAGAACTGTGTCCGACGTTTGCCTTTTAAAGATGATTTGCAAATACCAAAAAGTCATAATGATTGTATGTCTGTCTTGATCACAAAAGTATGTCTAAGTGTGGGACACGTAAGGTAATTTTCGATAAATAAAAAGGCCAAAGAAAAATTCTAAGTGTTGCGTGTTTAAGTGGACAAGAATACCGACAATCGACATGGTATGTTAAAACAAACAATAAAGGGATATTAAAATTCCAAAGTGTGAAAGTGCAACACCAAAAAGTGCGTTGGCAAAGCTATCTGATTGAGCCTTCTATGACTCTCTCGCAAAAATAGTTAGTTTGTTTTATTTTATCTTTAAATTTTTGCAATTTATTTTTGCAATTTATTTTTATTTTCATTTTATTTTATTTTTATTTTATTTTACTTTACTTTATTTTATTTTTAATTTACTCGGTAAATCTTAAATATGTAGGATCGAGGTCAGTTACTTGTATGCATTTTAGTTGGAAAAACAAAAGATGCGTGATAATTTGTTTCCTTAATGTGAAGTGTTCCGTAATAAGTTGAAAAAATTGAAAATTTTCAAAGTTTTTCTAAATTTCAACTTAAGTTCGTGAAAACCTAAGTCCGTACGAACTTGTGAGAGAATAAGTTCGCACAAATTTAAGTTTGTACGAACTTAAGTCAACTAAGTTCGTAGCATAGTAGGTGGGCCTATAAATAGTGCAAAGACACCAAATTCGTTCACCTACTCACGAACTTCTCTCCTCACGAACTTAAAATCGGCGATCACAAACATATAACGGCGACCATGAACTTGTTGGATATCATATGAATTTGCTTCTGTTTCTCGAAGTTCTAACTGTTCACTCTCAAAATTACACCTACTTTCTTTTGGTTTAGCTACTAAACAGTAAAGTAAGTAATAGTTGCGAGTTTAAATGACTTTTATCGTGTATTTTTAAGTTTAGTTATCCAAAAAACTTAAGGTTATAAACTATAAGTTTTAGGCTAAAAGACTTAAAACGAAGCATTCATAAACTCGATTAGAACCTTTTAGGACTAGTTTCATTCGTTGATTAAGTCTAAAAAGTTGTAAATAAGGAGTTTTGTTGTTAAGATCTGTAAGTTCGTGCAAACTTAATTCAAAATATCTACAAGTTCATACGAACTTATTCAAACTAAGTTCGTGCGAACTTAAATCTAAGTTCGTACGAACTAAAAATAAGTTCTTACGAACTTATTTGTTTTCAAAAAATTCAGTTTTCCAAACTTTTAACGGTTTATTGCATGTGGAGGAATGCCAGAGCGTGCGTTCGTCAATAAGCACAATATCGTGGTGAGCATAGATATGCAAGCACCAGAGGAAGGCCAATACCGGGAAATTCTTGAATTTTTGACGAGATCTCGGGTAGTGTATGCGTCGACTCACAACCCTACCTCGATGATACAGTACATTCGCCGGTTCTGGAGTACGCTACATTTAGACAGCTCGGTAATGCCCCCAGTTCTCCGAGCGACAGTAAATGTCCAGGCAATTGCTTTCTCGGTTGAAGATCTGAGAATGATTATGAATTTGGGAACTGAGGCACCGGAGAACTGTCCGATTGATTTTCCAGCTCCTCTATGACGAGGAGCTTTTCAATGAATGGGGTATGCTAAAGATCTGAATAAGGCCTCATATATTAAGAGCGGGTTGATAGGGTAATGGAGATATCTGATGCACGTACTGCTAGTCTGTCTAGCTCCAAAGAAGGCCGGTTTTGACGTGATGACACCCAAGCTACAGTCAGGGATGATCTCACTTTTGTATAACAAGACGTATAGTTTTTCAAGCTTCTTTTTTGACGAATTTGTTCATCATATAACGGTGCCCAGTCGCGAAATATTTTTCTGTATCCGCGCTTTGTGATGATGATAATCCGTCACTACTTGTCGAATTTGCCACCTTCTCCTGAGGTGGTAGTTATAGCACGCATTGACAAAAGGATTTTTGCTGACTGTCAAAGTCATAGCCAGAGAAGGGCGCAGAACATTTGACCGCAGATTACTCCACTGTTCGGAGCTCTACTTGATCCAAACTATGTTGCTCCAGCTGGAGATGCATGGTTGGACAACAAGCCACAAGTCCCTTCAGCGGCATAAGAAGCAGCTGTTCCAATCCAGCGTCTGCCTATGTCAGCACCGGAAGCAGTACCTACAACACCGGTAGCTCGAGTGGACGAATGACAAGAGGTATTAGAGGATATTTTTGCTCACGGGGGAGCAGCTCAACAAGCTATTGCAGAAGAAGTAATTCAGGATATACTTCACCCCTGTGAAGCATCGGGCATCATTTTTGAGGACATCAACAACTATCAGCCGGAAGATGCTACATTGGCTGTGGAGACTGAGTCTGAGACAGAGTCAGACGTAGATAGAGATCTTAGGGAGGCTGCAAATCCCTCAATGACTTTTGGTCGTTACGGTTCTAGAGTTGTTGTGTTGCAACAGACTGAACAACAACAGTCTTGGCAACTACAAGATAAAGACGATGATGAAGCGTTTGAGACTGAAGAAGAGGCTATGGTTGCAAGGCATCAAAGGACAAAACGACAGAGATTAGATCAATCCATGTCTTCCACCTCCGTATCCGTACCACCAGAAACCACGACAACCACTCCATCCACATCCACACCGTCCGACAGCTAAAGTCTTCTTCAACTGAAAGCTCAAGTTGATAATCAGATGGTTCAAATACTTCAACTGACAAGGGCAGTCCTCGAGCTACAACAGCATAACGCAAATTTGGATCAGATAGTGGCTGACCAACAACAAAAGATTGCAACCCTTAAGGCTATGTTGGAGATGTTAATGAAAGATCCTACAGCTCAGGGGGAGAGTTGCAGAGAAGACGCCCTGAGGCAAAGTCAGAGGGATGATGAGGGAGACAACCCCAGTGCACGAAAAGATAGTGAGCTGGCAAATCTTTCTAAACAAGAATTTGCTCAGCTAGCTGATCCGCATGGGGAGTCTGGATCAGGCACTGAAATAGGAAAAGGCAAGGCTCCAGAAGCTATAGAGATTATTGAAGAAGAAATAATTGGAGCCTTGACCAGGTTAGAAGAGGATGAGAGAAGGTTTGATTTTGAAGATTACTTGGATCCAGAGGATCTCGAGGAAGGAGAAATCATTCCTGAAGATGTTACAAACTGGAAATTAGATGATGACTAATAGTAGATGAAGATGATGAAGTTGATGAAGTGGTTATACAGAAGCAACCTGTCACGGAGCAATATGTGAATAAAGATCAGAATGTGATAGACCTTGATATGTGACATCTGCATGTAATGATGAATCAGAGTCTGACATGCCTGACAGGGAGCTGACTAAAGAAGAGAAAAGGAAATGGTGGTTTAGAAAAGAAGAGAAGAAGACATACTTGGCAGTGAAGAAGAAGATGAAGCTGCCAAGTCCAGGTTAGTTGACATGTGGAATTCTAAGGTGGTTCTTTGACAGGGAACTGAAGCTATTCATTCTTAAAAGAAAAGATGGGCTATAGTACCTGAGAAGAAGGCTAAAATACTTTAGTTCACTTCCCAAGTGTGAAGTAAAAGAGTTGGCCTGGAAAGAATTGATCAACCTAGGAGACGACCCTTATGCTGAAGTTGTTGCTAAAATCATCAGAAAAGAGGATCGGTCTAGAAGGTGTGAGAGAATTAAACCAAGGGTTGGTAAAAGAGTCATGGATGAAACAAGAATAGATCTTCTGATTGGTAAGCCATGGATTAAAATGTTTTACAAACCTGTTAAATGCTTAAAGAAGGTCCCGTTAAAGACTTTGCCACAGGATGTTCTGAGTAACCTAAAGTGGTGGTATGTCGACAACGAGACAGCCGAAGCAGTAATGAAAGATCAAGATGAGAAAGTGATTTTGAAAGTATATGATCCTCTGCATCTTGAAACCTCTCTCAGGGTGACCTGCAGAAGCTTCATGAGCAGCCAATTTTCTTTCAGGAAGGTTCTAGTTCAGAAGGCAAGACCTACCAGAGAGTGGTTAAAGTTTGCGTTGAACAGAGTTTATATGCCGGTAGTAATATAAATAGGCCTAGTTCTATAGATCAATGAATACCAACTAGAAGCTATCGTCAAGGGAGAGTCTGTTGGTACACCTGGTGTGACGACAGCAGTCTAGTTTTGTTATAGATAGTCATTTGTAATAGATAGGGCCTTATTAATACAGTTCATGATTGTTTGTTCATATTTATGTCTTATGTTCATTATTGTGTATTGTGTTCATGTTTGCATGATTAAGTTCATGATAGCTAGATAAGTTCATAAGATATGAACTTATGGTGAATAAGTCCATGAGATATAAAGTTATAAGGATAAGTTCCTGAGGCATGAACTTATGGTGATAAGTTCATGAGGCATGAACTTATGGTGATAAGTTCATGAGATATGAACTTATGATAATAAGTTCATAGGGTACAAACTTATTCTCATAAGTTCATACGAACTTATCAGCATGGGCTTGAACTTATAAGTTCGTGGGCTTGGGCCATGCACGAACTTATGCTTGGAAATTGAAAAAGACTTTGAAGAATTCGTGGAACTGGGTTTCAGACGATTTGAGAGAGTTTCAGAGCTTTCAATAGGAGCAATACATCTTATAGGGTCGATACTTGTTCGACTAGCATCGTGTTTGGCTCTGTGTTTCCGTGTGATCGATCCGTTAGCGTTAAACTAGGATTCCGCACTCGGTTGACGCCGTCATGCCTTGATTAGATCCGTAGAGGGTGGACCTTACAAATCTGAAGAAGGATGTATGTCTACTATCAAAGGCATCTTCAATGGAATCCAGGTTATGGCATCACCGTCTTTCCCATTTGAACTTCAAAGAACAGACCAACCTTACAAAGGGAGGTTTAGAAAAATGTCTTCCAACTCTCCGATTTCAAAAGGAGCAGTTATGTGCGGCCTGTGAGAAAGGGAAAATGGTGAGGGCTTAACACAAAACAAAAGTTGAACGTTCTTCAACTAGGTCGTTAGAGCTACTTCATATGGAATTATGCCGGACAATATGTGTACAAAGCATCAATAAGAAGAAGTATGTTTTGGTGATCGTTAATGATTACTAAAGATATACATGGGTGTTCTTCCTGAGATCCAAGTCTGAAGATACTGAGGTGATAATTGACTTCATACGCAAGATACAAGTCAAGTTGCAGGTTTTTGTCCAGACCATTAGATCTGATAATGGTATAGAATTTAAGAACAAATCGCTAGAGACATTTCTTAGTTCTGTTGGAATATCGCATCAAGTTTCGGCAGCTCGTACCCCACAACTTAACGGTGTAGTTGAATGACGAAACCGAAAGCTTGTGGAATCTGCAAGGACGATGCTAGCATATTCAAATCTGCTGCTGTTCCTCTGGGCTGAAGCTGTGGTAACTGTGTGTTTCACCCATAAGAGATCGACGATAAATAAAAGATTCGGAAAAACGCCATATGAGCTGATGAATAAACGAATTGCTGATATAAAATCTTTTAATGTTTGTGGTTGTAGGTGTTTTATCTTAAACGATAAAGACAACCTGGAAAAATTCAATCAGAAATCTGATGAAGGAATTTTCATCGGATACTCAAAAGAACCAGTGTCATTCCGAGTCTTCAATTAATGCACATAGACCGTCAACGAAAGCGTCAACATTAAATTTTATGAAGGGATCGTCATGGCTCATGGATATGCCAGTTCAGGACCCGAGTCTAAACAGACAACATTCTGTGAATTCATCAGAGCTGAAAGAGGATCTGAATAATTGAAAGAAATTGTTTAAAAATTTTTATGAAGCTACTATAAAAAGACCAAATCTAATGTTCCAATTTTGTTTCCTGATAGGGTTACTGATGATCCTGTCGTAGTCTTAGATCATTGACATCAACCTATTTCTGAAGATAATGGAGGTGATGATGTACACGTTCCCTCTGAAAAGTGTACAACAATCTCAAGCTCCAGAATCTCATGATATTTCCTTGAATACTAAAAATTTTGAATTCCCTACTTATGTTGATATTCAATCAACATCAGAACCTATCCCGCGTAAACCCTACCTGGATTTGAATCCTAATCAAGACCAACTCAAACCTTATCCTCATTCTTTCAAATGGACAAGGGACCATCCACCTGAAAACATCATTGGTGATCCCTCTGCTTTTGTACAAAACCAGAGAGCTACCATAAATGAATGCCTCTTCTCAAATTTTTTGAGCATAATATAACCCAAAACCGTGAAAGAAGCTCTTCACGATGCAGAGTGGATAGCAGCGATATAAGACGAGCTCAATCAATTTGAGAGGTTGAGAGTTTCGCGATTAGTGGAAAGAGCGAAAGACAAATCAATCATTGGCACAAAGTGGATTTTCAAGAACAAGAAAGATGAACATGGTGTCATCATTTGGAACAAAGCGAGACTCGTGGAAAAAGGATATATAGTCAGCTGGAGGGAATAGATTATGATGAAACATTTTCCCCCTTTGCCCGAATAGAGGCCATTAGAATGTTTTTAGCATTTGCAGCTCATAAGAATTATACCGTATATCAGATGGATGTAAAAACTGCGTTTTTGAATGGGGAGTTAAAAGACGAAGTATATACATATCATCCCGAAGGATTGGGCTTTGCTTTTCATAGTCATAAAACTACTACGTACAAAGAATTTTTCAAGTTTAAAACGACCATTTTTAGAGGTGTTTAAGATAGGGAAAAGGCTCGTTTAAAACCCTATGTTGGCCATTTTTGAGCTGTTAGACTTATCGGTTCCCAAATAATATTTGGGGGTTCAAAACTCCATACTAAATTATGAAAACCTGTAGATATTTAGTTCAGACATAGATCTAACTTCTGAAAGAAGAATCAACTCATTTCGTTAAGTTTTGAAAATCCAAATTTCATATCCTTGAAACAACTTGTGATTCTTGTTGTTTATTCAAAAACCACAAGTATAAAAGGAAATGAAACACATTTATATAACTTGTTTTCATATTAGTCATGTTTACATTATGTGTTTATATATTTATAAACACATTTGAAGAAAAAAACTTTAAAACAAAGCTAGTTCTTCATAAACTTGACTTTTAATGAAACTTGTTGTTGGTAAATAATGGAAGACTTATATTAACATAAATAAAAAAAGTAATAAGTTAGTATTTACTTACTTTGATGTATCAAGTATGAAAATGTTTATAAGAGTTCTAGTTGCACCAAAGAGACTCTTGAAAAGCTTGAATTCTTGAAGAATAAAGGAAGAAAACAACTTTGGTTGTGTGTGTGTGTGTGTGTGTGGCTATGGACTATTTTTAGTGAGTAAAATGAGAGGTTTTTCTCTTGCAAAGGTGTGAGAATGAATGAGAAATGAGCTCTCTATTTATGAAGAAAGTTTGTTCTTGCAAATGGAGGTTGAGTGAGGATTTGGGTGAAGTGAAAGGAGATGATGAAGAAGGATTTGATTTTTATGGTGAATGGGGTGTGGATTAAAAAATGAAAGTCAAGAGCTATGTTGTGTACCTTTACATGGCTGGACAAGTAGGTGTATTTATAGGGTATTTCATTATTTTTTATGTACAAAAGTATTTAGAATGTATTCTTGTATTTTCCTTTTTTAGGTAAATTCATAAATACTTATGAATGCATTAGTTTAATTAATTCTTTTAGTCTTGCATAATTAATGTTAAGTAAGTTTGCGAATGCATGATTAGTGTCACTAATCTTAATTTAATTATGTACTTAGTTGAATTAATCCATCATATCGTAAATCGATCGGATTAATTAATTTGTCGTTTCATCTCACCGATGAAATTGTTTCTAATTGAATTGAATTTTCTTATGAATTTTGTTAATCACCTTGATTAGTTGCTAATGACCACTGATTAGGTTATAACTTGCCAATAACTACTGATTAAGTTATAGATGCTAACCTGGTTTTGTGCCGGATGTTACAATAACAATCAATGGTTTCATCGTAATTCCATTAAAGCAGCCAGTACCCCACTGGCGATTGCACACCCCACCAGCCACTCATCTCCTTTCCAACAAAGAGATGTTTCATTTTTGCACGGGGATATTGCACAAGATCTATCCTGGGATCATTTGGATTCCATGTAATTTGTAATTAATACACAATTGCCCAGTGTACATTCATTCAAGCACCAGTCATAGAACACATACAACTTAGGACACTCGAGTCAACTTCATCTGTTGAAGTAAGTACAGAAGGACTTAGTGTCCCTGTCAGAACAACTATAGTGTCGGAAGCGTTTGTTGCTCCTTCACTTGAAGTAGTTGGAAGCCCTGCCGGAGTCACACAAATACCAACTCTAACAGCAGGCCACACGGAAGTTCCTAATATAAGTTCAACCGTCGTGACAACTGGAAGTCTACTTGACCCAAGAGTTAGCACATTACCTCTTGTCGCTGAGACGAGGTTCAATGAGGCTATAGCTGGAGTAACAAATTAGATGTCCACACAGTATGCCGAAAAGATGAACTAGATAAACAATATTCAAAGACTGTTGAAAGGGAAGGCTACTGCAGAAGTGGATGAAAAAGAAAAGCAGATTTCGAATAATGAGTTGCGTGACTACTGTGTACAGTAGTTTGATGAAATGAAGGAAAGAATGTTGAGTTTAGAAAACACTGTTGTAAGTGCGTTTGGCTCCTTATCTGAAAGATTATCATTCTTTGAGCAATCGTGGAAGTCACAAGCTTCAGGTTCAAAATGAAAACATGAGGATCATGACGACTCCGATGATGCTCCTCATGAGGGGGGGAAGAGGAGGAAGCTTGGTGACACAGAGCTTTAAATGGTTGTTTTTATTGAGAAAGAGACTGGAGGTGAAGGTGCAGGAGAAGCAGAAGGCTCAACTGAAAAACCGGTTAATGCTTAGAGTGAGTTGGAATTGATTCTATATGAGGATGTTCCAGTTCTTTTGAGTATACAATCTGGTATATACAAGTTTGAAGAGTATGATGATTCTGAAAATGAAGTAGAAGAAGAAATGTTTAGAATTGAAGGAACTGAGAAAGAAATTGATGTGCCTGAGGAAGAAGTATTGGAATGATCTGATGTGACTCTGAGAGATGAAAAGATAGTTGATGAGGAAGAGCTGGTTTAAGAAATCTTAAGAGATGAAATGCCAACACCAACGGTTGAAAAGCCTGCGGTGACGGTTACAGTAAAAGAAGAATATGATTCGTTTCCGGTTAGTGATGTGGTGCCAGAATCAGTTAAAGCATTGAATGAAGTTTATTTGATGGATAAGTTCTTCAAGAGTTCAATTTTGGCAGATGAATTTCAACGTCATCATCTTTTGAGATATGCTGTATAAGAATAAGTGCAGAAAGAAATAAATGATATGGTGAGTTTGTTGAATGAAGGCGAATCATTTTGGAAAACTGAATGCAGACTTCATAAAGAAAAGGAATAGACTTCCATTTTTGGAAGATTACTTAGAGAAGAAGATATTCTGCAAAAGATATTCTCCATGTTCATTTGTGAAGTTGTTCAGAGTGATTGAGTCGAACATGCCAAATCTTGTCAATTACGCTCATTTTCATCATAATAAAACTCAGCGGATTGAAGAAGTAAGGAGTGAGCATAGGATAGTTGATTTTTGATAAGGATTGAAAAATATCGTTTTGTCAATGTATTCTATCCTACATTCACTGTGACGAGAGCTGATGGAAAGACATATACTTTTAGTGAATCAGATTTGTTTAAGATCAATTTGGTTGATGTTAAGACTTGTTTGATGAGTTGTGTCGAAATAAGAGAGAAGAAAATTATCGATTTTCATATAAAGCTTTATTCCAGTTCATGCTCACAAATTTGGTTCTTATGTCAGTTCAAGATCTTCAAATTTGGGTTGAGAGAGGGATGAGAAGAATAAATGTCACTGCGCCAAACAGACTTATCAAAAATATGGAAAGACTGAAGAGTTCCAAGTCGTTCTTGCCAAGCATCCAGTGGTTATTTACAAACAAGGATCACAAGAAGCGTTCCATGCGGATGATTTAACTAAATAACTATTGTGATGGTGCATTTCAGTAGGTAATGACGGCGCTGAAAGGAAAACTTGCTTATGATGCAAAGCGGCGATCGAAAAAAGGAGGCATAAGTCCAGGAGATAGAAAAATGATCGTAGATTTTTTTGCAAAGATTGAGTCCAGATTAATGAGCAGAAAGAGCACGAGAAGGTTTGAGATGAAGTTGGGACTTAAAGATTGAAGACTGATTACCATTCATAAAAGAGGGAGATTGTTGAAAAATATCTTTTTTTATGAATGTAATAAGTCTACGGTGTATTTTGTAATTCCTTAATAGTTTTGTTTGTGTATAAATAGATGTACATGTACTGTAGACGGACAGGACTTGCACGGATATTCTCTGATTGTACGGATTGATCTCGTAGGTTTCAGTGCATTGTATTTCAAGAACCGTATTGTAATTCATTCTCTGGAATCAATCATTCGGTTAGTGTTGTTCCAATGTTGTTCTTATTAGTTTGAATCTTAATTGTGATTGTTATTATTGAATATCAATAACTAATCGGAATCGTAAATAATTAATTTATTAGCAACCCTAGGTCGTTGGTGTTCTCACTTCTTTCTTTAAGTTTTTTTATTAAAGATATAATTATTTTTCCAAAACTCTGCTCAATCATTTCCTTCTGTTACTTAGTTTTTATTATTAGTTAATAACTATCATAGAATAATATTGATAAACACATGCTCCCTGAGGAGATGATCCCACTTACCCTAGCTGTAAGTTAAGGTGATTGGTGTTTTTATAAATTATTTGAACGCTTTACAATGAGCGTGTCAAAATGGCGCCATTGTCGGGGAGCTAGTGCACTTATTTTTTTACGGTGCTTGTTTAGTTTACGTTGTTTCATTTTAGTTTTTCGTTAATTTTGATTTAGTTTTTTAGTTTTGTGTTTTAGTTATTTGTTTAATTGTTTGGAATGAAGTCTTCATATGATTATGATTACTATCCTTCCAAACGTGGTTAGTCGGATTATACTGATGATCATGATTTTTATTATTCGAGTTGTGATTCGTACAATCCATGGGAACGACATCTGGATTCCGATATGGATTATGATGTTAGTACCCATCTCAGCGACAGTCATACGATGAAAATCGATATTGTCAAGTAAATTTTATGAGAGAGTGCATGACATTTATGGAGGCAAACACTAAGTATCTCAAATGTCTCGTAAACACATGGGGATAAGTCACTGAATTGGTCCTAAAACAAGAAGCTGAGATGGAGAAGTACATGGAGCCGGATGACGACTTTGATGAGGAGTGAGGATTCGAGCATGAAGTTATCCATCAAGAAACATCCTCAAAATTGTTGAACTTTAATGGGGAAGAGAGAGTCGAAAATGAAGTTGTCATAAAAGAGGACTCACTGCTACAACCCTTAAAGGAGCTAGCTCCATATTTCGAACTCCATTATTTCAATTAGCATTTAAAATGTTTTATGCCTGAAACTAGCTAAAATTCAATGTTAATTGTTTTTCATGATTTTTCAGGTACCTACGGAGTATGGATCGCATGAAGGGGAAAACCGATAAACTATCTGGGTAATGTGTGTGGACAAGGTGACAAACCACATTGAAGAGGTGTCGTCTGGCTGAAGACGTAAAACTTAGCGCTTCTTGGGAGGCAACCCAATGAACTTTGTGGGTATGTTCAATAAAAACCCTCATGAGACTATAACTCGTCCACCTGGGCTACCATGGGTTTAAAGACTTGTTGTACATGCTAAGTTCAATCGTAATCCCTACAAAAGTGAGGTTTAGTGTAGATTTATGTTTATTTAATTTTATGTTTAGATTTATTTGATAAATTAATTAAGAGAGTCACCAATTTATCATATGGTTGGTAAATGAAATCTGAAACATTAAAGTCTGATTTCGTTTTCTTGCTCGGGATGATCAAAGTTTAAGTTGGGGAGGTTTATCGGCTCATTTTTATAGACTTTAATGTGTTTAAAAGATAATATTTTATATACAAAGTCTTGGTATAATGCTACTTTTAGTTGTTTATTTCAATTTAAGGATTAAAGCTTAAATGGAGTTAAAGTCAGTAAATGAGCAAAGCAGAAGTCCAATCGGGGCTAGGAAGTCAATTAGAAGCAACTCAAAAAAAATTCAGCGCTAGAGGCGCAGTTCCAGCGTACCCTAGCGCAGGCCGGCCATACCCCCGGGGGCAGGACTACGCCCAGGGCGTACCCTGTGGTGTAAAAATGCTATACTTGCTTTTGACTTCCAAAACCCTACGTAACTCGACCTCTATGTATATGGCGCGCCTGTAGTCGATTTCAAGTTGAATATCAAGAAGAAAGGATCGCAAAGTCTCAGATTCATCATCCACGATGTAGTAGGTATGAGACCCAATGGCGAAGGATTAGAGTTTGGCTTCTTCTACACTTCATTGTTTCATCTGTCAATCCGAAAACTACGAAACATGTTCCTGACAAGTTCAATATTTTGTACGCGTTGGTTGATGATCATACTATTGTCGTTTAAAGGTTTGTTTATTTTCAAAGTATTTATGTTTTCCGTTAGTTTATTCTTGTAACGAATGATATGTTTAATTTAGTTTTCTGTCTGATTATTATTCAAAGATGTTGTTCCATTCGTTTCTAATTCTATCTTTATTGCAAGACGAGTTGTAGCCGTGTTACATGTCGTGTCGAGCTCATTAGATTAGGAGTTAACACGGACTGTGAACATAACATGATTCGTGCCCAGAATATGGATTGTTATAGATTTGAGTATCATAACTATGTCTATGTGGTTAGGTTACAAAGATAACTAATCGGAATCGTAAATAATTAATTTATTAGCAACCCTAGGTCGATAATCTATAATTCCACCCAAACCCAATTTCCGAAGTCGTTGGTGTTCTTAGTTCTTTCTTTAAGTTTTCGTATTAGAGCTATAATTATTTTTCCAAAACTCCGCTCAATCATTTCCTTCTGTTACTTAGTTTTTATTATTAGTTATTTTTCCTTCCGGTTTCGATGCCTACGTGGACAATTTTTTAATGACATGGCTACCCGTTTTTATAGAATACCCGGTTTTATCTACGTGGCAACACGTTTTTTAAAATCACCCGGGTTTTTTAAAAAACGACGTTATAAACCTGCGTGATTTCTTAATTTCATACGGCATTATAAACCCGAGTGATTTTAAAAAACGGGTTGCCACGTAGATAAACCGGGTATAATTTAAAAACGGGTAGCCACGTCACTATAAAATTGTCCAATGTAGGCATCGAAAACGGAAGCAACCGGTTAAAAGGTACCCCAACTACCAAATTGGAACAATTTTGAAATTTTGACTACCAAATGTGCAAAAAAAATGTTCAGTACATAAATGTGTACAAACTCGAAAGTTCAGAGCTATTTGATGTCATTTTCCCTTCTTATTATTAGTTAATAACTATCGTAGAATAATATTGATAACCAAATGCTCCCTGAGGAGACGATCCCACCTACCCTAGCTATAAATTAAGGTGATTGTTGTTTTTATAAATATTTTAAACGCTATACCACGATCGTGTCGTTTAACCTGTAATCCTAGAAAGAATGTGAGTTCCCCCATCATGCTCATCTCATATTTAGATTTCATGAACAATGAAAAGTTCTTGCACAGCTGTTCATTACTAGAACGAAATATAATGTCATCCACATAGATTTGAACAAGCATAATGTCATATTTCACCTTCTTTATGAACAATGTAGTATCCACTTTTCCTCTGGAATATCCAATTCTCATAAGGAAGTCAGTAAGAGTAACATATCAGGCTCTAAGAGCTTGTTTGAGACCATAAAATGTTTTGTCCAACTTATAGAAAAAACCTGGATGTTGGTCGTCCACAAAACCTGGGGGCCGCTTGACATATACTTCCTTTTGCAGCTTACCATTTTCCATGCTCTGGTAAGCAGCGTATGCAAGAAACAAACGAATTACTTCCAGCCTAGCCAGAGGAGCAAATGTTTCATCATAATCAATACCTTCCTCTTGTCTATACCCTTGAGCAACCAGTCTTGCCTTATTCCTAATGACATGACCTTGCTCACCCATCTTGTTTCTGAATACCCACTTGGTGCTAATTATTGTTTTTCCTTTAGGCATGAGGACCAGCTTCCATACTTTGTTTCTTTCAAACAGATTAAGTTCTTCCTGCATGGAAGTGATCCAATTGGCATCTTTCAAAGCTTCATTAATCCTATTTGGCTCCATCAGGGATACAAAACTTGAAAACAGTTTACATGCAACGAGATTATTGATTTAACAGTTTACATGCAACGAGAATTTAAGTAGAGACTTGACTTTTGACTTTTGACTTTAGCTCTGACTTTGATTTTAAGCGCGATTTTTGCAAGGCTACCGCTATCAGCCAGACATTATGAGACATAGGACTTAAAAGATCGGTTGATGTTTAATCCCATGCACACGATTTTAATTATGGGGATCAGCCACATACTGGGCTAGCTACAGGTAAATCAACGTGGGCGAACATCAGAGTAGACGTAATCATAGACTGACATAGACTTATATGCATTTCTAGGACATGTGTGACCCATTAGGTCATCTTTGGTCTTACTTGCAAATTTACTTATTCGTATGCATGTAACGTCATTTTATGCATAATTAACCAACTAATCACTTTACATAAGTGATTTATGTGACTTATAACATGTTTATATGTGTCATTATTTCATAACCCATACAATTGATTAATTCATATAATCAATCTATACATATTCATTATGGTTGAAGAAATGTTCAATATGATCACACATATATGATGCTACTTACAAAACTAATGAATGTCTTGATCATTTACAAATATGCATACTTATAAACAATTACTACAATGGTTTTATGCTTTAATTTAACACTTGTAAGTATATATAATTATAATCAAGGCTGTGATTTACGACTTTATACATAATTACACATCTATACTTTAACTTGATGCCACAATGCGAATATATGTAAGTAAAAAGAAAGCACTGATGTGATTATAATTTATATATATAAGGATTGTTGTTGAACACACATCTGAGATTTGTATTTATATATGTTCTGGTGTTGTCCCATATTGTTTCTATCACATACACACTCTGCACATATATAATCAACAACCCTTTTTCCTTAATTCATGTGTGTGCATTTAAATTGTTTAGATATATCGAAACTTTAAGTCTGCTGTAAACCTGTATATATATATAGCTGGTATTACTACTGCACATTTACATAAAAAGAAAAGGAAACAGGGGCTGCTGGTTTTGTTCAATTTATATACATCCGAGAAACAAAAAATAAAAGAAAGGTTGCTGGACTGTTTTAGGTTCACATACAAACATACTATATTTATGAAAGCAAAAAGGCAATGGGCTATTGACACTTTTTATTGCACACACAATGCACACACATCTCTTATCCGCATAAAAGGAAAGGTTTCCTGCTGCTTTTGCTTACTGTTTGGACAGGATACATCGACAGACACATACACATATATGTACTTATATGAAACAAAAAGCTGTTGGACTATTATACCTTAAAAACATTTTTTCGGTAGGTGTTTACCGAAAACCTTTAAGTTTAGTAACCTTGGGTGGGTTTCGGTAGCATCCTGTGGGTTTCAGTATTTTATACGGTTTTCATGTAGTCTCGGTAGATTTCTGGTGGTTTCGGTACTGCAAGGTTTCGGTACATCTCAATACTTCTCAGTACACATGCAAACACACACACAAACAGCAAGTGCACATTTCTGTTTCCTCTTTTCCTTTATTTGTAACAGCGGAAACAACAATTTTGAAGGGTAATTGATGCTCTAAATTATGAACAAACACTTATGCATGTATCTAAACCTATAGCCAAAGCCCAAAAAGGCCTTCCTGGCTTTCTTTCTTTCAATTAACAGGAAAAAGAGGGACAGCTAGAACAGAACTTTATTTAAGTTTCTGAAATTTACTTTAAAGCATAAATTTATACACTAAAAATGCTTATGTACTCTATTGAACATGTAGTTATAACATGCATATGCTTTATCTTAAACTTTCAACACAAAGGTTTTCTTATTTTTGAGGTTCAGTTGAGTTTATTAATTTCACAGAAGCCGTGGCTTCCTAATAAATCAAAGAACAAAATTTAAGAACAATTTCACCTTTAATTTTTGTAAGAATTGTTGTTGGGTGCTTGCTTGTTTATTCTTGACTCATATTTTGAGTTTTGTTGCAAATTTTTGTGATGTTCTTGATGAAGAACTGTGTATTTCTTGAGAGAGAAGTAGAGAGAGATTAAAATTGCTAAAAATGAGAGCAAATGTTCAATTTTTTTATGGATTATTTACATAAGTTTCAACTTCCATAATTTGGCCCCAAACTTTTATTTCTTGTCATATTTAAACTTTAAACTATAACATAACATATAATTAACTTTATAATTAATAAATTTTGTTACTAAAATGAAATTACATTACTAATTTGTTGATTACAAGTTTCATTTAACTTAGTAATTAACGTTAAGCTTGTTAATCACTATTAATCAAAGTTTGGGTTGTTACAGAATGGGCTCCACCACGCATAACTTTGTCCTTGAAGTTGTCTATGTTCAGATCGATGTAACTTAGGAATTACAAAGTAGCTATGAATTCCCATAATCTGATATAAACTTTCTGGTGTTTATTTAATGAGCACCATCTGTATTTCATTATATCGTGCTTCATTGGATTTTATAACCAGTACATTTACTGATTTCTCAGTATTACTAGTTTAACTGTTGACTTATGCAATCAATATAAGAATTTTTAGGATTTCTGCTTATCGCTTATACTTTTCTATATTGACTTATGCTTTGAGATTCAGTATGTCTTTCAATTAATTCGGATATCAATTTAGTTATTAAGACAACTTATATCTCTTTTCTTTTGATCTTAAACCAGTGGTGGCTTTTTGAATCTCACATCTGTATTATTGAACAATTTCATTCATTGATGATGTAATTATCATCAATCTCTTAGTAGACTTTTGGATTGCACTGACTATTATCAAGACTTGAGATGACTTTTCATTTGTAATCCCTTAGTCCGTGGTTACTTTACTTGCTTCAGCCAAGAGTTTTAATTGACTTTCATTGGTCATTCAAGACCAATCGCTTAATTCTTATAAGAATTTCTCTTTATTTCTTGTTTAGCTCTAGCTTTGTGCCTCTGTCTTCTTTGATTTCTATTCAAGTTGACATTAGTCTTTAACAATCAGGTTCAAAGACCATCTTCTCATTTAATTTTAATGGGTTTAGCAACTTTTACCTCTGCCTCGTTACGAGACACGCTGTAATCACTCCAATTACTAGGCTTTGCGAAGAAGCTTGTAATTAGGATCAAGTGTTGGGTTTCCTTAAAGCTTTTGATTTATGCACGATTCAGACAATGATACCTATATCACTTATAGGTAGAATTTTTGATTAGAAAATGGATTTATAGCATCAACTGATACAACCTATATGTCATTCGCATATTAACTATCGATGACATAGTTGTACAGTCGGACTCAAGACTTGTTTCGAAATCAAAAGTGGATTTAAATCATGAATAGAAAAATATTTCTCCTGATTTCCTTAGCAATCCCATTTTTTTAAATTGCTTCCATGGAATTGGAATGAGGTCGAGATTGAAGACAGTGTTATTAACGAGGAAAGCATGGTTATTAGCAGTTGTTTCAATAATCAAAGATAGCAGAAGGCTGGGCAAGTGACTTGGTTAATTGACATGAAAGTGTTGTAGAGGTGAAAGAACAGTTTATAGTAGAATCAAATGATAGACGACACGTATTTTATTTAGCAAAACATACTCATCGCTGAATCTGACATTTCCTCTGTTTCCTCGGCTGTGATATGAAAGGCACGTGCTCTAGCTGACGGAGTTGCAGCATTGCTCTACATTGTTGAACCTCCGACATATGATTGGTATTGACTGTAGCTTCTCATGGGACATTGATGATTAAAGTGTCCAGGTTTACCACACATGGAACAACCAAGACCCTTCGTTGGACATTCCTCGCTACTATGAACGATCTTGCTGCATACGTAACATATAACGTCAATTGGGTTAAATTGTCCAATATTAGATTTCCTACACCTTTTGCACACTCGTTGTTCTTATTGGATCGCATAGGACTTAGCCATCTCAATAGGGCTATATTGTTGCGTTTGTTGAGACTGAGTCTTTCCTGTTTTGAAGAATCCAATAACCATACTCCAGATATTCACTTTCGATTTGTCTGGCTACTTCCTCCATCTCCAAGTACGTCTTGTATTTGGTACCACTCATCGGCTGACGATACTTTGGGTTTAATCCTCTACGAAACTGATTAATTTTTCTTCCTTCTGTGGCTACTTGATAAGATGAATAGCCACACAGTCGTGAGAACTCGTGCTCGTATTCATCAACCGTCTTGTCACCTTGAGTCAGTTGCATCAATTGAACTTCCATTCTATCTTGCTGATTCGCGGGACAGTACATAGCGTTGAACATGTCGAGAATTGCTCCCATTCAAGTGTTTTGATGACGTCCTCTCCGTAGATACTCTTCTGTGTCTTCCACCATGCGCAGGAAGCTCCGACAAACAAGGCAGTATTGTAATTAACTCTTTTTGAATCTAAACACTCAGTAATACTAAACATCTCTTCCGTGTGGCAAATCCAATCCAATGCCTAGATAGGGTCTACAGTACCCTCAAATGTCAAGGCACCACTAGACTTAAAGTCTTTGACTCTGCAGCCTTTTGGCTGATCAGTTTGGGCATAATCAGCGGAGTTATCAGTATCAGACTCATAAGTATGGGTTTGCATATCCTTTCTTTTGTTCTTTTTATCAGACTTATGTTTTGCTTCAGCCTCATCACGAAACTGAAACTGTTCTTGGATTAGTTTGACTTATTGTTCATGTTGTTGTGCCAACTGTTGTCGTATTATCTCAAACAGTTGCTGAGGAGTGACGTTATCAGGAATTCCACCTTTTCCTGACATCCTTACTGAAAATAAATTGAAGTAACTTACAGTTTAATAGACTTAGTGACTATGTACCTTTTTCCCATCCTAACAGTCTGTACGTCATATCTCAGCTCAAGCCACCTAGCGTGATTGACACTTGATGTATTGCTTAAGTTTGAGACCAAGTATTACTTACGTAATACTTGATTCAATCAAACTATTTGCATTGATACCATCCTGTCAAGAACCGTCCTTACGTAGGAATCTTAACGACTAGGTCCCAATGAGCAATACAACATCAATCAAAACTAAGATAGAATTAATAAAGTACGGAATTAAATCTATACAGATTTTAGGATTATCTTACAACAAGTTTAAAACAAAACTACAAAAGGGCACAACGACACTAATCAAGTACATGACCACAATACATGTCACTGCTTCTACCCAAACCATCACCATAATCATCTTCATTCGATACCAATTGCAGTTGTAGTACTGGTGTAATGACTTCAAATTAGGGCTTGCAGATCTTCAGAACTCGGTTCAGTTGGACCTTTTCCTTTGATTAAACCTGTAAAAAGATTCAACAACAACTGTAAGCGTTTTGGGCTTAGTGAGATTATAGATTTAACATGCAACGACAATTTATGTGGAGACTTGACTTTTGACTTTAGCTCTGGCTTTGACTTTAAGCGTGATTTTAGCAAGGCTGCCGCTATCAGCCAGATACTAGGCTAGCTACTAGTAAATCAATGTGGGCGAACATCAGAGTAAACTTAATCATGGACTGGCATAGACTTACTCAGACTTGAATTATGCGAAAGCATATGAAAGCATTAACAAGAATGCAAATGACTGAACGCATATGAAATAATGAATCAAGATAGAAAGAACAATATATATCCAAGACTAATTCAGACTGGAAAGACATGTGTGCAGGATGATATATTAAAAGCTATCATGATCCATAGGGCATCACCGTTCCAAGGTGTGCACATGTCACATTCTAGCTGAGCATGTAGACTTTCAAATAAATCTAGAACAACAATGTGTCTCACATGAAGACAAGCATGTATACAATTATACGTATAACTCACTATTACTGGTTTTATGGCATGGATGTTGACTTTGACTTTCGCAAGCGGATTAAAACCACCACCTGAGTTATCACAGCTTTAGCTTTGACTTGCTTCTATAGCTTTGGCTTGCCATTATTGACTAGGCTTGACTTTAATGACTTTGGCTTTATAACATAGTTCAGATTTAGCTGAACCTGCTAAGTGTTTAACAATCAATTTACATAAGCTTTCTTGACTTTACACAACATAATTGTGATGTATTCTTTGACTTTCTGAAGCTTATGATTAGAATTTTTCATTTATTGACTTTTCATGTCATTCCAGACTTTGTTGAATTACAATTAGACATTAAAGCTTAGAGTCGACACGATTTAATGGCTTTATGATCTTATATGCATTTCAGGACATGTGTTACCCATTGGGTCATGTTTTTGTTTTACTTGCAAATTTAACTTATTCGTATGCATCTGTCACACCCCGATACCCCGCCCAGCAATGAGGTGTGACGTCGCGGAAACAAAGTCATAATCATAATGAATGACCACTATATGAGACGTTTTTGAAATACATAACTTATAAATATTGTTTTACAAACACAGAATTAAAAGAGTTCATGAAAAATGGAGATTCAAATACATGACAAAAATAAATCTCGTTATGCACATAAATCTTCATGTTTGAAATGCCTCGTGACCCTAAAAACCTTTTAAAATATTGACCATTTGCCATGGATGCGGAAAAGTAGCCCTTAAAGTCCTGAGAAAAAAAACAATCTAAATACGTCAACATGAAGTTGGTGAGTTCATAGGTTTACTCGATAAGTAAGACGATGTATGGAAAACACAAGATTCCATTGAGTTGTTAACAAAAGTGAGTCATATAGATTAAGTATTAACATAAGCCTCATGACCCTGAAACTTAACTTTTGAGTGCCCTATGTGGTATCCAACACCATAATACCAAGAATTGTCAAATAACAATGTATCCGTTTATAATTGGTGCGATCAACCTGGATGGGGGCGTCAACCCAAATAGATCTATTCATAATATTCACGTTTACAAAGTAATTAACGATTTATGATTGAGAGCGGTGGTGAAGTAACAATCCTATGTAATACGTAAAATGATTCAAGTACTGTGTCCATATAAAATAAAAAGTTGAGCATGCGTTCTCATTCCAAAGAAATACGAACATGTAAAAATAGGGGCTATGAAACCTCACCGTAAAAGTGAGCGTAAAAATGAAGATCGCCTTGTTGACTTGAAATGAGCTTGACGTATTTAACCGAGTCATAAATGATATGAGGGACTTAACAATTCCTATAAATGATAATATGCATGTATGATGGTTTTTTAAGTTTTAAATCACCCAACTTATCATGTCCATATATAAAAACCCATTTAAAAGTTCAAGTTGATTTATAAAGATTTTCCAGGTTTTATCGGGGTTTTTCGGCCTACTTTGTGGCTGTTTTTGACCAAGCTCCAAAACAATTTGGGCTTTAATATTATTAACATAAAACTACTATATACAAATAATTTTTCAATGTAAAAACGGTCACTTTTCTAGGTGTTTACGTTAGGGAAAAGGCTCGTTTAAAACCCTATGTTGGCCATAAATGAGCTGTTAGACCTTTCGGTTCCCAAACAGTATTTGGGGGTTGAAAACTCCGAATTAATTTCTGAAAACCTCTAGATGTTTAGTTAAAACATAGACCTAAATTCTGCAACAAGAAACAACTCATTTTGCTAAGTTTTGAATTGCTTATGATTTTTCAAAATCAATTAAATATTTCTGCCGAAAAATCCAAATTTCAAACCTTGCAACAACTTGTGATTCTTGTTGTTTATATAAAGACCACATGATGTGATCTTACCCGATGAATGTGTGATAGATCACGATTGCCCGATCGTTCTAATGGTTGTTTCAAGTAACTTGAATAGGACCACGATCCGTTGTCTATAAATGAGACAAGAACCTACGTATAAGTGGAACCGCGACCTGTTTCCTATATACGAGGCAAAAACTTTGGTATAGAGAACGCCACAATCAACCCCACCAAGTTGATTGATAAGTTTCGAACGCCACAAGCTAAAACACTCGATATGTTCTAAAAGTTCGTAAGGAACAATAAGAGTTAAAAACTCACAATTTTAAACAAAATGAAGGATGATTGAAATGGTTACAATGAGTGCCTATTTACAGGAAAAAAAATAAGACCAACTACTTATCTAGATAAGTTGCATAAGCTATCACGATAAGCTATCAAATAAGCAAGACTACTTATCAAAAGGGCTTTATTGACATTTCACCACTTGAAGCTTCTCGAAGGTATTAATCATTCAAGTAACTTCTATCCCTTTATCTCCTCCAAGTAAATGGCCATAATGTTGAGAAAACCTTCAAAATGCCTTGAATTTAATCTTTGACAAGTTAATTAACATGGACACCTTTTTGGGCAGATTCATGGACGTGGCTAAGGATATATTTTATGCCTTTTTTATTCTTGAAAATATAGGAAAAAGGCTAAGGTTGAAGTGGGCTTTTATTTCACTCAAATTGGGCTTAAAATGAGGAAGTTATGGCCAAAACAATGCACATGGGTGGGCTTGGCCGAATTTTATTTATTTTTGGGCTTTTGTGGATTAAAGTGAGAACTTGGGCTCCAAAACTTGGAGTAATATTAGTGTTCAACTTAGATCAACATTAAGAAGCGTGCTTGGTTGTTTTGCGGACAAACGGAAGCTTGATTCCGACAATTTTTAATCATTCCATTGAGAGCATCCTGGAACATCTTGGATTTTGATTTTGTGATAGGTCCGATCTTCCGCCTTAACGGATCTTCGTCATCTTAGTCCTTGGACAGGTTCTCATCATTCCCCTCCTCTTGAAAGTGATTTATCCTCAAATCTTCACCTGCATCAAACAGAGTCAAGTAAGTTACATTAAAAACATCATAAACATTATACTCATCTGGAAGATCAAATTTGTAAGCATTGTCATTGATTTTCTGCAACACTTAAATATGGTCCATCTCCTCTTGGCATTAACTTTGACTTCCATTTTGTTGGAAACCGTTCCTTCCGCAAATGAAGCCACATCCAATCTCCTAGTTCAAAAATAATCTTTCTTTTCCCTTGATTGCTTGTTGTTCATACTTCTTGGTGCGCTCTTCAATGTTGTGTTTTGCCTGCTCATGGATTTGCTTGACAAATTTCGCCTTCTTCTTGCCATCTTTCTTGAATCGGATGACATATGAAAATGTCTCAAGAAACTCCATCCACCTAACGTGTCTCTTGTTGAGCTTTTGTTGTCCTTTTAGAAACTTCAAGGACTCATGATCAGAATGAATGACAAACTCCTTGGTCCACAAATAGTGTTGCCAAGTTTTTAGTGGTCAAACCAATGCATACATCTCTTTGTCATATGTGGGATAGTTTAAAGTTGCACCACTTAACTTTTCACTAAAATATGCCAATGGTTTTCCTTCTTGCATTAAAACCGCACCAATTCCAACACCCGATGCATCACACTCAATCTCAAAAGTTTAATCAAAATTTGGCAAAGAAAGCAAAGGAGCATGAGTTAAATGAAACTTCAGTTTTTCAAAAACTTCCTCTTGCTCTTTGCCCCATTTAAAACCAACATTCTTTTTAATCACTTCGGTGAGTGGTGATGCCAAGGTGCTAAAGTTTTTTACAAATCGGCAATAAAAACTTGCAAGACCATGAAAACTCCTCACATCACTTACGCTCTTTGTAGTTGGCCAATCTTGAATAGCCTTTACCTTTTCTTCATCGATGGATATTCCATGAGAACTAACCACATATCCAAAAAATACATTGTGGTCGGTACAAAAAGTGCACTTCTTCCAGTTCGCATAAAGGTGTTCCTTATAAGCACACTCAAAACACACGTTAGATGCTCAAGATGATCATTCAAACTCTTAGAACAAATCAAAATATCATCAAAGTAAACGACCACAAATTTCCCAATAAAATCACGCAAAACATGGTTCATTAATCTCATGAACGTACTTGGAGCATTAGTTAACCCAAAAGGCATAACTAGCCATTCATATAAACCATGCTTTGTTTTGAAAGCTGTTTTCCATTTGTCACCATCATTCATGCAAATTTGATGACACCCGCATATCATCTAATCGAGGGATTGGATGGCGATACTTTACCGTGATATTGTTGATGGCACGACAATCTACACACATCCTCCATGATCCATCCTTTTTCGGTACCAGCAATACGGGAACCGCACACGGACTCATGCTTTCTAGAATCCATCCTTTCTCAAGTAATTCCTTAACTTGCCTTTGCAAGTCTTTGGTTCCTTCCGGATTTGTTCTATACGCCGGCTTGTTTGGAATAGAAGATCCTAGAACAAAGTCAATTTGGTGTTCGATCCCGCGAATTGGTGGCAATCCATTTGGAACTTCCTCGGGAAACAAGTCTTAAAATTCCTGCAAAAGAGATTTAATTTTGCTTGGGAGAATACCGGCCAAATCATTTGTGATTAAATAAGCTTCTTTGATCAAAAGAAGCACAAAAGACATCTCCGAATTCAAGGCTTCCTTTATTTCACTCGTTTTTGCAAATGCACAATTTGACTTTCCTTTTCACCCACAAATGTTTTCATATCTTTTTGTTTTTCATTTGAACCTTTTTTGTGTTCATTATTTTCATTAGGCTCACCTTCTTTGTTTTTCACATCCCTTTGAAGTCGGACTTGATATTCATAAACTTGACTCGGCGAAATCGGCACAAGAGTTATGGCTTTGGTTTTATGAACAAGAGTGTACTTGTTGGTGAAGCCATCATGTTTCACACGCCGATCGTATTCCCATGGCCTACCAAGTAGAAAATGACTTGCTTGCATAGGTACCACATCACAAAACACCTCGTCTTCATACTTACCAATGCAAAATGACACCAACACTTGTTTCGTCAAACGCACCTCACCACTATCATTAAGCCATTGGAGTTTATATGGCTTTTGATGCTTCATCGTCGGCAAACCTAGCTTTTCAACCATGGAAACACTAGCCACATTAGTACAACTCCCACCATCAATGATAACACTACATACCTTGCCTTGAACATAACACCGAGTATGAAAGAGGTTTTCCATTTGTGCATCATCTTCTTCCTTGGAAAGAGTGCTTAAGGCTCACCTTGCAACCAACAATTCTCCTTCTACAACCAACTATTCTTCATCATCCGTGTCTTCTTGTGATGATTCGGAAAAATCTTTTTCAATTTCTCCATTTTCTCCAAGCACCATTACAAGCTTATTTGTACATTGACTTGCAATGTGAACCCTACCAAGACACTTAAAACATTTTATGTCATGAGTTTTAGGAGCATCAGAATTACCTTTCTCCTTGGAAGGGCTTGTTGTTTTGGACCAGATTTGGGATTAAAAGATGATGAACTTACAGGCCTTTTGGAGCTACCTGCCTTCCAGGTATTCGTTCTTGATCCACCCCCTCTCTTGAGTTGCTTTTCAATTTTAACCGCCATGTGGACCATGTCTTCAATCTCCACATAATGATGCATCTCAACACGATCATGAATTTCATAATTGAGGCCATTTAACAATATGGCCATGGTAGCTTCTCGATCCTCTTGAATGTCGGCTCGGATCATGGTAACCTCCATTTCCTTGAAATAATCATCAACAGACTTGCTTCCTTTCTTCAAGCCTTGGAGCTTATTGTGAAGGTCACGATAATAGTGACTTGGTACAAAACGTCGTCTCATGACCCTTTTCATTTATTCCTATGTATCAATGGGTCAATCTTCGTTTCTTCGCCTACTAATCACAAGTTGATCCCACCATGTTAGTGCATAATTAGAAATTTCAACAACGGCGAGTTTTACCTTTATACGATTGGAGTAGTCATGGCAATCAAAGATGAACTCCATTTTAGTCTCCCAATCGACGTAGGCTTCCGGATCTGACTTTCCTTGAATGATGGAATTTTCATCTTGATAGAATTCAAATTGTTGTCTCTTCAGGGCCTTCGTCGAGGAGCTCTTCTTTCAGATTCCCATCCGTCACTTCCTCCATCGTCGTCATGATTTTCATAAGAAACTTGTGATGGCATGCAGATAGGTTGTGGTCTTTCAGTCTCCAATCGGTCCATTCTTTCATGAATTTGGTTGAATTCCGTTCTTATCAATCGTCGCATTTCCTCCATCATGGCTTGAACTTGAAGATTAGGAGGAGGTTGCTCATCCGCCATTTTTTTTGCTGCAAAATAGAAGACAAAAAGTAATAACAATAAAAATATTATTTCCTCCCCGCACTTCCTTACGTGTTTCACACAAAATTGTGTTCACTCGATTCCTGTGTATGTTGTGTTTGGCTTTTACCCTCTAATAATCTTACCACACCGCCTTTTACCACTCTTTTTAACTCTTAAAGTTCATCACAAACTAAAAGTAATCAAAATCAAGTGGGCTTGTGGCCTTAAGGAATTCAAAACATACCCAACAACTTTAAGAAGAGATTTGACAAAATCAAATATAACAAGATGAACAATGCAAGTAGTACGTAAAGGTAAATAGAAAAGGAAATGAAAATAAAGAAAACTAACAAGAATAAAAATTTACTTTGCGTTCCTTTTTTTTGTCTTTTCTTTTGCGCTTTTTTTACCCTTTTTTTAATTTTTTTTACTTTTTTTGTGATTTCTTTTTGTTCCTTTTTTTTTGCTTTTTCTTTTTTTTTTTAGGAACAAATGATGCAAAGTAAGAATAAACAAAAAAAACTAAAGAACTCGTATGATCCCTGAAAAAAAATCGATTAGTAGCAACCAAGTCAATTTTTGACAAGATCTACCACAAACATGAACCACAATGCAAGGACGAAGAGAAGAAACTAAAAATGAAAGGACGAAGAGAAAGAAAGTAAAAGATGATACGAAGGAAATATAAAGTAGAAAACAAACCAATAGAACCTGGCTTTGATACCAAATGATGTGATCTCACCCGATGAATGTGTGATGGATCACGATTGCCCAATCGTTCTAATGGTTGTTTCAAGTAACTAGGATAGGACCGCGACCCGTTGTCTATAAACGAGACAAGAACTTTGGTATAAGTGGAACCGCGACCCGTTGCCTATATACGAGGCAAGAAATTTGGTATAGAGAACGCCACAATCAACCCCACCAAGTTGATTGATAAGTTTCGAACGCCACAAGCTAAAACACTCGATAAGTTCTAAAAGTTCGTAAGGAATAATAATAGTTAAAAACTCACAATTTTACTCAAAATGAAAGGATGATTGAAATGTTACATTGAGTGCCTATTTATAGGAGAAAATATAAGACCAACTACTTATCTAGATAAGTTGCACAAGCTATCACGATAAGCAATCAAATAAGCAAGACTACTTATCAAAAGGGCATTATTGACATTTCACCACTTGAAGCTTCTAGAAGGTATTAATCATGCAAGTTACTTCTATCCCTTTATCTCCTCCAAGTAACCATAATGTTGATAAAACCTTCAAAATGCCTTGAATTTAATCTTTGACAAGTTAATTAACATGGACACCTTTTTGGGCAGATTCATGAACGTGGCTAAGGATATATTTTGGGCCTTTTTTATTCTTGAAAATATAATAAAAAGGCTAAGGTTGAAGTGGGCTTTTATTTCACTCAAATTGATCAGCAAGTTATGGCCAAAACAATGCACATGGGTGGGCTTGGCTGAATTTTATTTATTTTTGGGCTTTTGTGGATTAAAGTGAGAACTTGGGCTCCAAAACTTGGACTAATATTAGTGTTCAACTTGGATCAACATTAGGAAGCGTGCTTGGTTGTTTTACGAACAAACGGGAGCTTGATTCCGATAATATTTAATCCTTCCATTGACAGCATCCTGGAACATCCCTTGGATTTTGATCTTGTGATAAGTCTGATCATACACCTTAACGGATCTTCGTCATCTCGGTCCTTGGACAGGTTCTCATCACCACATGTATAAAATACTGTGAAACAAAATTATACATTTAAAAACACATTTGAAGTAACAAACTTTAAAACAAAATTAGTTGATCATGAACTTGACTTTTAATGAAACTTGTTGTTGTTGTTGTTGAAGATTATATATATTATGCAAACCTTTTAATAACATAATTAAAAGAAGTAATAAGGTAGTACTTACTTTGATGAAATAGAAGTATGCAAATAAGTAGAAGTTGTGTTCTTGAATTTTTGCACAAAAACTTCCTTGAAAAACTTGAAGAACAAAAGGTTGCAACTTTTGGCTTTGGATGGTGCTCTTGGCCGGATTTGCAAAGAGAGAAATAGAGGTTTTTGGTGTTTGCAAGTGTGAATGAAATGAGAGACTTGAGTCTCTATTTATATAAAAGAATGTGATCTTTGAAATGAAGCAAGATATGGAGGTTGAGTGTTTGCTTAAGTGATGTTGAAAGGAGGATGGTATAAGAAAGATTTGATTTTGATGGTGCATGAGAGTTGGAATAAAAAATGAAAGTCAATTGGTATGTGTGTACATCTGAAGGGCCGGCCATAGGGTGTATTTATGAGGTATTTTATTTTATTTTTGTATATAAATATTTAAAATGTATTCTTGTATTTTCATTTTTATGTAATTTTATAAATACTTATGAAATACAGTAATTTAATGATTTGTTTTTGTCTTGCATAATTAAAGTTATGTAACTTTGTTAATGCATGATTAGTGTCACTAATCTTGATTTAATTATGCACTTAGTTGAATTAATCTATCATGCCGTAAATTGATCGGATTAATTACTTTGTCGTTGCATCGAATCTCACGGATGAAATTGTTTCTGATTGTAATGAAATTCCATATGAATTTGTTAATCACGTTATTTAATTACTAATGACTATTGATTCAGGAATGATGGCTAACCAGATTTGTGTCGGTTATTACAGTCTCCCCCTGTTAAAGGAATTTTATCACAGAATTTTTCTTGCATAACTGTTCATTAGTAGAACAAAATATTATGTCGTCCACATAAATTTGAACAAGCATAATATAAGATTTCACATTCTTTATGAACAATGTGGTATCCACTTTACCTCCGAAATAACCATTGCTCATTAAAAAAATGAGTAAGAGTGTCATACCAGGCTCTAAGGGCTTGTTTGAGACCATGGAGAGTTTTCTCCAACTTATAGACAAAACCTGGATGTAGTTCACTTTCAAAACCTGGAGGCTGCTTAACGTATACCTCTTCTTGCAGCTTATCATTCAAAAATGCACTCTTGACATCCATTTGAAATACCTTCATGCTCTTGTGGGCAACATAGACTAGAAACAAATGAATTGCTTCTAACCTGGCCACTTGAGCAAATGTTTCATCATAGTCTATGTCTTCTTCTAGCCTGTAGCCTTGAGCAACCAGTCTTGCCTTATTTCCAATAACATGACCTTGCTCATCCATCTTGTTTCTGAAAACCCAGTTGGTGCCAATTTTTTGTTTTATCTTAAGGAACAGAGACCAGCTTCCATACTTTGTTTCTCTCAAACTGAGTGAGCTCTTCTTGCATGGCAGTGATCCAATTGGCATCATTAAGTGCTCATCTACTTTCTTTGGCTCCATCAGGGACACAAAACTGGAAAACATACAAAAGTTTCCTAAGCTGTCCCATCTGGTTTGTACCCCTTTGTTGATGTCACCAATTATTTGATCATTGGGGTGACACCTGATCCACTTAGGATCATGTTTCAATGAAGCTTCCCCTGTATCAGTTTCATTTTCAGTAGGACTTGCAGAACAGCTTTCAATATTTTCAGACACACTGATATCTTGAGCATGTTCACCCATTGAGAATGAATCGTTACTGTTAAACACGTCAGCAGAGGATTTATGGAAATCATTGATTGGTTCTGGACATGATGCATTAACTATATTAGTACACTTATTCACACAATGTGTAACAACATAATCATCATGTCCATTGTGATTAACAGGTTCCACTCTGAATGATGTGGAAGCTTTTGAATCATTTTCCTCAACATTGGAATGCATAAGAGCATCAAAGCTGAACTCTCCTGAAACTGATTAGGGAACAACTTTGGTAGAGGCAATCTTAGACTCCTCAAAGGGGACATTGATAGATTCATCTATAACCTTTCTATTGTAGTTGTATACTCTGTAGGCTTTAGACACAACAGAATATCCAACAAAACACACCTTCATCAGCTTTGGGTTCAAATTTAGCCAGCTGGTCCCTTTGATTCAGTATGAAATAGGGACGCCCAAACACATGGAAATAGTTGATATTTGGCCTTCTCCCTTTGATTAGCTCATAAGGAGTCTTATTGAACATTTTTATCACTAAGGATCTATTTTGAGTGAAGTAGGCAGTGTTGACAGCTTCAGCCGAAAATGATGAAGGCAAAACTAATGCACACAGTATGGTTTTAGCAACTTCAATGAGGGTTCTATTCCTCCTTTCAGCAACTCCATTTGTTGTGGAGTTCTTACAGCTGAAAAGTTTTGTGAGATCCCTCTTTCTTAACAGAAGTCCTCAAGAGTATTGTTTCTGAATTCAGTACCATGATCACATCTAAGCTGCTTGACTTGAGCAGAGTTCAGAACTTCCATCTTCTTGATAAATCCAATAATTTCTCTAGCAGCATCTCCTTTGGTCTTCAGGAAGATCACTCATTTAAGCCTGGAGAACCCATCAACCATTACTAGAGTGTATCTTATTCTACCTCCTAAATTTGGGACACTGACAGGTCCAAACAAGTCCATGTGGATTAAGAAGAGAGGAGTATCAATAGAAAAATTATGTTTGGATTTAAAAGATGTTTTTCTCTGTTTGCCTTTCTCACAAGCTGTGTAGAGTTTATCCTTAACAAAAGTTATAGAAGGCAAACTTGTTACCAACTCTTTTTTAAAGAGTTTGTTGATATTCTTGAAGTTTAGGTGTGATAGCCTTTTGTGCCATAACCAGTTTAAGTCTGCATTGCTTCTTGAGATAAAGCAGGTTTCAGTTGTTGGATCAGCAGATTTCATGTCCACAACGTATACACCTTTCTTCCTTTGTGCACACAACACAATTTTGCCTTGGGGATCCAGTATGTACCCCAGGTGCTCATCAAAATTAACCTTGTAGGCAGCATCACACAGTTGACTAATGCTAAGAAGGTAATGTTTTAGCCCTGACACATAGGCTACCCTTTTTAATATTGCAGCACCAGCTTGGAGGGTTCCATATCCTTCTGTGGATCCCTGAACATTGTCACCAAAGGTGACCTTTGGGCCTTTTTCAGGCCTGAGATCACTCATCAAATATTTGCAACCTGTCATGTGGCCTGAGCAGCCGCTGTCCAAGTATCAAACCTAGCTTGGTTGTTTAACCTGCAGTGTGTCATCGGAAGGTAAGTTTTTAGACGAACTCACCATAAGGATGGGTTCTCCTTCTTCATCAGCATTTGTTGATGGACCACTAATATCTACACTAATATTTCCAGTTTGGATTGTATCAGCTTGGCTACTCTCCTTAATGACCATGTTACTTCCAACACTGCTAGTTTTTGCAATGTTGGAATTAACAATGTCAGCAGGCCTTATGTCCTCAGTTTCAGGACAGTCTTTGACCATATAAATCTTCTTCCCACATTTGTAGCATTTTCTCTTTTTAGACTTTTTGGAAGAAGTACCCCCCAGAAACACATTCTGGGATATCTTTGTTGGACTTCTCAACAGGGTTAGCAAACTTATCACTATTCTTAGAAGAACCAACAGATTGAGTAGAAGATACAATACCAACAGCTTTGTCAGTGTCCTCTTTCCTCTTTTTGGGAGGACATAGATCAAACACAGGTAATTTGATTGGCTTTTGTCCTTCCACAGGTTTAAAAAACTTATTTACTGTTTTCTCAGATTGAGCAATGGCTTTGCATTTGCCTTTATAGAGATGTGATGATTGTTGCCTATCAACATGTTCATTACTTCTAGATTTATCAAAAGATTTTCTTTCATTTATAACCAATTTTCCACTATGATTGAACAACTTATTTGAAATCACAATAGATTTGTTTCCAACATGAGACTTACCCTTGTTGACAGGCAGGTTGCTAGATTAGACCACCATCATATCTTTAATATATGTTGTAATTAAGTATCTTGAAGCAATTTGAATCAGGTATTTGGACCTGTGGTATCAGAAAATAGTAATATTTATTACTTAATGAAATGTATTTTAAGAAATTATGACGTGTACTGTTTCTGGTAACTTGGGTGTTACAAAGTTGGTATCAGAACAGCAGTTTAATCATCGGATTGGCCACCCGATACTTAAACTACTGGTATGGTTTGGACGATGTGACTCTGAATTCCCGAGCAAGTCACCAAGGCCTAGGGTAACATAATTAGTAAAGGACTACCCACACAACTTGACCTAAGATAGGCAATTGATGACTGATAGGATGGGGAAGGACTGACTGCTTGATACTGACTTTACTTTATGTCAACTTGACTGGCTGCTTTCATGATAACGTAATTATATGTGATTATCTGACGTAGGCATTATGATACGCATTGTGCTTATTTGAACCATGAAATAATAATTATTTCCTTTATACTTTCAGCCAATGGCTGATAAGAATCCGACTGTTGCTGGTACCTCGATTGTTGGTAAAGCTGCAAATGTTGCGGCTGATCAACATAAGGAGTCTGTTCATGTACTTAGGCACTGACCCTGAAAATACTGCTAATGACTCAAGAAGTACTGCCACGCCTGTGCCTCCTCAGCAGGCTCAATTAATTGATCTCGTTCACAAGTTGAATGAGGATAATCGTAGGCAAATATAGCTTATGATGGATAGGAATCGTCTACAGACTGATATGTCGGTTGAAGACCGATTTAAGGAAATTAAGGACTTGCTTATTAAGGGAAAAACGGTTGTGCAAACTGACGAGGAAAACCAGCGTGAAATTGACTTTAGGCGCCGTGAGGAAGAACTTAGGTTACGAGAACTTAAGTTACAGGAACTGGAAATGAAGCATAGGGAGGAGATGTTAGCAAAGCCCAAGAAAGACCGAAAGAGGAAACATAGGCATGTGTCCTCTGATGAAAGCGAGACTGATTCCTCCGACCATCACGTTAAGGTGGGACGAGAGTGTTCATTTGTTGATTTTAAGAAATGTGGGGCTCGTACATTTGCTGGGACATCAGATCCAGTAAAAGCAATGGACTGGGTTGCCAATGTGGAGAAAGCGTTTAAGCTCTCCAAGTGTAATGAAGAAGACAAGGTTATTTTTGCATCGGGAATGCTGGAGGATGGAGTTGGACGATGGTGGAAGTCAATTACGAATCCCATGTCTGATGCAATGGAGAAATCCATTACTTAGGATCAATACAAAATTCATCTGAAAGAGAAATACTGCCCCCATGATGTGAAACGCCAAATGGAGAAAACTCTGCTATCCTTTCAGCAAGGTACAAGGTCTGTGACATACTATGAGCTGGAATTCACCAGGCTCTCATTGTTATCTGATCATCCTGTCGATACTTATGAAAGGCGAATGGATCTATTTGTGGATGGTCTGGATAGAGAAATACAGAAGTTTGTGAAATCCGGTAGACCGAGAAGTTATATAGAGGCAATTCAAATTGCTAGGGTAGGGTAGCTTGAAATCTATCTTGAGCGAGCATGTTCTTTTATTGCTAAATCTAGTAAGAAAGAAAAATCTGAGAAATCTAGGAAGGAGAGGGCGGAAAAGAAGAATGAAAGTTCAAGGAAAGGAGTTAAGCAGTCTTCTAAGAAGGCTAAATCATATGCTGTGACCTCAACGCCACAGTCTGCTTGTCCTCGCTGCAATTAAATTCATGAGGGAAAATGTGATCCTGCATTTGTCAAATGCTACTGCTGTAGACAGAATGGTCATGACAGGTCAGAATGTCCCAAGCGCAGTGCGGCTTGCCATAACTGCATCACTGTGGGGCATCATGCTAAAGACTGTACTCGGCCCCGATTTGTTCCTCCGACTGCATCCTCACCCCAGCAATCAGTCAAGGGTTCTTCTACTCCGAGGAATCAACCAAGGTCCTTTCAGATGACTGCCGAAGAGGCAAAAGAAACTGATGATGTCGTCATCGGTACATTTCTTGTCAACTATATACCTTCTTTTATCCTATTTGACTCTAGCTCTAATCTTTCATTTGTTTCTGAAAAGTTTGCTAATCAGTTTGATTTTGCTCCGGTAATGTTTCCCGTACCTTTAGACATAGAAATTGCTAGCTCAAGCTTTGTGTCTGTAAATAGAGTCTTTCGTTCTTGTAAACTTGTAATTGATGACCTCTCCTCGGGCATTGACTTGATACCAATGCGGATTAGAGAGTTCGACGTTATTATAGGAATGGACTGGCTCATGATGAACAATGCTGAAATCCTTTGTGCTAAGAGGATAATTAGAATAAGAACCCCCGAAGGAAGTGAGCGTTACGTTTATGATGATAGAAAAACTCGAGATTTAGGTCTCATTTTTGTAATGAAAGCCAATAAATGCCTGACCAAAGGTTGTTTCGCTTATTTGGCATATGCCATAGATGCTAAGGACGTTAAAAAGACCGTGTCTGAAGTGCCCGTAGTTCAGGAATTCCCTGATGTATTCCCGGATGACATCTCTGGACTGCCACCAGATCGAAAAATTGAATTCCATATAGATCTTATACCGGGTGCAGCTCCAATCGCAAAAGCTCCTTACGGACTTGCTCCGAATGAAATGAAGGAGATGATGAGCCAGTTACTGGAATTACTGGAAAAAGGATTTATCCGTCCGAGTACTTCTCCTTGGGGTGCTCTGGTTCTATTTGTTAAGAAGAAGGATGGTACCTTTCGCATGTGTATCGATTATCGGGAGCTAAATAAAGTAACTATTAAGAACCGATACCCACTGCCTAGAATTGACGATTTGTTTGACCAACTGCAAGGGGCTAGCTATTTCTCGAAGATTGATTTTCAATCTGGATATCATCAACTCAAGGTATTTGAATCTGACGTTCCGAAAACTGCATTTCACACTCGTTATGGCCATTTTGAATTTCTAGTAATGTCGTTTGGTCTCACAAATGCCCCGGCCGCATTTATGGACCTCTTGAATAGCGTATGTAGACAAATGTTGAACAAATCAGTTATAGTCTTCATTGATGACATTCTGATTTATTTTAAGTCTGAATCTGACCACGCGATGCATTTACGAGAATTGCTAGAATTGTTACGTAAAGAGCAACTCTACGCAAAATTCTCCAAATGTGAATTCTCGTTACGCCAGGTGCAATTTTTGGGACACGTTGTCTCAGGTGAGGGAATTGTGGTGGATCCATCGAAAGTAGATGCGGTTCAGAAATGGGAAGCACCGAAAAACGTATCTGAAATTCGAAGTTTCTTGGGATTAGCGAGTTAAATACCGAAGATTTATCCGTGATTTTTCTAAGATTGCGGTACCTTTAACTAGCCTGACAAAGAAAGAAGTTAAATTTGAATGGAATGAATCTCAAGAACAAGCCGTTGAGACTCTGAAGCGTAAGCTAATTGAAGCACCGATTTTGGCCTTACATGAGTGTAATGACGATTTTGTAGTCTATAGTGATGCTGCAAAGATGGGATTAGGATGTGTGCTGATGCAACTAGATAAAGTAATTGCTTACGCATCAAGGCAACTAAAGGAGCATGAAAAGAATTATCCGACACATGATTTGGAGCTTGCAGCCGTAACCTTTGCATTGAAGATTTGGCGGCATTATTTGTATGGGAATAGATGCAAATCATACACAGATCACAAAAGTCTGAAGTATATATTTGACCAAAAAGAACTTAATATGCGGCAAAGACGATCCATGGAATTGATTAAAGACTATGACTATGAGATCCTCTAGCATCCAGGTAAAGCAAACATAGTAGCAGATGCCTTAAGCCGCAAATCCGGACAAAACCATTATATCCGATGTTATGCCTTCACTTCTGTCGTTTTGGAGCCTGCACTGCTTGAGTTGATAATTGCCGCTCAAACCGAAGCCATTCGGGATGAGATCCTGAAATCCGAACGTATGGTCAATTATGTGACCAAACTGACTCTTGACAATCATGGTCTTAGATGATTCATGGATAGAATATGGGTTCCCAGATCAGGAGGTGTTCGTGATCAGATTCTGTCGGAGGCTCATATGTCAAAATTTGCGATACATCCTGGTTCTACTAAAATGTATAAAGATTTGAGGACGGAATATTCGTGGCCTGGAACTACAACCTGGCCAATATGTCGAATATTGGTGGCCTGGAATGAAGAAGGATGTAGGTCGATATGTAGAAAATTGCATGACATGCTTACAAGTCAAATCTGAACATCAGAAGCCGTATGGGGAACTACAACCATTGCTAATCCTGGAATGGAAGTGGGACCATATAACCATGGACTTTGTGACGAAGCTGCCCAGGACTAAACGGAATCATGACTCTATATGGGTAATAGTAGATCGACTCACTAAGTCAGCACATTTCCTTGCCATACGTGAAGATGAACGCCTTGAAAAGTTACTTGAATTGTACATGAAAGAAATCGTGACTAGACATGGTGTTCCATTCTCTATTGTATCTGACCGTGACAGCAGATTCACTTCTCGCTTTTGGAAGGCCTTTCAGAATGAACTAGGTACTGAACTCAAGATGAGCACCGGTTATCATCCAGAAACTGACGGGCAAAGTGAGAGAACGATTTTGATTTTGGAAGATATGCTACGCGCCTGTGTAATTGATCTCGGTGGAAATTGGGATACTCACCTTCTGTTTGTAGAATTTGCTTACAATAATAGTTACCACTCGACTATTGACATGCCTCCATATCAGCTTTTGTACGGACGACGATGCCGAACTCCAACCTGTTGGAGGAAAACAGGTGAACGTCCGATCTCAGGACCAGTCATTTTGCAAGAAGCCCACGACCAGCTACAGTTAATTCGACAGCGAATACAGACCTCTCAAGATAAAAAAAGAGGTATCATGATCGAAGGCGTAAACCAATGGTGTTCGAGGATGGTGATAAAGTGTTGTTGAAAGTCTCGCCAAGAAAAGGGGTAGTAAGGTTCGGCAAACTGGGGAAGTTGAGCCCTCGACTTATTGGTCCTTTCGAAATTCTCGAGCGTGTAGGATTGCAAGCCTATAGATTAAGATTGCCTGTAGATTTGTCTGCGATACATGACGTATTTCATGTTAGTAATCTTCGAAAGTGCTTGATTGACACTGAAGCTGTGATTTCTTTGAAAGACGTGCAAATTGATGAACAGCTACGATACGAGGAAGAGCCCGAACGTATAATCGATGAAAAGATTTCGAAGTTGCGCAACAAGGAAATTCCAATGGTGTTAGTTCAATGGAAATACCATAAGGGATCTGCGCAAACACGGGAGCGAGAAGACGAGATTAGGCAAAAATATCCTAAGTTATTCTTGTCTTAGTCGATTCCAAGGACGGAATCAATTTAATGGGGGAAGTTTGTAACAGCCCGTAATTTATTAAATATAAATTACAACATCAAACCTTGGGTATTTAAATGACTTTGACTAAATTATTAGTAATTAGCAGAAAATATGCATTATAGGTGGTTAATTATATTAAGTTATAATTAATTATGAAAACCTGCCAAAAATTAGCTGAAATAAATCTGCATGGATATTTGACTATGATAAACGGGTACCGGAGTGGTCACTAATGGGACGATCAAGTTGGATCAAGTTTATCACATTGATAAACTGGTTCACAATCTCATTAGTGTATCTCAAATCTGTGACAAGAAGAATTCAGTGTTGTTCACTGACACTGAAGCGTTGGTGCTAAAACCGGGGTTCAAGATTCCTGAAGAGTGGATATTGATGCGGGCACCAAGGAAGAATGACTTGTACATGCTTGATATGAACAAGCCGGAGACTTCGATGGGGCCAATCTGTTTGTTATCCAAAGCTTCGGAGACGGAATCAGTGTTGTGGCACAGACGCATGGCACATTTGCACCTAAGAAAAATGAACTATATAACAAAAAATGGATTGGTGCAAGGTGTGCCTATGAAGAGTTTTCAGTTCGAGGACAAGTGTCTACCATGCAAGAAGGGCAAACAACATAAGAAGGAACACAAGTCCAAGACTCAGAACTCCATAACCTCTACATTCGATATGGATCTCTTCGAACCAATCAACAAAAGGAGTATAGGAGGTAGTTGGTATTGTTTAGTTATCACTGACGATTACTCACGATTTTCTTGGGTTTTCTTTTTAGGTACAAAGGACGAGACGGCTTCCACGCTCATCGGGTTCTTAGACCAAGTGGAGAATTCCTATGGAACACGGGTTAAAAGGCTTCGTAGTAATAATGGAACTGAGTTCAAAAACACTGTAATTGGTGTATATTGCCTCTCAAAGGGCATAGTGCATCAATTTAGTGCACCATATGAGCCTCAACAAAATTGGGTGGCCGAACGTAAAAACAGGACATTAATTGAGGCAGCTAGGACTATGCTTTCGGATTCAAAGCTTCCTACCATGTTTTGGGGGGAGGCAGTGAATACCGCATGTCATATTTTAAACCGGGTCCTAACTGTCAAATCTTTGAACAAAACCTGTTATGAATTTTTGAATAAACGACCACCTAATTTAACTGGCTTCGAACCGTTTGGGGTACCATGCACTCTATTGCGAACCAAACATCAACCTAAGTTTGGTGAAAAGGCTGACGAAGGATACTTCCTAGGTTATGTGCCGAACTCACCAAACAAACGGGTTTTTAACAAAACAAATGGTACAGTAGAGATTGTGTATAACATTGAAGTCATAAGTTATACACATGAACCCCAAACAGGTCCGGAATGGATATTTGACTATGATAAATTATTTGAGTCATTTAACATTCCTTTGGATGAAAATGCAGGTACAATCGAAAAGGACATGGCGACGTTGCATCTGAATGACGAAGGTCATACCTTTCCGAGGACTACATTTCAATCCACATCCGACCCTACTTCGACTGAAGATGGATCTCCAGAAGGTACGGATCCAGTGGCACCTTCAACTGAGAATCAGACTCAGACAACAAATTCCAACTCTGAGGAAAATGTCCACGAGGAGGAAAATGTGGAAGCTGAGGTTGTTCCTCCATTAGGTGAAATAGGATCTAACTTAGGAGATAATCTGAGAGTTGATGAGATAGAGACCTCTAGGATTAACAAAACCATCCTATAGAAAGCATCATAGGAAATCCTAACGAGGGTATGAGGACTAGGAGTAGTTTAAATAACAACACTGTGTTGTTGTCGATGATAAACGACTCCAAGGCATATCATACCTGCCTCTACTCTTGTTACATCTCGCAAGTAGAGCCTAAGAATGTGCAAATGGCACTAAAGGATAACTCCTGGGTTGAAGCGATGCAGGAAGAACTCTCTCAGTTTAGGAAACTACAAGTGTGGGAGTTAGTTCCATTACCTCGGGGGAAGTTGCAATAGGAACCAAATGGGTTTTTAAGTGCAAAAGAGACGATCGGGGTATAGTCACTCGCAACAAAGCTAGGTTAGTTGTAAAGGGTTTCAACCAAGAGGAGGGAATCGATTACAATGAGGTGTTTGCACCAGTAGCTAGGCTAGAAGCCATTAGATTGTTTCTGGCTTTTGCTTCCTTCAAAGGCTTTAAGGTATATCAACTAGATGTTAAGAGTGCTTTCCTCTATGGGAAAGTGAAGGAGCTGGTGTATGTAGAACAGCCGCCCGGATTTACAGATCCAAAATATCCTGATAGAGTATATCGTTTAGATAAGGCTCAATATGGATTGCATCAAGCACCAAGGGCATGGTACGAAACTTTATCCAACCACCTGCTACGGAACGGGTTTGAAAGGGGTAGGATAGATAGTACGCTGTTCATTAAGAGAAAGGGAGAACACTTCATCTTGGTACAAGTGTACGTAGATGATATCATTTTTGGATCATCAGACGAACAAACGTGCAAAGATTTCGAGAAGGTGATGAAGTCGAAATTCGAGATGAGTGCTATGGGAGAGTTAAATTTCTTTTTGGGGTTGCAAGTTGACCAGAAGAAGGAAGGTATGTTTATCCATCAGACGAAGTATGTCTATGACATATTGGAACGCTTCGGGATGGAAGGAACGAAACTGACTGCCCATTTCAGCACGCCGATTCAAGTGAATCACAATCTCGGACCGGGTACTGATAGTGATGCCAATGTGGATCCGACGTTATATCGGGCCATGATTGGATCACTTATGTATTTAACTGCTTCAAGACCTGACATCGTGTTTGCTGTGTGTATTTGTGCTAGGTTTCAAGCTAATCCGAAGGAGATGCATATGAAAGCTGTGAAGCGGATTCTACGATACCCCAAGTCGAAACCGAAGCTGGGACTTTGGTATCACGCGGAGGGAGATCTAGAGTTGGAGGCGTTCACAGATTCTGACTACGGAGGATGCAGCTTGATGCGCAAGTCAACAACTGGTGGTTGTCAGTTCCTAGGAGGGAGACTGGTTTCCTGGCAATGCAAGAAACAGACGTCGGTAGCCGTGTCAACGTGCGAGGCCGAGTATGTTGCTGCTGGTAGTTGCTGCTCACAGGTTCTGTGGATACAACAACAATTGCGGGATTATGGTTTGGCTTACACTCAAACTCCCATTAGGATAGATAACCAATCTACAATTGCTATAACAAATAATCCAGTTAAACACAGTAAAACAAAGCACATAGACATAAGGCATCATTTTATTCGTGATAGTGCTGAAAAGAACTTAATCAAATTGGTAAAAGTGGCAACGGACGATAATAATGCTGACTTATTTACCAAAGCCTTTGATAAGTCGCCGTTTGAATATTTAATTCAACTAAATGGAATGCGCAACCCAGAGTAATTTGGCCTTAGTAGTAGTTTATTTCCTTTTTTAAGTCTGCTAATTTAGGAAAGTTTCCATTTTTAGTAAGTTAGTAGGTTATCTTCTTTTATTGCTATTTCTTATGAAAAACAAAAGAAAAAAGAGAGAAAACCATAAAAAATTAAAAAAAAAAAAGAGAATATCAGAAAAAGAGTTAAGTCTTAGATGCATAGGTTCAAAGTGACGAAAATTAGCACAGTCGTTACAAACTCTAAGTGTTTAGGCTTTCACACATAATGCACCTAAAATTCTAAGTGTTATACTTTATTTTAGTTTGATGTGTTGGTAGGCATAATACATATATGGAATCTCAAGGCTAATAAAATATTCAAGAAAAAGTCAAACGTGTCTCTAACTTAGATGTATGACCAATCGGTCTTAATTTTTATGTACAAGACATACAAATTTTGAGTCTAAATGAGGTATGCAAACTTTCTGGGGATGTATAGCAACATCAAATACATCTTAGAATGGAAAGAATAGAAAAATCATACAAAATTGAGAGTCAAAACATGTAACTCTGTTGTACGTAAGTACAGACCTGTTGCCTCTGGTTTGATTCGGGTTAGCAAGATAAGTCGCTTTGTTGTACGTCGGTACAGACCTGTCACCGCTGTCTTTCTAGCTTTAAAAATAAACCTTAAGTCAAACTAAGACACTTTGTTGTATGAAAATACAGACCTGTGTCCGATGTTTGTCTTTTAAAGAAAGTTTGCACATACCAACAAGTTAGAATCTTTATCTGTATGCCTTGATCATAAAATTATGTCTATGTCTGAGTCACGTAAGATAATTTCATGATAAATAAAAATGTCAAGGGATATTCCGAAATGTAGCATGCTTAAAGGGGTAAATACCAACAATCGGCTAAATGGGTATTTCACGACAAACAATTCAAAGGAATCAAATATTCCTAAGTGTGAATGTTTAAATACTGAAAGTGAGTATCTGACACCGCTATCTGATTGAACCTTTCTTTGACTATGCTCATCAAAAATAATTTGTTAAGTGTTTAGCATAGGTTGTAAATTTTAATAAGTGTAGTTTAAGTTTAAGTTACATTTTTGTTCAAAATTTTAAAATTTTATTTTTACTTATTTTTCTTTTTATTTTTATTTTTATTTTATTTTTACTTAGGAAAAAGGTCAACAATTACTGAGGGTGCATTCATAGTTGAATAAAATAAACATTGCGTGAAAATCTTGTGCTTAGGGTAAAAGATTTGGCATAGTTTATTCCTTTACACCATAAGATTGAAAAAGTTGAATTTATTTCAAAAATTTTCGAAATTTTCAAAGTGTCAGGAGGTAATTCGAGTTTAAGTTAAACTCGAATTTGGGTGATCTCGAATCTGTCAGTAGATTCGAATGTGGCCATAGACTCGAAGGTAGGTGGTATAAATAGGTTAACAGTAATGTCATTAACCTATCTGTTTTCGAATCTGTGCCTTCGAATCTATCCAGCGATCTCGAATCTATTGTTCTCGAGTTTGCCGATTTCACTAAAAACAACTATTTGTCGAGTTTCTTGCTTGTGTGTTCGATTCTACTCCTAGATCTAGGTATAAACAACTGGTTTGTACAAGATTTAAGTAGTCTTATTCACCATTTAAGCCAAAATCACCGATTTTTGAAGGTTTATAGGTTGAAATCTTGTTTTCCAAAATTACAAAGTTTGGACCGGTAAAAAGTCAAATTAAAAGCAAATATCTTTGATTAGTACCTAGTAGGGCTAATGAATGTGATTTTCTGAGTCCAAAATGGTTAAAATCATGGATTTTGGTGATGAGTTGGGCCGACTGATTCGAATTTGTTCCTGACCAGTCTCGAGTTTGTCAGCAAACTCGAGAAGGTCATTACATTCGAATATGTAATCAAACTCGAAATAGAGTATCTTCGAATCTGTTTGTTCGAATCTGTCAATTTATTTGAATTATTCAATTTAAATTTAATTAAACTTGTAGAAATTCATATGTGTTGGATTTTGTACTTACACAAGTTCAAAATAAAACAAATTTGAAGTTAAACAAGTTTATTCATTTTTAATAATTCTAATATTTTATCTATTGGACAGACATGGCAGATAGAGTGTTCGTGCCTAAGCATAATATGGTCATTCCCACCGACCATAATATCCCTGAAGCGCAGGGTTTCCGTCAAATGGTGGATTTCGTAGTGGAGTCTAGGATTTCGTTCGCATTATCCCATAACATTCAGATCGTTATTCCATATGTGCGGCAGTTTTACGAGCATTAGCAAGTTGATTGTACCGTCACCCTAACTGTTCTAAGGACAAGAATAGCAGGGCAGCCGTTGGTGTTTTCTGCTGATATGCTACGTCAGGTTCTGCAGCTGGGAACTCAGGAAGAAGAGAATGGGCCTATAGACTTTCCTTTAAGTATTAGGCAGGCTGCTTTTCTGAGGATGGGATATAGTTTAGATGTTACGAAGACCTCTTACATGAAAAGTGGACTCATAGGGCAATGGAGATTTACGTATTCATGGTGTGCTTTGCGGCCAAGAAAGCGGGTTTTGTTTACATCGTATCGAAGATCCAATCCAGGATTATCGCATTGGTGTATAATCGGCGTTTCAGCTTTTCAGAAATGTTTTTCTCAGAGTTTGTGCATCAAATCACTGCTCCGGAACGAGAAAGATTGCTACTGTACCCCTGCTTCGTGATGATGCTCATGAGGCACTTCTTGCCTAATTTGCCACAGCTTAATGAGATTCAAAGTGTGGCGGTTATTAATAAAAGGATTTTTGCTGATTGCTCTGCGCATAGAGGAAGGTTAGCAGCTCCGGTCGAGCGACCTTTGTTCGGGGCTGTAATAGACAGGAACTTTGTGGCACCAGATAATGCCAATTGGGCAGGTGAAGTAGAAGTTCAGCTTCGATAGCAACAACAACAACAGCAACAACCGCGTGCTCAGCAACAGAGGAGATGCCAAAGATCTACAGTGAGTCAAACTCAGGCAAGTAGGCCTTCTACCAGTCAACATCAAGAAGTACAAGAGGCTGGACCATCAAGTACACCAGCGGAACCTATTCCAACATCAGATCAGTTATGTCAAACACTGCATGAGATATGGGAAGCTGGTACAAATGCCAATGAAGAAATATCCGCAGCGTTAGTTGGTGAATTGCTAGAGCCTCCGGAAGGAGAAGATGATATTCTTAGGGAATTTGATGAATATCAACCTGATCAAACCGGTAATGACATGTCATCGTCAGCTACTGAGTCTGAAGATATGGAGGAGATAGAGGTTGAAGTTCCAGAGTCCGTCACTGCAGAACCGTCTGTCCAAATAGGAACTTAAGGATCGAGTTTAGTGGTGAATGAAGAAGCTTCCCGGCGACGACCAACAAGAGAGTCAGATGACTCTGATTTCGAAGAAGAAGAAGTAGTAACTCTAGTGCATCGGCAACGGGCTAAGCGCCATCATTTTATGCAAGGAGCTACCTCAGCTTCAGTTGCACAGCCTGAAACAGCTCAACCTCCACCTACTCAAACTACCATTCCACTATCACCACCACATGTTGAACCGTACATTCCATCACCCATCCTTCCGACCCCGATACAATCCATTCCATCCACCTCATCCACCTACGCAGAGAATCAAAGGTTTTTGGCACTAAAAGATAGAGTTGACTTCCAGGAGATTCAAATCTTTGGCCTGAGAACGGCTATCGGTGAGATTCAAAAGCATAATGCAAATCTGGATAATGAAAATGCCGACCTGAAAAAGATTGTGAACAACGTACAGGAAGAGAACTTGGAGCTGAAAACGTTTGTAGCTGATCAAGCAGCTGAAATAAGATCGATGCGCTACCTAATTGAGCAATTAATGAAAAATATAAAGGCTCAGGGGGAGACATCCTGCCATGATCAAGTAGAAGTGCGCAGGGATGATGATGATAATAATGAAGATGACAACATCAATGATCCCAGCACGCAAAGACAGAATGAGCCAGTAGATTTTTCTGCTGCTCAGAATGCTGAGACTCAGGGGGAGCCGAGTCAATCAGGAGCTGAAATAGGAAAGGCTAGTTCGTCAAAGGTCTCAGAAAGTGAAGTGCGTGAGATAATAGAAGCATTGATGGACATTGATGAACCTCCTCTAGACCTTGAATTCGATTTTGAAGATGATATAGAAGATCTAGAAGAAGGAGAGTCTGTTCCAGATGATATTGTTGACTGGAAGTCTGATGATGAGGTTGTGATAGATGAAGACGATAATGTAACTGAAGTAATCATTCAATCCCAGCCTGTCACAGAATTATATGAGCATACTGATCAACATGTTATAGATATTGATGACATCAAAGTGGCTTCGGTAGATGATTCACAAATGGAAGAGGCTGAAAGAGAGCCGAGCAGAGCTGAATTGCTAAATCTTTGGTTTCGCAAGGAAGAGGAGAAGACTGAGCCAAAAACAAAGAAGACGATGAGGATTCCAGGTGCAGAAAACTTCTCTGGAGGTATTATTAGCTGGTTCTTCGACAGGGAACTGCAGCTTTTTATTCTAAATAGAAGAGACGGTCTCCAATACCTGAGGCGCAAGCTGAAAGTGTTGAATACATTGCCGAAGGTAGAGGTGAAGGAGTTGGCTTGGAAAGAGTTGATTAATATCGGAAATGACCCCTATGCTGAAGTGATCGCTAAGATAATCAGACGAGAGGGGAGATCGAGAAGGTTAGAAAGACTCAAACCAAGCTCTGGAAAAAGAGTCGAGGATACTTCAAGAATAGATCCTCATACAGGACGACCATGGGCGAAAATGGTTTACAAGCCTGTTAAATGCTTAAGAAGGGTACCAATGAAGAAGATGCCACAAGATATTTTGGGCAACATGAAGTGGTGGTACCTTGATAATGAAATTGCTAAAGCTATCATGGAGGATCAAGACGACAAAGTCATTTTGAGAGTGTATGATCCACTGCATCTGATGAATCTGTCAAAGGACGATCTGAAGAAGCTTCATGGCCAACATATCTTCTTTCATGAAGGATGAAGATCTGAAGCCAGAAAGTTCTAAAAAGTTGCCAGAGTATGTATATATGCAAGTATATACGCAGGTAGTAGTATATATAGATCTAGTACTTAGTCAAGATGTAAATAGTTAGAAGCTATCGTCAGGGGAGTCTGTTGGTGCACCCTGTGTGACGATAGCAGTCTAAGTGATCTAACATTTTGGTTTAAGTAATATTCAAAGTATTGAGAATTAACGAGTGTTTGATATATATGTTTATATATGTTTGCCAGTTATTGATTGTATGTTTGAACTTGATGTAACGTATTACAAGAAGTTCAAACATAAAGATCAAAGATAAAATCAAACATAAGTTAAAAACATAAGTTTCAATACTAAGTTAATTATGTGAAAAAGTAAATTCGAATAATCTAAGGACTAGGATTCGAATCTAGATCAGATTCGAATGAGTCTCTTAGATAGATTCGAATGTGCATTCTTAGGCAGATTCGAGAGTGTAAAAGGGGACAAACTCGAATGGGCCTAGGGCCTGATTCGAGTTTGGCCCATGGCAGACTCGAATTAGCCTCTATAATTAGGGATAGACTCGAATAATTATGAGACTTTTTGTAGAATTCGAGAGAGATTAAGCAAAAGGCGATTTCGAGTTTATCATCAGTCTTAGTGTTGTTTCGGAGAGAATCAATTCGTAGGTGCGTCTTTCGTAGTTCGTGCAGCTTATTGATAGTCTCCGTGTTCCTAGTGAGAGTTGTTTCCGTCTATCCGTTAACGAGGATTCCGCACTCGTTGACGGTTCCGCGTCTAGATAGATCTCGTAGTGTGTAGACCTTACAGATAGTGAAATTCGAATTTGGCGTAAATTCGAATTTACACATAAGGCAGATTCGAATTTGGTCTAAATTCGAATTTGCACATAAGGCAGATTCGAATTTGTGAAAGTGGACAAATTCGAATGGGCCTTGGGCCTGATTCGAATTTTTCCTAAGACAAACTCGAATTGGTCAGTATAATTAAGGATTAACTCGAATAATTATAAGACTTTTGCAGAATTCCGGAGAGTGATTAAGCAAAGGCGATCTCGAGTTTACTAGTAATCAGAGAGTGTTTTCGGAGAGAATCATCGTGTAGGTACGTTCGTAGTCGTTCGTATAACACCGTGGTAGTCTCCGTGTTCCCGTGAGTGTGATCTTACCGTCAAGCCGCTAACGAGGATTCCGCACTCGTTGGACGGTGTCGCGTCAAGATAGATCTGTAGAGTCAAGATCTTACAAGTGGTATCAGAGCGTACGGGGTGTTCTTGGTCTTCTTCGTGTTCCTTAGCAACATCCTAGGTTTCTTGATGTTTTGGACGGTTAATATCACGATTTTTGAGGTTTTTCGATCTTATCAAATTAGATTTCGGGAAATACTTTGTTGTAGTTCAAGTTTTTGACCAAAATCAGTATTTTTACTTGTAAAAATATTGATTTAATCTGAAAAACTTGAAAACTCGAAGTATTAGCCGTTTTTCAAATTTGCGACGCTCGAGTTTAGTAAGGGGATATTAGGGTTTTCTAATATTTCGAGTTTGACCAAAATACGCTCCTTTCGAGTATCCTTAAAGTTTGATTCGAATTTGGAAAATTCGAATTTGCTTGGATTTCCATTTTACACTAAAATCGAATTTGGACTTTCGACTTTAGTTGGGTTTTCGAGTTTAAGTGAACTTTTGAATTTAATTGGGATTTCGAGATTAGTGACCCTTCGACTTTGTCATTAATTTTGATTTTAGCTGGATTTATAAACTTAATTCGAATTTAATCCCAAACAAGTTTAAATTTAATTAGATTCGAATTTAACTAAATTCGAAAGAATTAATTTAAAGTAATTTCGATTTAAATTAATTAAGTTTGAATTCAAGTATATTTGAAACAATGACAAGTCTGCAGAGCTTTATGGAGATGGATCACGAGGTTGGCAAGGCGAATTTACCACCAAAGTTAATGAAAATTGAAGATTATTACTGGTGGAAGGATAGGTTTGCCGTCTTCACGAGGTTTAATGATATGCGCATGTGGCTTTGTATCGATAAAGGGTATATTCAACCTACAGCTGAGGTTGAAGGACGACAAAAGGTTGTGCCTTATTCAAAGATGAAGGATGACGATAAAAAGGTGTATGAAGCTGAGAACCGTGCAATATTTATCATTCGAATGGCGTTACCTCAGGAGATCTTACACACCTTCCGTAATCAGAAGACAGCAAAAGAGCTGTGGGATGCGTTAAAGAAATGGTGCGAAGGTAACCCGAGGGTCAGAAAGAATCGAATGGAAATGCTCAAGCAGCAGTTCGCGATCTTCGAAGCCTTGAAGAACGAAAAGCTGGATGAGACTATTACACGTTTCTATCATTTGCTAACTGAGTTAGATAGCCACGACGTGGAGTATAGTGAAACGGAGAAGATTAACAAGATTCTGGATGCTTTACCGGCCAAATGGGAGATGTATGTGGCCTTAATAAAGCATGATGAAGACCAGTTCTATACTCTGACTCTAGATAATGTTATCGGAACACTGAGGGCATATCATTTTGAGTTGCTGAAGAAGGAACGGATTATGACCAAGTTCAAGATCCGACTATGTACTTTGGGAAATCAAAACCTTCAGTGACAACTGAATTGAAGAACGCTACAGCATTCTTCTCGGGAGAGACATCGTCACCGGCTGAAACAGAAGACTCAGTAAGTAGGGCTTTCTTAGGGTTTGCTAGACCAGAAGAAAAGCAACATCAGGCTACCCCGGCATCTACATCTCAAGGGTGCTCAAAGATGCCTATGAGCGCAAAATCTGCGGAAGACCATCTGAATCTGTTGGCTTCCTTTATGGCCGCTTACGACAATTGCGTTCAGGGAAAAATTATCGATCCTGCACTTTGGGATGAGGATTACGATCAGGTAGACCCTGATGATCTTGAAGAGATGGATCTGCAATGGTAACTGGCCATCGTAACTCAGAGAGTTAAAAGGTTCATCAAAAGAACGGGATGGAATCTGAACGTTAGTAACAATAAGATTGGATTTGATAAGTCCAAGGTTAAGTGTTACAACTGTCAGGGGTTAGGACACTTCGCTAGAGAATGTCAGAGACCGAAAGTAGAGAACTACCAAGGACAGTATCAGAATCAATCGCAAGGGCGATATCTACCGGGTAGTTCAACCAATCAGCCGAATATCGCTTGTCTGTTATCCAACGTCACATCAGACAGACAGCTAGATGGCACTTATGACTAGAGTACTCATCCAGAGTCTCACGCTAGAGCCTTTATGGCTGAAGTGGCTGAGACTGGAAGTGATGGGGCAGAGGAAATCACAGGGGACAGCAGTCAGAATGAAAGCAGTCCGATGTGGGTAGAAAAGTCAGCTGATCAGACAATTCTGGAGTTTGCCGCATAGATGGCCAACGTCGAATCAGATCATGCCAAGGTATCTCTGAACTTTTCTATTTTTCATGATTTATGTGTTTTATGTACTACGTCTAACGATAGGTTAAATTTAGTACTAGAATCACATCAAATCATATCTGCTCAAAATGAATCGTTAAAATCAGATAATGCTAGTCTAGTAGATATAAAGCAAGATCTTAGGGATAATGTAGGTCCCGAAAGGTTCCCAAAGTATATAGTAATAAACTGTAGAGGGGGGGTGAATACAGTATTTAAAAACTACACACTCTTTTTCTCAATGTTTATATGTATTATCAACAAATGTTAATTACAAACAAGCTTGACTGCGGAATTGTTCAAGCTGAGATGACAGAATACAACAGTATGGTTTCTAGTCTAAGACACACTCAAACTAGATTACAATGAACACACTCACTAAGATGCACTCACTGTATTTTACAAGACTTTAAGGAACAGCTTTGGTAAACAGCTTAGACACACAGAAGCTTGTTTACAGAAGATTTGCATGCATGAATATCACACTTGCACGTTCACTCTTGGTTTAAGCACTTAGCTTTCTTCACATTCTTTCTGACCTTAGAAGCTTCCTTTTATACTCACTTAGAGGATCTAAGAGAAACATCTTCATTGGGCAGAATGAAAAAGGAGAAGTCTTGTTTGAAAAGACAATATAACTTTTCTGCACTTTTCTGAAAAGCAGACTTGCCTTCTCTTGTGCAGAACTTTTGTCTTTTTACTTTCTACTGTTGCATTGCCTTTAACCATTTTAGGAATGTCAACTTTGCGTCTTTCTTCCTTGTAAAGGCCTATTTTGATATAAGAAAAAGGTCTGTCACCCTTTTTCAAATATCCGTTTGTCTTCATGTAACAGAACAGCTTGGGCAGGCTGAGCGGTTCTGCTTTCCACTTTGTCTTCAACTGTGTAAACTGATCTGGTAGTTAAAAACAATACATGATGACTTGGAAACAAATTCCATAAAGTGTTTAGCCTGTTCACAAAGAACAGGTTCTGTTCACAAAGAACAGAACACTTTAAAAATGCCCAAGCTGCTCAACAGTGTAGAGCAGCGTAGACAGTTTATGTCCAGCCTGATCAGCAGACTGATCAGCTTGGACAAACTGTTTTGGTTGCAACACATGCAACGTATAGAACAGCTTTAGACTGATATTGCAAATCATTTTCAGGTTTCAATAAGGCATATAACAGGCCTTAAATTCAACCTACAAATGTATCAACAGGTTTGATTATAAAATCTCCCCCTCAGATGTAGAGCAGGTTTGACTGAGGCCTTTTTGTGCCTAACAGATAAGCTTAAGGCTGATGCACATGATGTTATAGTTCTAAAGGACAAACTGAGCGAATAGTGTGTTAGGTTAGAACTAATTTATGAACATGTTAAGGCATTAACCAAGGAGCTTAAATCAAAAGAAGTAGAGCTAGCCGAGTCTAAGGTAAAGGTAGCTGAGGTCAACAGTAAACTTGAAATGTTTAGGAACTCATCTCTTAACCTAGGGAAAATCTTAGATGCACATCGTCAGTCTAAGAAGCCTGTAGGTCTAGGATATCATAAGAGTCCTCCACCTTTCAACGATAACTATGTACTTCAACCTCAGGAGGAAACTGAGAAATCAGTTGAATCAGAGGAAATACCGAAATCAGTGTCTGAAATTGCAAAGGAAAATGAAACTAAGGTGACAGCTAATAATATCAAGATTATGAAAGTTAAATTTGTGCCATCCTCTAGTGATACACCTGTAGGGCAACAGAAAATTGACTTTAATGATCAGAAGGATGAACCAGTCGCTATAGTTGAACCAAAAGAGCCAGACACTAGTGAGACACCTAAGTCAAAGGGCACACACAAAAAGTCAATTGACAAAATTTCTTGCTTTAGATGTCACGAAAGGGGGCATGTTGCTTCTAGCTATCCGCATAGGAAAGTAGATAATACACCTAAGACTGGAAAGTCGGAACAACTTAAGCCTTCTCAAAGTGTTGCTAGCACAAGTAGTTCTCAGAATACCGAGAAAACTGTGCAAGCTGCACCAAAATCTGCTGTGAAACAAATGCCTGTGTCAGGTCGACCGAAAGAAGTGATTTGGACTAATTCACCAAATCGAGTCATTAATCAATTTAGGTCAGGACCGCAACAGAATTATAGGAGTACCACACCTTGCAGAGCTTACACTCCGGTTAGGTAACATACCCCTGTAAGACATCAAACACCAGGTAGAGCTCAGGGATATCAAACCGAAATGCATTATAATCGTAACTATTCAAGAGCTCCACAGCAAATGCCTCCACAAAGGCCGAGAGTGAACTTAAATCACTCTACACCACAACAAGCTCAAATTCAAACACCGAAGTCACATGAAAGGAGGGATGGGTTTTTGAAAGAGTTCACGTATGTGGACGAGAATGGTATTACCAAGTCAGTTATGGCTTGGGTTCCCCGTGATAACTAACCCATTTTCTTTCATGTGTAGGAGATAACTACAGGTCAAAACAACAAATGGTTCGTCGACAGTGGCTGCTCCAGGCACATGACAGGGGGGGAGAAGTCTACTTGCAGACTTCAAGGAAGGAAATCGAGGATATGTATCATTCGCTGGCAATAAAGGAGGGAATATCACTTGTACTGGAGTGGTCACTAATGGGACTATCAAATTGGATCAAGTTTATCACGTTGATAAACTGGTTAACAATCTCATTAGTGTATCTCAAATCTGTGATAAGAAGAACTCAGTACTGTTCGACGATACTGAGGCGTTAGTGCTAAAACTGGGGTTCAAAGTACCTGAAGAGTGGATACTGATGAGGGCTCCAAGGAAGAATGACATGTACATGCTCGACATGAACAAGCCGGAATCTTCAATGGGACCAATTTTTCTGTTATCTAAAGCTTCAGAAACTAAGTCGGTTTTATGGCACAGACGCATGGCACACTTGCACCTGAGAAAGATGAACTACATTACGAAAAATGGATTGGTGCAAGGTGTTCCTATGAAGAGTTTTCAGTTCGAGGATAAGTGTCTACCGTGCAAGAAAGGAAAACAACACAAGAAGGCACACAAGTCCAAGACTCAGAACTCCATCACTTCCACATTCGATTTGTTGCATATGGACCTCTTTGGACCAATCAACAAAAGGAGTATAGGTGGTAGTTGAAACTGTTTAGTTATTACTGACGATTACTCACGTTTTTCTTGGGTTTTCTTTCTAGGTACAAAGGACGAGACGACAACCAAGCTCATCGGGTTCTTAGACCAAGTGGAAATTCTTACGGAACGAGGGTCAAACGCATTCGAAGTGATAACGGAACGGAGTTTAAAAACACAGTAATTGGTGTATATTGCCTATCAAAGGGCATAGTGCATCGTGCACCTTATGAGCCACAACAAAATGCGGTGGCCGAACGGAAAAACAGGACATTGATTGAGGCTGCAAGGACCATGCTTTCGGATTCAAAGCTTCCCACCATGTTTTGGGGGGAGGCAGTGAATACCGCGTGCCATGTTTTAAACCGGAACCTTACTGTCAAATCTTTGAACAAAACCTGTTATGAAGTTTTGAATAAAAGGCCACCTAATTTAACTGGCTTCGAATCTTTTGGAATACCATGTACATTAATGAAAACAAAACATCAACCTAAGTTTGGTGAAAAGGCTGACGAAGGATACTTCCTAGGTTATGTTGCTTCTGGTTTGATTCGAGTTAGCAAGATAAGTCGCTTTGTTGTACGTCGGTACAGACCTGTCACCGTTGTCTTGCTAGCTTTAAAAATAAACCTTAAGACAAACTAAGACACTTTGTTGTATGTAAATATAGACCTGTGTCCGACGTTTGTCTTTTAAAGAAAGTTTGCAATACCAAAAATCATTGTGTGTATGCCTTGATCATAAAAGTATGTCTATGTATGAGTCACGTAAGATAATTTCTTGATAAATAAAAAGGCCAAGGGATATCCCGAAGTGTAACATGTTTAAAGGGAAAATAATACCAACAATCGGCTAGAAATGTATGTCACGACAAACAATCAATGGAATCAAAAAATTCCTAAGTGTGAATGTTTGAATACTGAAAGTGCGTATTTGACACCGTTATCTGATTGAACCTTTCTTTGACTATACTCGTCAAAAATATTCAGTTCAGTGTTAAGTATAGGTTGTAAATTTCAAATTTAAGATAGATTAGTTTAAGTTTAAATTTTTGTTCAAAATTTTAATTTTACTTTATTAATTTATTTTATTTTATTTTTACATCATTTTTTATTTTTAAATTTTAATTTTTAATTTTAGGAAAAATGTCAAAAGTTATTGAGGGTGCATTCTTAGTTGAATAAAATTGACATTGCGTGAATATATTGTGCTTAGGGTAAATGATTTGCATAGTTTATTCCGTTACACGAAAAAGTTGGAAAAGTTGAAAAAGTTGAATTTAATTCAAAGATTTTCATAATTTTCAAAATTTTCAAGTTAAATTCTAGTTTAAGCCAAAATCGAATGTATATTCGAATTTGGTAGGGACTTCGAGTTTGGCAGTAAATTCGAAACAAGTAACAAACTCGAAGGTGGTTAGTATAAATAGGTCAACAGTGACATTCATTATTCACCTACCTTCGATTTTAGTACTTCGAGTTTATCCAGAGAGATTTCGAGTTTAAGCTTTCGACTTTACCGACTTTGAGTTTTTCACTATTTGTCGAGTTTTTGTCCGTTGGTGTTCGAGCATAGTAACAAATCTAGGTATAATCAACTTCATTGTACAAGATTTAGGATGTCTTAGACTCAATTTGAGCCAAAATCAACTGATTTTGAGGTTTTAATGGTGTGAACTTTGTATTTCAAAATAACAAAGTTTGAACCGGTGAAACATCAAATTAGTGACAAATATCGTCGATTAGAACCTATTAGGACTAATGGATGTAATTTTCTAAGTCTAAAATGGTTGAAATCTTGGTGTTTTGTTGTTTAACATACCGACATCTTCGAGTTTGTTCATGGCTTTGAATTTGATCGTGGCTTCGAGTTTGTCACTAAATTCGAAGAAGCCAATACACTCGAAATGAGGGCAGTTTCGAATATGTCATTCGAATTTACCAATAAATTCGAAATATTTGACTAGTTTTTTTTTTTAAAACCCAAACTTGTATAAATTCATGAGTGTTGGATTTTCGACTTACATAAGCTCAAAATAAAACAAATTTTGAATTTACACAAGCTTATGTTTATATTGATAATTCTAATAAAATTATATACTTTAATGTGTAGATATGGCAGATAGAGTGTTTGTTCAAAAGCACAATATGGTCATTTCTCCTGACCGTGAGCTGCCTGAAGCTCAGGCATTCCGCCAGATGGTGGATTTTTTGGCTGCTTTGAGGGTTTCTTATGCCCTTTCTCATAACGTTCAGATAGTGCTGCCATATGTTCGTGAATTTTGGGACCATCTGCAAGTCGATTGTACAGTTACTCCGACTGTATTAAGGACCAGGATAGCCGGACAGCCTCTCGTGTTTTCAGCTGATGTGTTACGCAGAGTGTTGCAGTTGGGTTCTTCAGAGCAAGAAGCTGGGCCGATAGACTTTCCATTAGCAGTTAGGCAAGCTGCGTTCATAAGAATGGGTTATAGCCTGGATGTGGCTAAGTCATCATATATGAAGAGCTGTTTAATCGGGCAGTGGAGATATCTTGCACACGTCTTCATGGTGTGTTTTGCTCCGAAGAAAGCAGGATTGATTATATTGTGTCAAAGATTCAGTCGGGAATGATTGCGTTAGTCTAAAATCAAAGTTTCAGGTATTCGGAAATGTTCTTTGCCGAGTTTGTTCATCAGATAACAGCTCCAGCAAGAGAAAGATTTATGTTGTACCCGCGGTTTGTGATGATGTTGATCCGACATTTCCTGCCGAATCTGCCGCAATTACCTAAGATTCAAAGTGTTGCTGTAATTGACAAGAGAATATTTGACGATTGCCAAGCACACAGAGGTGCATTGGCTAGACCAGTGGAGGCACCACTTTTTGGTGTAGTGGTTAATCCAGATTTTTAAGCCCCTGAAGGTGCCAACTGGGCCGGGGAAGTTCAAATTCCGCAGCAGCCGCAACAACAACAACAGCAATAGCCGAGGCCTCAGCAACAACAAAGGAGGAGGCAAAGACCATCAGTCAGACAGACTCAGGCCACTAGGCCTTTAACAAGCGGAGTGCAAGAGCCAGAAGAAGTTGGTCCTTCAAGTGTAGCCCCCGTATCTGATCTACGGGTGGAAACATTTGAAAAAATATGGGCACAAGGACCTCATGTAAATGAAGAGATCACGTCTGAGCTCGTTGGGAATATTTTGGAACCTCCAACTAGGGAAGAAGATATTTTTAGACAGATAGAGGAATATATGCCTTAGGAAGCACAGGTCAAGATGTGACAACTTCTGAATCTGAATCAGAAGAAGTAGAAGAGATAAAGAATGAGGCACCTACCACAGCGACAGAAGATCCGTCTATTCGCATAGGCACATATGGATCAAGGATGGTAATGATTGATGAAGAAGCAAAAAGAGAAGAGCATCGACGGATTCAGATGCAGATGACTCGGATTTCGAGGTTGAAGATACTACTCCTTTGGTTCCTAGGCATAGGGCCAAAAGGCGTCGTTTTATGCAGAGAGCTTCATTGGCCTCTGCTTCTGAGCCAGAAATTCCAACCGCTCAGCCATCACCCCAAACATCCATTCCTCCACCACCATCACCTGTTCAAACATCCATTCCACCACCAATCATACCGACACCCATCCAATCCATTCCATCCACCTCATCCACCTTCATCGATAATCAACGGTTTTCGGAGCTCAGAAGCAAGGTTGATTTCCAACAAGTCCAAATCTTTCAACTCACTAAAGCCATCGGAGAGATACAGGCGCATAATGCAAATATTGACAAAGAGAATGCAGAGTTGAAGACATTTGCTGGAAAGATTGACCAAGAGAATCTTGAGCTGAAAATGTTTGTTGCAGATCAGGCTACAGAAATCCGCACAATGAGGGCCCTTATTGAGCAATTAATGCAAAATCTAAAGGCTCAGGGAGAGACAAGTTGCAGGGATTCTGAAGAGCTGAGAAGGGGAGATGATGACGAAGGCAATGATCCCGATGCACCTAAAGAGAGTGAGCCAGTAGATTTTTTTGCTGCTCAACATGCAAAAATTCAGGGGGAGCCAAGTCAGAGTGGAGCTGAAGGAGGAGAAGCGAGTTCCTCAAAGGTTATGGAGAGCGACCTGAACGAAATCATTGAAGCTCTGATGAATATTGAGGAAGAAGAGTTAGATTTTGACTTTGAAGACGAAATTGATGAGTTGGAAGAAGGTGAAATTATTCCTGAAGACGTTCCTGAATGGAATCCTAGCGATGAAGTATTGGGTGATGAGGAAGATGAAGCAAATGAAATCATTATTCAACAGAATCCCATCACCGATACATATGTGACAGAGGAACAAACTGTGATTGATATAGAAGCTGTTAAAGCTGCTTTAAACATTGAATCACAAGGTGAAGAACCTGCCAGGATGCTTACTGATGAAGAACAGTGAAAGCTATGGTTTAGGGCAGAGAAGAAGGATATAGAACTAGAGGAAAAGATGCTGGTGCCTAGTGCTGGAAAGCTATCCGGAAATATAATTAGTTGGTTCTTTGATCGAGAACTACAACTGTTCATTATCAAGAGAAAGGATGGCCTCCAGTATCTCAGGAGAAGATTGAAGGATTTCAACTCACTACCGAAGGTTGAGATAAAAGCATTGGCGTGGAAGGAGCTAATCAATATCGGAGACGATCCCCACACTGAAATCATTGCTAAGATCATTAGAAGGGAAGGGAGGTCGAGGAAATTTGAAAGGCTCAATCCAAGAATTGGCAAAAGGGTGATGGACCATACTAGAATAGATCCTCTAACTGGTAGACCATGGATGAAGATTCAGTACAAACCAGTTAGATGTTTAAAGAAAGTCCCTCTAAAGTCGATGCCACAGAATGTGTTGGGTAATCTCAATTGGTGGTACGTTGAAAGCGAGACTGGTGAAGCGGTAATGGAAGACCTAGAAGAACGGGTGATTCTTAGAGTGTATGATCCGCTACACCTAGTCAATCTGTCAAAAGATGATCTTCAAGTGCTTCATGCTCACAAGATCTCGTGTGATGCACATATGGTCCCTGAAGCCAATAAGTATCAGAACGTGGTAAAGGTTTGTGTTGAACAAGGTCTGTATGCTGGTAGTATTTTAAATAGACCTTAGTACCTAATCAAAATGTAAATAGTTAGAAGCTATCGTCAAGGGGGAGTTTGTTGGTACACCCTGTGTGACGATAGCAGTCAAAGATGTATTAGCATTTTGTGTAAGTCAACTTACGTAATATTGAATTTTGGCTAGTGTTTGACATATGTGATTTTTTGTGTTTGATATTTATTGTTTGTATGTTTGAACTTGGTGTAACGTATTACAAGAAGTTCAAACATAAAGTTCAAAGATTAATTCAAACATATGTTCAAATAGAAGTAAGAAAGTGAAATTCGAAATTGGTCTAAATTCGAATTTACACATAAGGCAGATTTGAATTTGGTCTAAATTCGAATTTGCACATAAGGCAGATTCGAATTTGTCAAAGTGGACAAATTCGAATGGGCCTTGGGCCTGATTCGAATTTGTCCTAAGACAAACTCGAATTGGTCAGTATAATTAAGAATTAACTTGAATAATTATAAGACTTTTGCATAATTCCGGAGAGTGATTAAGCAAAGGCGATCTCGAGTTTACTAGTAATCAGAGAGTGTTTTCGGAGAGAATCATCGTGTAGGTACGTTCGTTGTCGTTCGTATAACATCGTGGTAGTCTCCGTGTTTCGTGCATGTGATCTTACCGTCAAGCCGCTGAAGAGGATTCCGCACTCGTTGGACGGGGTCGCGTCTAGATAGATCCGTGAGTTCAGGACCTTACAAAGTTTTAGCTTCTTCTAGTTTAGACACACTACTAGACTGCACAAAGTTTACCATTTTCTTAACGTGAGAAGTATTTGTTGACACCTTAGCCGAACAGTTACCTTTTGTTCCTCTATTGTAACCATTTCATTGGACTTATCCTGAAGGATAGGCACTGTGAAGACCACCCCTTACGGGGCAGTAGTCACGAGTCTAGGTCCCACATCATGCAATACGATATCAATCATAACTAAGATAGAGTAATTAATTGCGGAATTATAAATTACATGTACAACCATATTAGGATTAAGTTTAATACCAGATTAAAGTTTTTAAATTAAAGTTATAAAGGGCACAAGTCTAATCTAATTCATATCATCATATAATCAAGATAAATCTACCCAGACCACCATAATATCATCCTCCAATTAGTACCAAAAGGGTTTGCTGAGTAGAGGTCTATGAGAACTCCTGTCTTGATCTTGTAAGACCTAAGAACTAGGTCCAGCAGGTGATTTTCCTTTGTCTTTTCCTTTAAAAATGTTAAGGTAGCAACCGTAAGCAAAGCTTAGTGAGTAAATAGATTTTCAAATCAACATCCATAGTCAAGTGGATCATAAGTCTAGCGTGATATGTCTTGGCTGCTGCTTCAGCCCTCATGATTGAGACATAGAAGTCATAGAGTCGGATGATGTTCAAGCCACGCTCATGCTTAAATCATGGGGATCAGCCACATACTGGGCTAGCTACCAGTAAATCAACATGGCGGAACATCGGAGGTCATTACCAAGTTCAATAGAACTGGTGAAATAGCCAGGTCTAGAACAACAGACCGACAAGGCCAATCCATACCGATGATGACGTCGAACTCTTTCAACGGAATCGGGATAAGGTCGAGGTTAAACACGATATTGTCAACAAGCAGAGTACAATTTCGGTATACAGAATCAGCCATAACGTAATTGTTACTGGTTGTCTCAATATCAATCACGACAGGATGCTTGGATGGAGATTTTGATAATCTTTGCGCAAAAGAAGTCGATATAAAAGAACGACTAGCACCGGAATCGAATAATACGCGAGCAGGCATAGAATTTAACAGAAACGTACCGGTAACCACGTCAGGGGTTTCCTTTGCTTCCTCGGCTGTTATATGAAATGCACGAGTCCTTGCAGTCGGAGTTGTAGCTGAGCTTTTCATTGTAGATCCTCCAGCTGACGATTGTGGCTGACCTCGTTGCCCACTACGACACTGATACATGAAGTGTCCTCGTTTTCCACATTTTGCACACCCAAGTCCTCGCTGGGGGCATTCTTCACTGCTGTGGCCAATTCTGTTGCAAGCAAAGCATGTGACGTCGTCTGGGTTACAAAATCCCATGTCTGACCTTCTGCATCTTTTACAAAATCGGGGCTCGTTTGTGAGAGAATAGGCTTGGACCTTCTGTGGCGAACTGTACCGCTAAGATTGCTGAGGTTGCTGGGACTGAGACTGGTTTGGCTTAAAGAATCGACTGAATCTTTACTTCCTTGGAGGAGAAGGACATGTCGCGTTCGCTGATGGAGCGTAGAGCTGATCACCATACTCTAGATATCCCCTCTCGATCTGTCTGGCCGCTTCAACCATTTCCAGATAGGACTTATACTTTATCGCAATCATTGGGTGTCGGTATCTCGGGTTATGCCCTCCGCGAAATCGATTCATTTTCCTTTCTTCAGTAGCTACTTGATACGAGGAGTAGCCACAAAGTCGTGAGAATTCATGTTCATTTTCGTCAACAGTCTTGGTTCCTTGAGTCAACTGCATCAATTGAACTTCCATCTTGTCTCGTTGATCAATAGGTCAATACTTCGCGTTGAACATGTCTAAGAACTGTTCCCACTCTAAAGTCTGTATTACTTCCTCGCCATAAATACTTCTCTGTGTTTTCCACCAAGCACGGGCAGCGCCAACAAATAATGCAGAAGCGTAACTCACCTTCTTTGATTCTAAGCAGTCATAGATTCTAAAGATAGGACTTATACTTTATCGCAATCATTGGGTGTCGGTATCTCGGGTTACGCCGTCCGCGAAATCGATTCATTTTCCTTTCTTCAGTAGCTACTTGATACGAGGAGTAGCCACAAAGTCGTGAGAATTCATGTTCATTTTCGTCAACAGTCTTGGTTCCTTGAGTCAGCTGCATCAATTGAACTTCCATCTTGTCTCGTTGATCAATAGGTCAATACTTCGCGTTGAACATGTCTAAGAACTGTTCCCACTCTAAAGTCTGTATTACTTCCTCGCCATAAATACTTCTCTGTGTTTTCCACCAAGCACGGGCAGCGCCAACATATAATGCAGAAGCGTAACTCACCTTCTTTGATTCTAAGCAGTCATAGATTCTAAAGATAGGACTTATACTTTATCGCAATCATTGGGTGTCGGTATCTCGGGTTATGCCGTCCGCGAAATCGATTCATTTTCCTTTCTTCAGTAGCTACTTGATACGAGTAGTAGCCACAAAGTCGCGAGAATTCATGTTCATATTCATCAACAGTCTTGGTTCCTTTAGTCAGCTGCATCAATTGAACTTCCATCTTGTCTCGTTGATCAATAGGGCAATACTTCGCGTTGAACATGTCTAAGAACTTTTCCCACTCTAAAGTCTGTATTACTTCCTCGCCATAAATACTTCTCTGTGTTTTCCACCAAGCACGGGCAGCGCCAACAAATAATGCAGAAGCGTAACTCACCTTCTTTGATTCTAAGCAGTCAGAGATTCTAAAGATCTCTTCAGTATGGCTGATCCAATCCATCGCCTGAAATGGATTAACGGTACCCTCAAAGTTAAGGTCACCGCTCGCTTTGAAATCTTTGAACTTACAGCCTTTCGGCTGCTCAATTTGGGCATCAGGGGTATAGTTATCAGAATCAGAGTCATTATTCTGGAATTGCTTTTCTTTTCTCTTATTCTTTTTATCTTCACGTTTCTTAGCTTCGGCCTCATCTCTGGCCTGAAACTGTACTTGCATAATCTTATTTTGTTGTTCAGAGTGTTGGGCTAATAGCTGTTGCATCATTTCAAACATTTGTTGTGGAGTCATGTTGTTGGGAATGTCACCTGATCCTGACATCTTTTACTGAAAATTAAAAATCATTCAACTATCAGTTTATAGACTTAGATCTATGTACCCTTTTTCCCATCCTAATAGTTTGTACATCCTATCTCAGTTCAAACAACCTAAATAATTGATACATATGTATTGCTTCCATTTGAGACCAAGTATTACTCACGTAATACTTGATTCACTCAAAATATGGGCTCTGAAGGATAGGCACTGTGAAGACCACCCCTTACGGGGCGGTAGTCACGAGTCTAGGTCCCACATCATGCAATACGATATCAATCATAACTAAGATAGAGTAATTAATTACGGAACTATAAATTACATGTACAAGCATATTAGGATTAAGTTTAATACAGATTAAAGTTTTTAAATTAACCTTATAAAAGGCACAAGTGTAATCTAATTCATATTATCATATAATCAAGATAAATCTACCCAGACCACCATAATATCATCCTCCAATTAGTACCAAAAGGGTTTGCTGAGTAGAGGTCTATGAGAACTCCTGTCTTGATCTTGTAAAACCTAAGAAGTAGGTCCAGCAGGTGATTTTCCTTTGTCTTTTCCTTTAAAAATGTTAAGGTAGCAACCGTAAGCAAAGCTTAGTGAGTAAATAGATTTTCAAATCAACATGCATAGTCAAGCGGATCATCAGTCTAGCGTGATATGTCTTGGCTGCCGCTTGAGCCCTCATGATTGAGACATAGAAGTCATAGAGTCGGATGATGTTCAAGCCACGCTCACGCTTAAATCGTGGGGATCAACCACATACTGGGCTAGCTACCAGTAAATCAACATGGCGGAACATCAGAGGTCATTACCAAGTTCAATAGAACTGGTGAAATAGCCAGGTCTAGAACAATAGACCGACAAAGCTAATCAAGCTGAATCAATATGTCAAGTATATGCAATGATGAAGCATACGTAATCAAAGTCATGATACAGTAATCTCAAGTTAATATCCGAAATAGATTGTAAATGCAATAACATGTGAAATGATGATCAAATAGCTATCATGATCCACTGGGCAACACCCAACCATGGTGTGCACAGGTCACAATCCAGCTGATATATGAATGTCAAATCAATCTAACATCAACAATATGTCTCAACCGGAAATCAAGCATGTTAAATCTGAATATCTATAACTCACAGTTCTGGGGTCTTTATCAAACAGATGTAAAATCTGCCACCTGAGTTATCTCAGGATTTTATCTTTGTCAATCTGTTCTCTGTCAATTCAAATCTTTAACCCGCATTAATTCTTTAAATCTTTGTATCTATGTTCAGAATTTCACCGAACCTGTCCAGAATTATCATGTCAATATCATAATATTTTAGTCTTTAAAATCTTTATTTCAGCTGATTCTGATAACTGATCATTCATAAATCTTTCTTTCATTCATATTCTTTGTTTCATTAAATTCTCAAAAATTCAATATACATATATTAATATATATAATCATTTTGCTAATTATCTTGTTAATTAATGCATCGTTCATGTGTTTTATTCAAGATATTCGAATTTAGGGAGTGGGTTTCGAATTTAGGAGTTAAATTCGAATCATATACATTAAATTCGAGCATGTGGACAAATTTAAATGTATTAAGTTCGAATATGTGGTTAAAGTCGAATGAGAGTCTCGAACATATGATTAAATTCGAACATTATCATTAAATTCGAACCTATATTCGATCATAGTGATAAATTCGAACATACCGTCTCGAATTTATAGTCAAATTCGAACATACGGTTCGAATTTAGCTAATCTCGAAATTGTTCTTGGCATCTCGAATTTGTTCATATTTTACAACTCTAAATCATACATTTCTAAGCCTAAAATCACGAATATGTTAAGTAATAAGCCTAGTTTTCGATTATATTATACATAATCTATCAGATTCGAGTTAATACTTAGGCTAAAATAACTTTAATATAATGAAAAATGGTAAATTCGAATGAAAGATAGACAAATTCGAAAAACCGAAAATATGGAAGCTTAGAATGTCGATTCTTACCTCAAATTCGGAAATCGCACATGTAATAGCACATTCTTGTAGTACTCTTCGAGATCTTTCCGATGACGGATAGAACTCGATAATTGGCCGGTCGGTTTGGGAGAAAAACTAGAGAGAAGTAGAGAGAGAGTAGAGAGAGTGATTTGGTAAATGAATGATTAAAATAATCTTAATTACGTTTTTATACTTCATTTTATCATTTTGTGTAATTAACCCACTATACTTTTGTATAATACATCTCTTTATCTTAATCATTAAATATTCTATAACATATTTATAATTTAAATCATAATTCGAATATTTATATAATTTAATTAAATATTTCATAACTTAATTAAATTACAATTCAAAAAATGTAATAAGATAACATTATTGGTTCGATAATCAGATAATTAAGTTGGGTCAAAAGTTAGGTTGTTACAGAATGGGCTCCACCACGCACAAACTTCGTCCCCGAAGTTAGCTATGTTCGAACAGACTGGGATAAGTTGCTTTCATGACATCTTCAGATTCCCAAGACTGATGCGAACCCTTGTGATGTTTCCACTGGACGAGCACCATCTGTATATCTTTATTTCTAAGCTTTTTGGTCTTCGAGTCCAGAATACATTCTGCCTATTCAACCAGTCGAAGCTTTTCATCAACTTGCAGATTAACATGTGGTATCTGCACTTCTCTTTCATCTGCTACACTCTTTCTCAGATGACTAACATGGAATACAGAATGTATTCCAGATAAGTCCGCTGGCAGTTCAAGACGATAAGATTGATTCTCTATCTTTTCGATGATCTTGAACGGACCAATGAATCTTGGAGCTAGCTTATTCCTCTTTATGAATCTCACTACATTCTTCATTGGGGATACTTTCAGCATCACCCAATCGTTAACTGCAAAACTGATAGATCTGTGTCGATTATCGTTATATGACTACTGCCTGCTGTGAGCTTCTAGGATATTCCTTCTGACAAGTTGAATCTTTTCATGAGTCAACTGTAGAAGGGCAGGTCCTGCTATTGGCGATTCACCTGTTTCACGCCAACAGGTGGGAGTTCTGCATTTTCTTCCGTACAAAGCTTCAAAAGGAGCCATCTTGATCGTTGAATGATAACTATTATTATATGAGAATTCAACCAGAGGCAAATGGTCATCCCAATTACCACCCAGATCAAGAACGCAGGCACGGAGCATATCTTCTAGAGTTAGGATAGTGCGTTCACTTTGGCCATCTGCACTTGGGTGATAAGCGGTACTCATTTAGATTCGACTACCCATCCCTTCTTGCAGCGCTTTCCAGAATCTCGAAGTGAAACGACTATCACGATCAGAGACTATAGACTTTGGCACACCGTGACGAGATATGACTTCAGTGATGTATATATGTGCCAATCTATCCAGAGAGTATGTCTCTTTCATCGGTATGAAATGAGCTGACTTCGTTAATCGATCCACGACTACCCAGATGGAGTCGTGCTGTCTCTTGGTCTTTGGTAGTTTCGTGATGAAGTCCATGGTTATATGCTCCCACTTCCACTCAGGAACTGGCAATGGTTGCATATCCCCGAAGGGTTTCTGATGTTCTGCCTTAACTATTTGACATACTATGTAGCTTTCAACGTATCGACCGATGTCTTTCTTCATTCCTGGCCACCAATAATCGGCTTTCAGATCAAAATACATGTTCGAGCTGGCAGGATGAACAGATAACTTGGACTGATGGGCTTCAGATATAAGAGTGTTGCGGATTGAACCGTATTTAGGAATCTAGATTCGGTTTCCCTTGAGACATTGAAGTCCCAAATGATTCATAGATAAAAATTGAAATTGCCCTTTAAGATTTTCAGAACCAATATTCTCTTCTTTCAATGCTTCGGCTTGAGCAGATCTGATGTCTTCAATAAGATCGGAAGAGAATACAACAGGAGTCAGGGCATAGCAACACTTTTCCAGATATACTTTCCTACTCAAGGCATCCGCGACAACGTTAGCTTTGCCGGGAATATACAGGATCTCACAATCATAGTCCTTGATAAGCTCCAAGGACCGACGCTATTTCATATTCAGATCCTTTTGAGTAAAAAGATGTTTAAGACTTTTATGGTCAGTATATAACTGACACTTAGTCCCATATAGATCGTGACGCCAGATTTTCAGTGCAAAGGTAACGGCAGCCAACTCAAGATCATGAGTCGGTGCACTTTTCTCGTAATCCTTCAATTGCCTTGAAGCGTAGGCAATTACTTTTCCCCTTTGCATTAGAACACATCCTAAGCCAGTACCAGATGCGTCGCTGTAAACGAAAAAATCATCGTTGCCCTCTGGTAAGGCTAGAATCGGCGCTTGAATCAGTTCCTGTTTCAACGTTTCAAATGCCTCTTGCTGTTTATCCGCCCATACGAAAGGTGTATTCTTTCGTGTTAGAATCGTGAGTGGCACAGCAATCTTCGAGAAGTCCTTAATGAATCGCCAATAGTAACCGGCCAATCCAAGGAAACTTCTGATTTCAGAGGCATTGCGAGGTGTTTGCAATTTCTGAACAGCCTCGACTTTAGAAGGATCGACTAAGATGCCTTCGCCAGATATGACATGGCCAAGGAATTGAATCTAGAAAGAAATCAGAGTGAAATTTAAAGTTTTCATTCAGTCAAGGAACACTTAGGAAATAGCTCGAGACAATATAAAGTTGTACCTGTCTGAGCCAGAATTCGCACTTAGAAAATTTTGCATAGAGTCTTTCCTTTCTCAATAACTCTAGCAATTGTCGCAGATGATTAGAATGATCAGCCTCCGTTTTGGAGTAAATCAGTATCGTCTATGAATACGATAACTGACTTATCCAACATCGGTGTGCACACGCAATTCATGAGGTCCATGAACGCCGCTGGTGCATTTGTTAAACCGAACGACATCACGAGAAATTCGTAATGACCGTATCTTGTTCGGAAGGCTGTCTTTGGAATATCCTCATCTTTAACCTTCAATTGATGATACCCAGAACGAAGATCGATTTTAGAAAAATAGCTGCCTCCTTGTAGCTGATCGAATAAATCGTCAATTCTGGGCAGAGGATACTTATTCTTGATAGTGACTTTGTTCAACTCGCGGTAAGCGATGCACATTCGAAAAGTTCCGTCTTTCTTTTTAACGAACAAGACAGTAGCACCCTATGGAGATGAACTCGGTCGGATAAATCCTTTTTCTAACAGCTCTTGCAACTGCTTTGACATTTCCTGCATTTCTGCAGGCGCAAGTCTGTAAGGAGCTTTTGCGATAGGAGCCTCACCAGGAACTAAGTCAATTCCAAATTCGACTTGACGTTCCGGTGGCACTCCAGAAATATCATCCAGAAATACATCTGGAAACTCACAGACGACAGGAATATCATATAAGGATTTCTTTTTGGCTTCATAGACGGATTCAGACGAGACATAGCATAAATAAGATTGATGACCCTTAGACAGATACTTGTTCCCTTTTTCAAATGATATGAAACAGTGTGCACCTTTTCGCTTCTCGCTTTTGATTTCTAACACTCGGCCGTCTGAAGACTTAATTCTGATGATTCGACTTAATTCTGATGATTCGACGGTTGCAGACGATCGTAGCCTCGTTATTCATTAGCCAATCCATGCCGATGATGACGTCGAACTCTTTCAACGGAATCGGGATAAGGTCGAGGTTGTACACGATATTGTCAACAAGCAGTGTACAATTTCGGTATACAGAATCAGCTATATCATAATTGTTACTGGCTGTCTCAATATCAATCACGACAGGATGCTTGGATTGAGATTTTGATAATATTTGCGCAAAAGAAGTCGATATAAAAGAACGACTAGCACCGGAATCGAATAATACGCGAGTAGACATAGAATTTAACAGAAACGTACCGGTAACCACGTCAGGGGTTTCCTTTGCTTCCTCGGCTGTTATATGAAATGCACGAGTCCTTGTAGTCGGAGTTGTAGCTGAGCTTTTCATCGTAGATCTTCCAGCTGACGATTGTGACTGACCTCGTTGCCCACTACGACAATGATACATGAAGTGTCCTCGTTTTCCACATTTCGCACACCCAAGTCCTCGCTGGGGGCATTCTTCAGTGCTGTGGCCAATTCTGTTGCAAGCAAAGCTTGTGACGTCGTCTGGGTTACACAATCCCTTGTCTGACCTTCTGCATCTTTCACAAATCGGGGCTCGTTTGTGAGAGAATAGGCTTGGACCTTCTGTGGCGAACTGTACCGCTGAGATTGCTGAGGTTGCTGGGACTGAGACTGGTTTGGCTTAAAGAATCGACCGAATCTTTGCTTCTTTGGAGGAGAAGGACATGTCGTGTTCACTGATGGAGCGTAAGCTGATCACCATACTCTAGATATCCCTTCTCAATCTGTCTGGCCGCTTCAACCATTTCCAGATAGGACTTATACTTTATCGCAATCATTGGGTGTCGGTATCTCGGGTTATGCCGTCCGCGAAATCGATTCATTTTCCTTTCTTCAGTGGCTACTTGATACGAGGAGTAGCCACAAAGTCGCGAGAATTCATGTTCATATTCATCAACAGTCTTGGTTCCTTTAGTCAGCTGCATCAATTGAACTTCCATCTTGTCTCGTTGATCAATTGGGCAATACTTCGCGTTGAACATGTCTAAGAACTTTTCCCACTCTAAAGTCTGTATTACTTCCTCGCCATAAATACATCTCTGTGTTTTCCACCAAGCACGGGCAGCGCCAACAAATAATGCAGAAGCGTAACTCGCCTTCTTTGATTCTAAGCAGTCAGAGATTCTAAAGATCTCTTCAGTATGGCTGATCCAATCCATCACCTGAAATGGATTAACGGTACCCTCAAAGTTAAGGGCACCGCTGGCTTTGAAATCTTTGAACTTACAGCCTTTCGGCTGCTCAATTTGGGCATCAGGGGTATAGTTATCAGAATCAGAGTCATTATTCTGGAATTGCTTTTCTTTTCTCTTATTCTTTTTATCTTCACGTTTCTTAGCTTCGGCCTCATCTCTGGCCTGAAACTGTTCTTGCATAATCTTATTTTGTTGTTCAGAGTGTTGGGCTAATAGTTGTTGCTTCATTTCAAACATTTGTTGTGGAGTCATGTTGTTGGGAATGTCACCTGATCCTGACATCTTTTACTGAAAATTAAAAATCATTCAACTATTAGTTTATAGACTTAGATCTATGTACCCTTTTTCCCATTCTAATAGTTTGTACATTCTATCTCAGTTCAAACCACCAAAATGATTGACACATATGTATTGCTTCAATTTGAGACCAAGTATTACTCACGTAATACTTGATTCACCCAAACTATGGGCTCTGAAGGATAGGCAATGTGAAGACCACCCCTTACGGGGCGGTAGTCACGAGTCTAGGTCCCACATCATGCAATACGATATCAATCATAACTAAGATAGAGTTGTTAATTACGGAATTATAAATTACATGTACAAGCATATTAGGATTAAGTTTAATACAGATTAAAGTTTTTAAATTACACTTATAAAGGGCACAAGTCTAATCTAATTCATATAATCATATAATCAAGATAAATCTACCCAGACCACCATAATATCATCCTCCAATTAGTACCAAAATGGTTTGCTGAGTAGAGGTCTATGAGAACTCCTGTCTTGATCTTGTAAGACCTAAGAACTAGGTCCAGCAGGTGATTTTCCTTTGTCTTCTCCTTTAAAAATGTTAAGGTAGCAACCGTAAGCAAAGCTTAGTGAGTAAATAGATTTTCAAATCAACATGCATAGTCAAGCGGATCATCAGTCTAGCGTGATATGTCTTGGCTGCCGCTACAGCCCTCATGATTGAGACATAGAAGTCATAGAGTCGGATGATGTTCAAGCCACGCTCACGCTTAAATCGTGGGGATCAGCCACATACTGGGCTAGCTACCAGTAAATCAACATGGCGGAACATCGGAGGTCATTACCAAGTTCAATAGAACTGGTGAAATAGCCAGGTCTAGAACAATAGACCGACAAGGCTAATCAAGTTGAATCAATATGTCAAGTATATGCAATAATGAAGCATACGTAATCAAAGTCATGATACAGTAATCTCAAGGCAATATCCGAAATGAACTGTAAATGCAATAACATGTGAAATGATGATCAAATAGCTATCATGATCCACTGGGCAACACCCAACCATGGTGTGCACAGGTCACAATCCTGCTGATATATGAATGTCAAATCAATCTAACATCAATAATATGTCTCAAACGGAAATCAAGCATGGTAAATCTGAATATCTATAACTCACAGTTCTGGGGTCTTTATCAAACATATGTAAAATTTGCCACCTGAGTTATCTCAGGATTTTATCTTTGTCAACTGTTCTCTGTCAATTCAAATCTTTGACCCGCTTTAATTCTTAAAAACTTTGTATCTATGTTCAGAATTTCACCGAACCTGTCCAGAATTATCATGTCAATATCATCATCTTTTAGTCTTTAAAATCTTTATTTCAGCTGATTCTGATAACTGATCATTCATAAATCTTTCATTCATTCATATTCTTTGTTTCATTAAATTCTCAGAAATTCAATATACATATATAAATATATATAATCATTTTGCTATTTATCTTGTTAATTAATGCGTCGTTCATGTATTTTATTCAAGATATTCGAATTTAGGGAGTGGGTTTCGAATTTAGGAGTTAAATTCGAATCATATTCATTAAATTCGAGCATGTGGACAAATTTAAATGTATTAAGTTCGAATATGTGGTTAAAGTCGAATGAGAGTCTCGAACATATGATTAAATTCGAACATTATCATTAAATTCGAACCTATATTCGATCATAGTGATAAATTCGAACATACAGTCTCGAATTTATAGTCAAATTCGAACATATGGTTCAAATTTAGCTAATCTCGAAATTGTTCTTGGCATCTCGAATTTGTTCATATTTTACAACTTTAAATCATACATTTCTAAGCCTAAAATCACGAATATGTTAAGTAATAAGCCTAGTTTCAATTATATTATACATAATCTATCAGATTCGAGTTAATACTTAGGCTAAAATAACTTTAATCACATGAAAAATGGTAAATTCGAATGAAAGATAGACAAATTCGAAAAACCAAAAATATGGAAGCTTAGAATGTCGATTCTTACCTCAAATTCGTATGAAATCGCACATGTAATAGCAGATTCTTGTAGTACTCTTCGAGATCTTTCCGATGACGGATAGAACTCGATAATTGGCCGGTCGGTTTGGGAGAAAAACTAGAGAGAAGTAGAGAGAGAGTAGAGAGAGTGATTTGGTAAATGAATGATTAAAAAAATCTTAATTACGTTTTTATACTTCATTTTATCATTTTGTGTAATTAACCCACTATACTTTTGTATAAAATATCTCTTTCTTTTAATCATTAAATATTCTATAACATATTTATAATTTAAATCATAATTCGAATATTTATATAATTTAATTAAATATTTCATAACTTAATTAAATTACAATTCAAAAAATTTAATAAGATAACATTATTGGTTCGATAATCAGATAATTAAGTTGGGTCAAAAGTTAGGTTGTTACATAATGGGCTCCACCACGCACAAACTTCGTTCCCGAAGTTAGCTATGTTCGAACAGACTGGGATAAGTTGCGTTCATGACATTTTCAGATTCCCAAGACTGATGCGAACCCTTGTGATGTTTCCACTGGACGAGCACCATCTGTATATCTTTATTTCTAAGCTTTTTGGTCTTCGAGTCCAGAATACATTCTGCCTCTTCTACCACTCGAAGCTTTTCATCAACTTGCAGATTAACATGTGGTATCTGCACTTCTCTTTCATCTGCTAGACTCTTTTCTCAGATGACTAACATGGAATACAGGATGTATTCCAGATAAGTCTGCTAGCAGTTCAAGACGATAAGATAGATTCTCTATCTTTTCGATGATCTTGAACGGACCAATGAATCATGGAGCTAGCTTATTCCTCTTTATGAATCTCACAACATTCTTCATTGGGGATACTTTCAGCATCACCCAATCGTTAACTGCAAAACTGATAGATCTGTGTCGATTATCGTAATATGACTACTGCCTGCTTTGAGCTTCTAGGATATTCCTTCTGACAAGTTGAATCTTTTCATGAGTCAACTGTAGAAGGGCAGGTCCTGCTATTGGCGATTCACCTGTTTCACGCCAACGGGTGGGAGTTCTGCATTTTCTTCCGTACAAAGCTTCAAAAGGAGCCATCTTGATCGTTGAATGATAACTATTATTATATGAGAATTCAACCAGACGCAAATGGTCATCCTAATTACCACCCAGATCAAGAACACAGGCACGGAGCATATCATCTAGAGTTAGGATAGTGCGCTCACTTTGGCCATCTGCACTTGGGTGATAAGCGGTACTCATTGAGATTCGAGTACCCATCCCTTCTTGCAGCGCTTTCCAGAATCTCGAAGTGAAACGACTATCACGATCAGAGACTATAGACTTTGGCACACCGTGACGAGATATGACTTCAGTGATGTATATATGTGCCAATCTATCCAGAGAGTATGTCTCTTTCATCGGTATGAAATGAGCTGACTTCGTTAATCGATCCACGACTACCCAGATGGAGTCGTGCTGTCTCTTGGTCTTTGGCAGTTTCGTGATGAAGTCCATGGTTATATGCTCTCACTTCCACTCAGGAACTGGCAATGGTTGCATATGCCCGAAGGGTTTCTGATGTTCTGCCTTAACCATTTGACATACTCTGTAGCTTTCAACGTATCGACCGATGTCTTTCTTCATTCCTGGCCACCAATAATCGGCTTTCAGATCAAAATACATCTTCGAGCTGTCAGGATGAACAGATAACTTGGACTGATGGGCTTCAGATATAAGAGTGTTGCGGATTGAACCATATTTAGGAATCCAGATTCGGTTTCCCTTGAGACATTGAAGTCCTAAATGATTCATAGATAAAAATTGAAGTTGCCCTATAAGATTTTCAAAACCAATATTCTCTTCTTTCAATGCTTCGGCTTGAGCAGATCTGATGTCTTCAATAAGATCAGAAGAGAATACAACAGGAGTCAGGGAATAGCAACACTTTTCCGGATATACTTTCCTACTCAAGGCATCCGCGACAATGTTAGCTTTGCCGGGAATATACAGGATCTCACAATCATAGTCCTTGATAAGCTCCAAGGACCGACGCTATTTCATATTCAGATCCTTTTGAGTAAAAAGATGTTTAAGACTTTTATGGTCAGTATATAACTGACACTTAGTCCCATATAGATAGTGACGCCAGATTTTCAGTGCAAAGGTAACGGCAGCCAACTCAAGATCATGAGTCGGTGCACTTTTCTCGTAATCCTTCAATTGCCTTGAAGCGTAAGCAATTACTTTTCCCCTTTGCATTAGAACACATCCTAAGCCAGTACCAGATGCGTCGCTGTAAACGAAAAAATCATCGTTGCCCTCTGGTAAGGCTAGAATCGGCGCTTGAATCAGTTTTTGTTTCAACGTTTCAAATGCCTCTTGCTGTTTATCCGCCCATACGAAAGGTGTATTCTTTCGTGTTAGAATCGTGAGTGGCACAGCAATCTTCGAGAAGTCCTTAATGAATCGCCGATAGTAACCGGCCAATCCAAGGAAACTTCAGATTTCAGAGGCATTGCGAGGTGTTTGCCATTTCTGAACAGCCTCGACTTTAGAAGGATCGACTGAGATGCCTTCGCCAGATATGACATGGCCAAGGAATTGAATCTAGAAAGAAATCAGAGTGAAATTTAAAGTTTTCATTCAGTCAAGGAACACTTAGGAAATAGCTCGAGACAATATAAAGTTGTACCTGTCTGAGCCAGAATTCGCACTTAGAAAATTTTGCATAGAGTCTTTCCTTTCTCAATAACTCTAGCAATTGTCGCAGATGATTAGAATGATCAGCCTCCGTTTTGGACTAAATCAGAATATCGTCTATGAATACGATAACTGACTTATCCAACATCGGTGTGCACACGCAATTCATGAGGTCCATGAACGTCGCTGGTGCATTTGTTAAACCGAACGACATCACGAGAAATTCGTAATGACCGTATCTTGTTCGGAAGGCTGTCTTTGGAATATCCTCATCTTTAACCTTCAACTGATGATACCCAGAACGAAGATCGATTTTAGAAAAATAGCTGCATCCTTGTAGCTGATCGAATAAATCGTCAATTCTGGGCAGAGGATACTTATTCTTGATTGTGACTTTGTTCAACTCGCGGTAATCGATGCACATTCGAAAAGTTCCGTCTTTCTTTTTAACGAACAAGACAGGTGCACCCTACGGAGATGAACTCGGTCGGATAAATCCTTTTTCTAACAGCTCTTGCAACTGCTTTGACATTTCCTGCATTTCTGCAGGCGCAAGTCTGTAAGGAGCTTTTGCGATAGGAGCCTCACCAGGAACTAAGTCAATTCCAAATTCGACTTGACATTCCGGTGGCACTCCAGAAATATCATCCGGAAATACATCTGGAAACTCACAGACGACAGGAATATCATATAAGGATTTCTTTTTGGCTTCATAGACGGATTCAGACAAGACATAGCATAAATAAGATTGATGACCCTTAGACAGATACTTGTACGCTTTTTCAACTGATATGAAACAGTGTGCACCTTTTCGCTTCTCGCCTTTGATTTCTAATACTCGGCCGTCTGAAGACTTAATTCTGATGATTCGACTTAAATCTGATGATTCGGCGATTGCAGACGATCGTAGCCTCGTTATTCATTAGCCAATCCATGCCGATGATGACGTCGAACTCTTTCAACGGAATCGGGATAAAGTCGAGGTTGAACACGATATTGTCAACAAGGAGTGTACAATTTCGGTATACAGAATCAGCCATATCATAATTGTTACTTGCTGTCTCAATATCAATCACGACAGGATGCTTGGATTGAGATTTTGATAATATTTGCGCACAAGAAGTCGATATAAAAGAACGACTAGCACCGGAATCGAATAATACGCGAGCAGACATAGAATTTAACAGAAACGTACCGGTAACCACGTCAGGGGTTTCCTTTGCTTCCTCGGCTGTTATATGAAATGCACGAGTCCTTGTAGTCGGAGTTGTAGCTGAGCTTTTCATCGTAGATCCTCCAGCTGACGATTGTGACTGACCTCGTTGCCCACTACGACAATGATACATGAAGTGTCCTCGTTTTCCACATTTCGCACACCCAAGTCCTCGCTGGGGGCATTCTTCAGTGCTGTGGCCAATTCTGTTGCAAGCAAAGCATGTGACGTCGTCTGGGTTACACAATACCTTGTCTGACCTTCTGCATCTTTTACAAAATCGGGGCTCGTTTGTGAGAGAATAGGCTTGGACCTTCTGTGGCGAACTGTACCGCTGAGATTGCTGAGGTTGCTGGGACTGAGACTGGTTTGGCTTAAAGAATTGACCGAATCTTTGCTTCTGTGGAGGAGAAGGACATGTCGGGTTCGCTGATGGAGCGTAGAGCTGATCACCATACTCTAGATATCCCCTCTCGATCTGTCTGGCCGCTTCAACCATTTCCAGATAGGACTTATACTTTATCGCAATCATTGGGTGTCGGTATCTCGGGTTATGCCGTCCGCGAAATCGATTCATTTTCCTTTCTTCAGTAGCTACTTGATACGAGTAGTAGCCACAAAGTCGCGAGAATTCATGTTCATATTCATCAACAGTCTTGGTTCCTTTAGTCAGCTGCATCAATTGAACTTCCATCTTGTCTCGTTGATCAATAGGGCAATACTTCGCGTTGAACATGTCTAAGAACTTTTCCCACTCTAAAGTTTGTATTACTTCCTCGCCATAAATACTTCTATGTGTTTTCCACCAAGCACGGGCAGCGCCAAGAAATAATGCAGAAGCGTAACTCACCTTCTTTGATTCTAAGCAGTCAGAGATTCTAAAGATCTCTTCAGTATGGCTGATCCAATCCATCGCCTGAAATGGATTAACGGTACCCTCAAAGTTAAGGGCACCGCTGGCTTTGAAATCTTTGAACTTACAGCCTTTCGGCTGCTCAATTTGGGCATCAGGGGTATAGTTATCAGAATCAGAGTCATTATTCTGGAATTGCTTTTCTTTTCTCTTATTCTTTTTATCTTCACATTTCTTAGCTTCGGCCTCATCTCTGGCCTGAAACTGTTCTTGAATAATGTTATTTTGTTTTTCAGAGTGTTGGGCTAATAGCTGTTGCATCATTTCAAACATTTGTTGTGGAGTCATGTTGTTGGGAATGTCACCTGATCCTGACATCTTTTACTGAAAATTAAAATTCATTCAACAATCAGTTTATAGACTTAGATATATGTACCCTTTTTCCCATCCTAATAGTTTGTACATTCTATCTCAGTTCAAACCACCTAAATGATTGACACATATGTATTGCTTCAATTGGAGACCAAGTATTACTCACGTAATACTTGATTCACTCAAACTATGGGCTCTGAAGGATAGGCACTGTGAAGACCACCCCTTACGGGGCGGTAGTAACAAGTCTAGGTCCCACATCATGCAATACGATATCAATCATAACTAAGATAGAGTAATTAATTACGGAATTATAAATTACATGTAGAAGCATATTAGGATTATGTTTAATACAGATTAAAGTTTTTAAATTACACTTATAAAGGGCACAAGTCTAATCTAATTCATATAGTCATATAATCAAGATAAATCTACCCAGACCACCGTAATATCATCCTCCAATTAGTACCAAAAGGGTTTGCTGAGTAGAGGTCTATGAGAACTCCTGTCTTGATCTTGTAAGACCTAAGAACTAGGTCCAGCAGGTGATTTTCCATTGTCTTCTCCTTTAAAAATGTTAAGGTAGCAACCGTAAGCAAAGCTTAGTGAGTAAATAGATTTTCAAATCAACATGCATAGTCAAGCGGATCATCAGTCTAGCGTGATATGTCTTGGCTGCCGCTACAGCCCTCATGATTGAGACATAGAAGTCATAGAGTCGGATGATGTTCAAGCCACGCTCACGCTTAAATCGTGGGGATCAGCCACATACTGGGCTAGCTACCAGTAAATCAACATGGCGGAACATCGGAGGTCATTACCAAGTTCAATAGAACTGGTGAAATAGCCAGGTCTAGAACAATAGACCGACAAGGCTAATCAAGTTGAATCAATATGTCAAGTATATGCAATAATGAAGCATACGTAATCAAAGTCATGATACAGTAATCTCAAGGCAATATCCGAAATGAACTGTAAATGCAATAACATGTGAAATGATGATCAAATAGCTATCATGATCCACTGGGCAACACCCAACCATGGTGTGCACAGGTCACAATCCAGCTGATATATGAATGTCAAATCAATCTAACATCAACAATATGTCTCAAACGGAAATCAAGCATGTTAAATCTGAATATCTATAACTCATAGTTCTGGGGTCTTTATCAAACATATGTAAAATCTGCCACCTGAGTTATCTCAGGATTTTATCTTTGTCAACTGTTCTCTGTCAATTCAAATCTTTGACCCGCTTTAATTCTTTAAAACTTTGTATCTATGTTCAGAATTTCACCGAACCTGTCCAGAATTATCATGTCAATATCACCATCTTTTAGTCTTTAAAATCTTTATTTCAGCTGATTCTGATAACTGATCATTCATAAATCTTTCATTCATTCATATTCTTTGTTTCATTAAATTCTCAAAAATTCAATATACATATATTAATATATATAATCATTTTGCTAATTATCTTGTTAATTAATGCGTCGTTCATGTATTTTATTCAAGATATTCGAATTTAGGGAGTGGGTTTCGAATTTAGGAGTTAAATTCGAATCATATACATTAAATTCGAGCATGTGTTGAAATTTAAATGTATTAAGTTCGAATATGTGGTTAAAGTCGAATGAGATCTCGAACATATGATTAAATTCGAACATCATCATTAAATTCGAACCTATATTCGATCATAGTGATAAATTCGAACATACAGTCTCGAATTTATAGTCAAATTCGAACATATGGTTCGAATTTAGCTAATCTCGAAATTGTTCTTGGCATCTCGAATTTGTTTATATTTTACAACTTTATATCATACATTTCTAAGCCTAAAATCACGAATATGTTAAGTAATAAGCCTAGTTTCGATTATATTATACATAATCTATCAGATTCGAGTTAATACTTAGGCTAAAATAACTTTAATCACATGAAAAATGGTAAATTCGAATGAAAGATAGACAAATTCGAAAAACCGAAAATATGGAAGCTTAGAATGTCGATTCTTACCTCAAATTCGTATGAAATCGCACATGTAATAGCAGATTCTTGTAGTACTCTTCGAGATCTTTCCGATGACGTATAGAACTCGATAATTGGCCGGTCGGTTTGGGAGAAAAACTAGAGACAAGTAGAGAGAGAGTAGAGAGAGAGTGATTTGGTAAATGAATGATTAAAATAATCTTAATCACGTTTTTATACTTCATTTTATCATTTTGTGTAATTAACCCACTATACTTTTGTATAATAAATCTCTTTATTTTAATCATTAAATATTCTATAACATATTTATAATTTAAATCATAATTCGAATATTTATATAATTTAATTAAATATTTCATAACTTAATTAAATTACAATTCAAATAATGTAATAAGATTACATTATTGGTTCGATAATCAGATAATTAAGTTGGGTCAAAAGTTAAGTTGTTACAGGCACATAGTTGCTGTTGAAAGGCGGAGACACATCCTGATATCCTAGACCAATTGGTTTCTTAGACTGTCTCTGGAATCTAAGATTTTGCCTAAGGTCAAGGATGAATTCCCAAACTTCTCAATTTTACTATTTGCCTCAGCAACCTTGACTCTAGCTTCTGCTAATTCAACATCTTTAAGGGAGATCTTCTTAGTCAGTGATTTTACATGCTCATAAATTAGTTCCAAAATGGACACATTATTAGCTCAATTTGTCTTTCAGAACTATTACATCTTGAGCATCAGCTTTCATTTTAGCCCTAAGATCTTCCTTAATGTCTAATAGACTAGCATTATCAGATTTTAAAAACTGAATTTGAGCTGTCATAGATGAATGTGATTCTAGCAGTAAATTCAATTTATCATTTAAAGTAGTACATAAAACACATAAATCATTAAAAGTAGAAAAGTTTAGAGAGAACTTCATCCTATCAGATTCAACGTTGGCCATCTGAGCTGCAAACTCTACAGTCGTCAGCTCTTCAGACTTTTCAGGAACCAATGGATTTGAGTTGGACTGCTGGGTATCCTCCTTCTGTTCCTCTTCTGCTCCACTATCAGTTTCAATCACTTCATCCATAAAATCTCTAGTTATTGACTCCGGATGTGAATTCCAATCATAAGTAGCATCCAACTGCTTGTTAGAAGATACGTTTGTTAGTAACCCAGCCACTAAAGCTTGATTCCCTAAACTGGTTGAATTCTGACGACCCGGGTGCTGATAGTTTTCCATCTTTGGTCTTTGACATTCTCTCGCAAAGTGTCCCAACCCCTGACAGTTGTAACACTTGGCTTTCGACTAATCAAACCTAAATTGTTCACACTAAGGTTTCTTCAAGTTCTTTTCATGAACCTATGTGATCATGACCAATTGCCATTGCTGGTCCATCTGTTGTAGATCATCAGGATCTACCTGATCATAATCTTCCTCCCATAGTGCCATATCATTAATCTTTCCCTGAATACAGTTACCGTATGCTGCTATAAACGATGCTAGAATCTTTAGTTTCTCCTCTGCCGTCTTAGCACTCATTGGCATTTTTTTGGATCCCTGAGATGAAGATCCTGAGCTTTGTGGTTGATCATCTAGTTTTGAACACCCTAGAGAGGCCCTACCATTAGATTCTTCTGCTTCTGCTGGTATACCTTCTTCTTCTCCAGAGTAGAACGCTATAGCTCCAGACATAGATACACTAGAATTTGATGGCTTAGATTTACCGAAGTACATCTCAGGATCTAGTACCGGATCGTATTCCATTTCCTTCTTCTGTATCTTGAAGTTATAAGCTCTCAGTGTCCCAATAACCTCTTCAAGAGTGAGAGTGTCTAATTTCTCCTGATCATGCTTGATCTGAGCAGTGTACATCTCCCATTTTGGCGGTAACGCATCTAAAAGTTTGTCAATCTTTTCTAATTCTTGATAATCAACTCTATGATTATCCAGCTCGGTCAGAAGATGATAGAACCTTGTGATCACCTCATCCAAATTTTCGTTCTTCAGACTCTTAAAGATCGCAAACAGTTGCTTCAACAATTCTGTTCTCCCCTTCCTTACCCATGGAATTCCCCCATACCTCTTCTCTAAAGCCTCCCAGAGTTCTTTAAAGGTTCTATGATGTTTAAACGTATGCAGAATTTCCAAAGGTAAAACCATTTTGAATGAATATCCACATGCGCATACCGTTAAACCGAGTGAAGTCCGCAAACCTATCCTTCCACTAATAATAATCCTCAATCTTCATAAGCTTTGGTGGGGAGTTCGGTTTACCCACCTCGTGGTCCATTTCCATGAATTTGTGTAAGCTAGACATTCTCGATGACTTTTGTTTCACAAACTTAATTTAAATAATTTTTAAAATAAATTTTATGTAAGTTCGTACGGACTTATGGTAAGTTCGTACGAATTTACATCTCAATTCGTTTTACAAAATTAAACTGCGGAATGGTTCAAACAGAGATGACAGAAACACTTTTTCCAAAAGTTTGTATGTATATATTAACAAGTGTTAATTACAAACATATTTGAACTGCGGAATGGTTCAAACAGAGATGACAAAATAATAGATGAACAACTAATGTAAGACTCACCCAGACTAGAGACAATGAATTCACTCACTAAGATGCACTCACTGTTTTACAAGACACAGACAGACAGCTTAGAAGTAGAACAACTTAGACACATTATCACTGTTCTATTCTATGTTGAAAGAAGAACTTGCATGCATGAAAACACAATTCTTTTTGCACGTTCTAGGCTTGTGGATATCTCTCTTGGTTGTCTCTCTTTCCATAGAAGCTTCTTTATAAACTCACTCAGTGAATCTCAGAGAAACTTTCTCATTGGACGCAGAGATAGTGGAGTGCCTTTACAAAAAGACAAGAATACTTTTCTACACATTCTGACAAAACAAAATTTGTCCCTTTGTAGCAGAATCTTTGTCTTTTTCTTTTTGTCTCTGTTGCATACAGCTTTACCTTAGAGAGGAATGTCAACTTCAAATCTTTCCTCTTCATGTATAGCCATTTTGATATAAGAAATGGTCCGTCACCCATTTCAAATATCCTCTTGGTCTTCATGTATCAGAACAGCTTAGGCTGAAAAACGGACTTCTAAGTTTCCACTTTGTCTTCAACTTCAAAACTGATCTTCACGTCCAAGACTTTACATGATGACATGGAAACAAATTCCATAATGTGTAGAACCTGTTCACAAAGAACATCTCCTGTTCACAAAGAACAGAACACTTAGTTTGGGTCAAAGCTGTCCAACAGGCATGAAAAGTGTAGACAGTTTATGCAGAACTTGTCCAACAGTTTAGGACAGCTTTAGCAATCTGCCAAGTTACAATGAATGTCACAGTGTAAACAGCTTTGTGTTTATATTGCAAATCACTTATCACTTATCTTACTCCACAAAGGACCTCAGATTTGAGAATATCCATTTGTCCATGTTGAGAGTGGTCCCATCCACAAACTGTAGAGCTACTTGAACTTCATCCCTGCTAAGCTGATCGAATGAACCAACTTTGCAGCTTAGGCTCGTCACCACAGAGGAAAAGAGAAAGTTGTAAGTTTGTCAAGCTGCTTTCTGAATAAGGTTCCACCCAGTCTTGGTTCTGATACACCACAGCAGCATAACAGATTCCCCATTTGATCATTCTCTGGCTGAGGTTTGTCATATTTTTCAACAACAGGGAGATGAAGTACTTCATGAAGAAGAGCTGCAATGATCTCAACAGTTTTGGAGGTGTTGTGAATGGTTCCCCTTATGATTTTGGTAGCAGGGTCGTAGGAGCAAGTGTACCAAAACTCAAACACCATCTCCTGGAACATGACACAAGGAGTGGCTGTCATAGCATAGTTAAGGGGATGGGCTTCCAGGAACTCCACCATTTGTTCATAACCTTTTCCAATGTAGTTTTTGGGGATGGTTAAGTTTGCAACGTAGTTGGTGGGTTTGTTTGTTAACATGGTGGTGACTGAGGGATGTTTTTCAACATCATCACCAAGGAATACGAGAACAAAAGGGTTGTCCTGGGAAGGCATTTTTGAGAGTAGGAGAGGATGCACGATTTGTGGACACTAAGTCATTTAGGGTTTTGCAGAGGGTATAGATGCAGTAAGGAATAAGAAGAAGTTGAAACAGTGATATGGGTATTTATATGATTTGAATGTGAGAGAGTAGGAGAGAGAGATGTTTGGGCGGTTGATTTGAAATGTTACTAATGGAAAACAATACGGTTTACCACGTCAGCACGTCTGTTAGACCACTTGATCTTTTTCTTCACTTACACACGCAACACACATTATCCGCAGGTAATTAAGATAAATAAATACAAAATTAAGTAACTTAAATGTGAAGTAATGTTAATTAAAAGCTGATGTTCAAAACTGTTGTTCAAACCTGTGATGAAAGTATTTCATCACACACTGATCATTATGTAACCTGTCAGTTCAAACTTGTGCAGTTGTATGAGAACAGGTTTCAGTGTGAAACCTGTTCAGATAGCTGAACATATTACAAGGGTTTCCCTTGTTTGACAAATACAGAGTGAGCAGGTTTCAGGTTAAAACAATAGAACATGTCTTAGATAAAAACTTAGTTTTGAAAAACTTTTTATTTTGTCAAGCCTATTCAAATCTTAAGAAACTGGCTAAGTGCAGAACAGATGAGACCTATTACGTCAAAGATGTTTTGTAAAATTTTATCAGATTTGATCAAGTAGTTTTAGAACATCACTAACACTTAGTCACTTTATTTAACCTTCCTAGCTTGCACAACAGGGCATTAAACCTATTTTCATCAAGAGGTTTGGTGAAAATATCTGCAAGTTTTTCTTCTGTGGGAACAAAAGTTACCTCGACATTACCTTTTTGGATGTGATCTCATATGAAATGATGTCTGACCTCAATAAGCTTTAATCTAGAGTCGAAGACAAGATTGTTGGAGATGGCTATGGCACTTGTATTGTCGCACAATATGGGATCTTTCCTATATACAAGGCCATAATCTTCAAGCTGATGCTGCATCCACAGAACCTGCCCACAGCAGCTTCCAGTAGAAATATATTCAGCTTCAGCTGTAGAAGTAGAGACAAATTTCTGCTTCTTGCTACACCAACTGATCAAATTTCCACCAAGGAGTTGACATCCACCTGTTATGCTTTTTGTATCCAGCCTGCAACCTGCAAAATCAGAATCTGAATATCCAATTAGTTCAAGGCTAGAGTCTTTGGGATACCAAAGACCTTAACCTGGTGTACCCTTTAGGTATCTGAAGATTCTTTTTTCAACAGCTAGATGTGATTCTTTTAGATCACCTTGAAACCTAGCACATAGATGGTGGCAAACATTATATCTAGTCTACTAGTAGTTAAGTACAGCATGCTCCCAACCATACCTCTGTAAGTTGTTACTGAAATAGCTTTGCCACAGGTATCAGCATCCTATTTTACATTGGTTGTCATTGGGGCTTTGATGGGAGAACATTGATGTAATTTAAACTTTTTCAAGAGATCTAATGTGTACTTTTTTTGATTTATGAAAATTATATTTGAGGTTTGTTTAACCAGTAATCCTAAAGAGAATGTAAGTTCACCCATCATGCTCATTTCATACTTAAATTTCAGGAGCAGTGAGAAATTCTTGTATAACTCTTCATTAGTAAACCAAATATAATATGTTCCACATAAATTTGAACAAGCATTATGTCAGTTTTCACTTTGTTTATGAACAATGTAGTATCCACATTACCTCTAGAATATCCATTGCTCAAAAGGAAATTAATAAGAGTGTCATACCAGGCTCTTGGGGCTTGTTTTAGCCCATAGAATGCTTTTTCCAACTTATAGACAAATCTTGGATGATTTTCATTTCCAAAACCTAGTACCGTTCAAAAAATGCACTCTTAATATCCATTTGAAATACCTTCATGCTCTTGTGAGCAGCATAAGCTAGAAACAAATGAATTGCCTCTAGTCTGGCCAATGGAGCAAATGTTTCATCATAATCAATACCTTCTTCTTGTTTATACCCTTGAAAAACAAGCCTTTCCTTATTTCTAATGACATGACCTTTCATCATAATCCATCGTGTTTCTAAAGATCCATTTGGTGCCAATAATAGTTTTCCCTTTAGGCATGGGGACCAGCTACCTTACTTTGTTTCTATCAAACTGATTGAGTTCTTCTTGCATGGTAGTGATCCAATTGGCATATTTTAGTGCATCATCTACTTTCTTTGGCTCCATTAGGGACACAAAACTTGAACTCATACAAAAGTTTCCAAGACTGTACCATCTTGTCTATACACCTTTGTTATTGTCACCAATGATTTGATCATTTGGGTGACACCTGATAGGGACTCTTTTTGAACCACTTTACCACTAAGGATCTGTTTTGAGTGAAGCAAGTAGTATTAACAGCTTCAGCCCAAAATGATGAAGGCAAACCTGATGCACACAACATAGTCGTAGCAGCTTCTATGAGAGTTCTGTTTCTCCATTCAGCAACTTCATTTTGTTGTGGAGTTCTTACAGCTGAAAAGTTTTGAGAAATTCCCTTTTCTTCACAGAAGTCCTCAAGGGTACTATTTTTGAATTCAGTACCATGATCACTTCTAAGCTGCTTGACTTTGGAGAGTTAAGAACTTCCATCTTCTTGATACACCCAATAATTTATCTGGCAGCCTCTCCTTTGGTCTTTAGGAAGATCACCCAAGTGTACGTGGAGAACTCATTAACCATTACTAAGGTGTATCTTCTACCTCCTAGACTTGAGACACTAACAGGTCCAAACAAGTCCATCTGGATTAAGAAGAGAGGTGTATCAATAGAGAAATTATGTATAGATTTAAAAGATGTTTTTACCTGCTTACCCTTCTCACAAGCTGTGTAGAGTTTATCCTTAACATAAGTTATGGAAGGCAACGCTGTTACTAACTCTTTCTTACAGAGTTTGTTGATGTTCTTGAAGTTCAGGTGTGACAGCCTTTTGTGCCATAACCAATTAAGGTCTGCATTGCTTCTTGAGATGAAACAGGTTTCAGTTATTGGATCAGCAGATTTCATATCAACAACATATACCCCTTTCTTTCTTTGTGCACACAACACAACTTTGAATTGGGGATCCAATATGTATCCTAGGTGCTCATCCAAGTAAACCTTATAGCCAACATCACACAGTTGACTAATGCTTACAAGGTTATGTTTTAGCCCAGACACATAGGCTAGTCTGTTGAAGATTACGAGCATGAAAGGTTCCATATCCTTCTGTGGATCCCTGGACATTGTTACCAAATGAGACCTTTAGGCCTTTTTTAGGCTTGAGATCACTAAGCAAATCTTTGCAACCTGTCATCTGGCCAGAGCAGCCACTGTCCAAATACCAAACCTGCTGGATTTTTCAATGTTGGCGCTAACAGTGTCAATAGGCCTCATGTCCTCAGTTTCAGGATAGTCCTTGGCATGTGACTCTTCTTTCCACACTTATAACATTTCCTATTTTTGGATTTTTTAAAAGAAGAACTCCCAGAAACACATTCTTGTTTATTTCTTTTAGGCTTCGGAACAGGTTTCACAAATGTTTCACTTGTTTTTGAAGAATCAATAGATTTTATGGAAAGTTCAACAGCAACAGCTTTTCCTGTATCCTCTTTCCTCTTTTTAGGAGGGCAGAGATAAAATACAGGTAATTTAACTGTTTTCTGTCGTACCACAGGTTTGAAAAACTTATTTTCCGCCTTCGCAGGTAGAGCCAGCTTTCCACTATCATAAAAAAATATATTTGAAATTACAGCAGATTTGCTTCCAACATGAGATTTACTCTTGTTGGATGCAGACTGCTTCCCTTTCAAAAATTTCTTCTCAAAATGTTCAGCATCGAATGGAGGAACAGGTTTCTTGCCACCAGCTTTAACATCAGAACCTGCCTAGTTGACAAGTTTAGTTGCCAAAGATGCAATCTTAACTTGTTTTCCATTCTGTTGTTTATGTGAACTGGTTGAGCACTTATCAGGCTGGTTTGATGGAGAACATATTCAATCACCAGTCTTTGGAACCTTTTCACATAAACTGCCAGTGTTTTGAGGCCTGACACTGTTTGTTGAAATCAGATTTCCATTTACATTATGAATGAATGTATTTGGAAGCTCACCAAGAGATGACAAATCAGTTTCCAGATTCTTGATCTCAATAATTAAAGTTGCTGTATCAAGATCTCCTCCAAGGTAGGCTTGGATTTGAGCAGGAATTAGCTTATTGATACATTGACCGACTCCTTTAGCTGAATGGCACCAAGAGCCAACAATCTTTTGAATCTTGGAGTGCTTTAAGTCTGTTTCTCTCTTTTCCTCTAATAAAATAATATTTAAGTGTTTTAATTCATCAACTTCAGTTTTAAACTTATGAAAACTATTTAGTTCATTAGATTTTATGTGAAGAGCAGTTCTTAGCTTAGTGATTTTAGACTTTAAAGCATCATGCTTCTCGTGACTTTTTCTTCAGAGCTATAATCCTTAAAGTTTTGTACCTTATACATCGTGGTAGGATTCCAGTTCTCTAAAGAGCTAAGAGCTTCAGCCAAGTCTTGTTTGAAGTTACTTGTTGAAGGGGCATCAGTGTTGCCTACCAAACAGTTGTTGTCTTCTTCATCAGATGATGAATCAGAGTCTTCCCAGTCACATGTTTCAGCAATCAGTCACTTCTGTTTGTTAGAAGCCACAGAGTCTTTCAACTTATTCAAATTGGACATGGCCATAAGGTACTTATCCCTGTAGCCATCGCCCTTGTTTGTCTTGTAAGGCTTGGAGGACGAGCCAACAGCCTTAGACACAAGGTCAACAGCTATATGGCATGATTTGCCACATTTAAAGCACTCAGCATTGGATTTATCAAATGCCTTCTTTATGGCAGCACCTAATTTCCCTTGCAGCATTTTACCTCCAGATCTTTTCTTATTGAATTTTCTGACAGGCATAGCAATCATTTGCTCATCATCAAGTTCAGCAAGATCTTCACAATTATCTTCTTCTTCTGACATCAGTTCCAATTCATCATCAGCCTGTTCATCAGCTTCTTTAAACACATCACACATCTGATTTGCAGGCTGTCTCACATTAGCCACTAAGGCTACACCACTCTTGGACATTTCCAAGGCATTTCTCTTTTGTTTCCTTGATTGTTCATCATTTAGCAAGGATCCATATAGATTAACAAGATCCATGCCTCTGATAGTGCCTAAATTCCTAAGGATAGTTGAAAAATAGTTCCATTCCTCAGGCAATATGTCCAAGAACATGTTCACCAGGGTTAGGTTGTCATTAGCGATCCCTACAGCTTTGAGATCATTGATCAATGCATTGAACCTGGTGTAAGTTTCAGTGAGACTCTCATTGGGTTTTTCAAAGAATAGTTCATATTGTCTAACAGGATTGTTTATCCTGTTATCCAATGTGATAGTGGGACCGTCATAGACAGTACACAAAGTGTCTCACATTTCTTTGGCTGTTTTCATTTTCTCAACCTGTTTGAACACATCATCACGTAAAGATATGACAAGGTTGTTCCTGGCTTTTCCATCAACGACCACCAGTCTTTTGTCTTCATCAGTCCATTGAGCTTTTGCTTTCTTAATGGTCCTGACCTCAAGAACAACACCTTCAGCAGCAGGACTAATAGTAGTGACGGATTTAGGAACATATGGACCTTGCATCACTATCTCTGGTAGTTGCACATCCAGATTCTCTAACTAGAGCATCATTCTGCACTTCCAACCAGAGAAGTTCTGATGATTGAACTTTGGGGATTTTTCTATAGACTCATTGTCATAAAAAGAAGAAGAGTTTGCAGCACTGTTGTCCATGGTGGGAAATGGGAATATTAGAGAGATCTAGAGTTAACACACACTCTAAACTACTTTGATACCAGTTGTAGGTCCCAACTGCTTTCCCCATTATGTTCCAGTAAGCTGTAGGGGGGGGGGGGTGGGTTGAATACATCTAATTAAAACTTCAACACACTTTTTCTCAAAGTTTGTGTGTATAGGGCGGGTTCGGGGTGGGGAACGGAAATACCGTCCCCGTTTAAAAAAACTGCGGGTACTAAACGGGGATCCCCATCGGGTATTCGGGGAAACCCGCGGGGAATCGAGTAACCCATTTATAAATCAATGATATGAAATTTAATCACATGGTTCTTAATTTAAGCTTAAAATGTTTATGTATGTTAAAATTACAATACTAATATTAAATTAAATTTTGTATCCCTATTAAATGATAATGAAAAAACATTATTTTAATAAATTATATGTAAATAAATAAGTTTTTTTAAATTATACATGATAATTTTTACGTATAATATATAAAATAGATAAAAATATTCATATTTTATATATAATATATATACAATATAAATAGTATGTTGCTATTAAAAGTAATCGGGGGTTTAAACGGGTTATGTAATCGGGTATACGTGACGGGTATTATCAATACCATACCCGTCTCATCCCCCATTTAACTTAATCGGGTTCGGAGAAACCCACCCCGTTTAGATCAGTTTTCCCCGTCGGGTTCGGTTTTTTTTTGCCAACCCTATGTATATATTAACAAGCGTTAATTACAAACAGGTTTGAACTGCAGAATGGTTCAAACAGAGATGACAGAAACAACAAATGAACAACTAATCTAAGACTCACTCAGACTAGATACAATGAATTCACTCACTGTTTTACAAGACACAGACAGACAGCTTAGAAGCAGAACAGCTTAGACACACTATCACTGTTCTATTCTATGTTGAAAGCAGAACTTGCATGCATGAAAACACAAATCCTTTTGCACGTTCAAGGCTTGTAGAAATACCTCTTGGTTGTGTTTCTTTCCTTAGAAGCTTCTTTATATACTCACTCAGTGAATCTTAGTGAAACTTCCTCATCGGATGCAGAGATAGTGGAGTGCCTTTACAAAAAGACAATAACACTTTTCTGCACATTCTGACAATACAGAATTTGTCTCTTTGTAGCAGAATCTTTGTCTTTTCCTTTTTGTCTCTATTATTGCATACGTCTTTACTTTAAAATGGAATGTCAAGTTTAAATCTTTACCCCTCATGTATAGCCATTTTGATATAAGAAATGGTTTTTCTCCCATTTCAAATATCCTCTTTGTCTTGATGTATGAGAACAACTTAGGCAGAGAAAGCAGCTTCTGATTTTCCACTTTGTCTTCAACTTCAAAACTGATCTTCACGTCCAAGACTTTACATGATGACATGGAACAAATTCCATAAATTGTAGAACCTGTTCACAAAGAATAGGTTCTGTTCTCAAAGAACAGACACTTACTTTGGGTAAAAGTTGTCCAACAGTCATGAACAGCGTAGACAGTTTATGCCAAACCTGTCCAACAGTTTAGGACAGCTTTGGCAATCTGCCAAGTTACAACAAATGTAACAGTGTAAACAACTTTGGGCTAATATTGCAAATCACTTATCAGATTTCAATAAGGCATTAGAACAACCTTAGATTTTCCTTTAAGTGTATCAAACATGTTTGATTGACTATCTCCCCCTATGATATAGAACTTGTTTGATTGAGGGCTTTTGGTGCCTAACAAATTTAATCAAGATTCAAATTGAAAATGATAAACTCAGTTGCACAATTAATGACATAAATGAGAAACTTAAACTAGCCGAATTAGAGAATGCTAATTCAGTATGATACAATTCTATCTTTATGGAACGAACTACACTTTATGCAAGGATTAAAATCGTAGAGGATGAGTTTCTTAAAATAGGTCAAATAAATTAAACAATTCACTTAAACCAACCAAGAGAAACTGAATTTTATAACTCAAAAGCTGGAATTGGTTGTGAAAATCCTAAGTACCTTACAAAAGCAATTTCATGTTCACCAACATTATATGATACAAGGTATATGAACTTAGGATTAAAAATGCTCTTTCTGAAAGCTACCATTGAAGTTGAATATGGGGATGATATGAAATCATTGAGAGATGATAAAATGCATAATAATTTGGATCATAACGATCTGACAGTAACTAAAGTTTTGTCTCAAAATCCATATACTCCAAATTCGATTCTTGAGAAGATAATTCTGATCTTGAATTAAAAATTAAAACTTTTGATGAAGAATAAGCTAAACTCCAAGTTTTAGTTCAAGAGTTAGAATGAAAATTGAAGATCAGTCTAGGGCATCATCTCAATCGGTCAGCAATCTGCAGAATTAACGACTTCAGCTCTTGCGAACACCATAAATTCTGAAGAAGAGTTTGATTTATGAATTTGAAGGTATATCCTCTAGATGAGCTTTTTGTCATTATTTATGAAGTCATTAAACCTCTACTTTCATATAAAGCTGTAAAAATTGAGGGTCAAGTAGATCTTTTGAAAGAAAAATCTACTAATCCTAAAGTTGAAATGGTTTCACCACCTGTTTTGAAAACTAAGGATACAGATAAAATTGTTACTCATTCTAAACTAAAAAGAAAAAGTTTTCTTTAGTCCTTCGAGACCAACTGATGGTAAGTATTAAGCAAAAAAAATTCACTCTGATTCTTCTAATTTCAGTTGTTCATTTATATCAGATTATTCTGTGAAACGTACTTTCAAGCAAGAATGGAGGAAGAAGGATGTTGGGAATTAACTTTTTTTTATGAATGTAATAGTTTAGGGTTTATTTTGTAATTGTGTATGTGTATAAATAGAAGTACGACCACTGTAGCATTGTAACTTTGCACGGATATTCTGATTGTACAGACAAGTCTCCTAGGTTTCAGTGCTTTCATTCCAAGAACTCATATGTAATATTCTATACTCTGGAATATAATCATTCGACTATTTGTGTCTTGATTGTTGTTCTTATTGTTAGATTCATATTTTTGATTGCTGTTATTGAATATATCAGTTGGTATCAGAGCCTAATATGGCTAATTTGTTTGATTTTTGAATCTGTAAAATATTTTT
>JAANYP010006122.1:0-49654 GCA_020465985.1 Centrapalus pauciflorus
CATAATATGGTCCTTAATCCAGTTAATGATATCCCTGAGGCACAGGGTTATCGTGAAGTTTTGGACTTCCTAGCTGAGTCTAGGATTAGCTATGCTTTATATCATAACATTCCCATTGTAATTTCGTATGTACGACAATTTTATGATCATTTACAGGTGGACTGTACTGTCACCCCGACAGTTATCAGAACCAGAATCGCTGGCCAACCTCTTGTCTTCTCAGCAGATATGTTGCGCCAAGTGCTACAGTTGGGTTCACAGGAACAAGAAGACGGGCCTATAGACTTTCCATTGAGTATTAGGCAAGCCGCGTTTCTGAGAATGGGCTATAGTCTGGACGTTACGAAATCATCATATATGAAAAGTGGATTGATAGGGCAATGGAGATTTCTGGTCCACGTGTTCATGGTTTGTTTTGCGCCAAAGAAGGCTGGTTTTGATTACATCGTCTCAAAGATCCAATCAGGGGTGATTGCGATGGTGTATAATAGGAAGTTCAGCTTCTCACAGTTGTTTTTCTCGGAATTTATCCATCAGATTACAGCTCCTGAAAGAGAAAGATTCCTTCTGTATCCAAGATTTGTGATGATGTTGATAAGGCACTTCTTGCCAAATTTGCCACAATCAGATGACACTTTGAGCGTCAATGTTATGGATAAACGCATATTTGCTGATTGTTCCTCACATCGAGGAAGGTTAGCGGTTCCGGTGGCGCGTCCATTATTTGGAGCAATTATAGACAGGGAATTTCAAGCCCCAGGGGATGCCAACTGGGCAGGGGTAGTTGATATTCAACAACAGCAACAGCAACCGCAACGCCAACAACAGCCGCGTGCTAGGCCGCGTGATCCACGACGCCAACAGCAACAACCTGCTAGTCAAATTCAGGCATCCAGGCCATCAACAAGTGAACAACCACAGGCACAAGAAGCAGGGACTTCAGGTGCAGTCCCCGAATCTGAGCAGCTTGCTCAGACTTTGGAGGAAATATGGTCTTCTGGTCCTAATGCAAATGAAGATGTGGCAGCAGCATTAGTGGGTGAGCTGCTTAGTCCGCCTGGAGATGAAGATGATATATTTCGTGATGTTGAGGAATATGTGCCAGAGCAGGCTGATAACGTTTTGTCATCATCTGCAACCGAATCAGAAGAGATGGAGGAGTTAGAGGTTGAAGCTCCTGAGTCAGTATCAACTGAACCACCTGTTCAAATTGGAACTTATGGTTCGCGATTGATTATAAATGAAGGTGGTTCTAGGAGACGAGTGGAGAGGGAATTGGAGGAGTCTGATTTCGAAGAAGAAGAAGTTTCTCATCTAGTGACAAGGCAACGGGCCAAACGTCACAGGTTCATGCAAGGATCCTCTTCAGCTTCAGCAGAACAACCTGAAATTCCTCAACCTCAGGACCCTCAAACCACCATTCCACCATCCCCACCTCATGATGAACCATACATCACATCGCCGATCATTCCAACTCCAATTCAATCCATCCCATCAACCTCATCCTCATACGCCGACAATCAAAGGTTTCAGCAGCTAAAAGCTCGAGTTGACTTCCAAAATATCCAGATCTTAGGCCTAACAAAGGCAATCGGTGAGATTCAGACTCATAATGCAAATCTTGATAAGGAGAATGCCGATCTAAAGAAGATTGTGGAAAAAGTTCAGGAAGAGAACTTAGAACTAAAAACCTTTGTTTGTGATCAGTCTGCTGAGATAAGGTCGATGCGCTCCCTAATTGAGCAGTTAATGAAAAATTTACAGGCTCAGGGGGAGACATCGTGCCGAGATCAATCAGTGCAGAGAAGAGATGATACTGAAGGCGATGATCCCGGTGCAAATAAAGAGTTTGAGTCTGTAGATTTTCCTGCAGCTCAAGTTACACAAGTTGAGGGGGAGCCTAGTCAAGGCGAAGGACAAAGGGGTGAAGCTAGTTCATCTAAACAGCCTTCAGACTTTGAGATCAGTGAGATGATTGAAGCACTCATGGATCTCGATGATGATGCACTGGATGGAGGTTTTGATTATGAAGATGAAGAGCTTGAAGAAGGAGAGTTTATTCCGGAAGAGATAGTAGATTGGAAAACTGAAGATGAAGTAGTAGCTGATGAGGATGATGAAGCTGACGAAATAGTTGTACAGCAGAATCCTATCACTGACACTTATATGATAGATGGAGATAGAATTGTCGATGTTGACATAGTGAATGCTGCTTTGAATCCTAAGTCATCGACTGAAGAACCAGCAAGAGAGCTAAGTAACGAAGAAAAAAGGAAGCTATGGTTCAGAGCCGAAGAGAAGGAGTTAGCAATTAGGAGATCAATGAAAGTGCCTGGTACAGGGAAGCTATCTGAGCGAATCTTAAGTTGGTTCTTTGACAGAGATCTTCAACTTTTTATAATTAAAAGAAAAGACGGGCTTCAGTACATAAGGCGAACATTGAAAGCATTCAACACTCTTCCAAAGATTGAAATCACAGCGCTTGCATGGAAAGATCTGATAAATATTGGTGATGATCCTTATGCGAATGTGATTGAAAGAATAATAAGAAAGGAGGGGAGATCTAGGAAGTTTGAACGGTTGAGTCCAAGGTTCGGAAGAAGAGTCGAGGATAAGTCACGTATAGATCCTCTTACAGGCCGACCTTGGATGAGGATTCAGTACAAACCAGTGAAATGCCTGAGGAAGGTACCTCTGAAGAAAATGCCACAGAATGTTTTGCAAAATCTGAAGTGGTGGTATGCTGACACGGAAACTGGGGAAGCGGTTATGGAAGACTTAGAAGAAAAAGTTATTCTTACAGTCTATGACCCGCTTCACCTGGTAAACCTATCTAAAGAAGACCTGCAGATTTTGTATAACTGTAAGATTTCCAGTGACGCACATATGGATACTGAAGCTAGTAAGTATGAAAATGTGGTCAAGGTATGCGTTGAAAAAGGTCTGTATGCTGGTAGTGTTTTGAATCAATAATAAACCATGTTCTCAAATCAAATGTGTGAATTATTAGAAGCTATCGTCAAGGGGGAGTCTGTTGGTACATCCCGTGTGACGATAGCAGTCTAAGTTGTCTTACATTGTGATTTAGCATATGTTTGGTATATATATATTATGTGTGATTGATGTTTATCAGTGTTTGTATGTTTGAACTTGATGTAACGTATTACAAGAAGTTCAAACATAAAGCTCAAAGATAAAATCAGTCATAAGGTAATATCATAAGTTTCAAACACTTAGTTGTATATGTCAAAGGCTAGATTCGAATTATATGGGTTGACATTCGAATCTGTGATAGATTCGAATGTAACCATAGATTCGAAAATAGGCTAGATTCGAGTCTGTCAGATGGACAGATTCGAATGGGCCTTGGGCCAGATTCGAGGTTGGCCCACAACAGACTCGAATCAGGGTCTATATTTAGGGATAGACTCGAATAATTAGGTGACTTTTTGCAGAATTCGTGAGGAATTAAGCAAGGGGCGATCTCGAGTTTATCAGCTAAGGTGAGTGCCGTTTCGGAGAGAATTAGTACGTAGGATCGTTCGTGTGTCGTTCGTTCAGCGTCTAATAGTCTCCGTGTTCCGTTGGTTGAGAGTTGTCTGTCTGACCGTCAACGAGGATTCCGCACTCGTTCACGGATCCGCGTCTAGATAGATCTTGCAGTCGTAGACCTTACAAAATCAATTAATCCGATCGATTTACGATATGAGGGATTAATTCAACTAAGTATATAATTAAATTAAGATTAGTGACACTAATCATACACTAATACAATTACTTAACATTAATTATGCAAGACTAAAACAATTCGTTAAAACAATGCATCCATAAGTATTTATAAAATTTCAAGAAAAGGGAAAATACAAGAATACATTTCTAAATACATTTATACAAAAAAAAAAATGAAAATGCATGGATATACACCTAAGGGTCGGCCATTAGGCCATATGGTGTATTAGAAGTTGACTTTTATTTAAATAATATTACTTTAAACACCATCATTTTGTTAAAAAGTGCACTCAACTTTTGTCTCCCATGCCTTTCATCATTTGAAAGACCAAACATTTCTCTATAAATAGGAAGGCAATTCATTCATTTTATTCACACCAAAATCTTCTTTTCTCCTCTCTTAGAACCGGCCACATACACACACATCACAAACTTTGGCATTCAAGTGTTCTTCAAGTGTTCTTGGTGTTCTTCAAGTGTTTTTAGTGCAAACCTTGCAAAAGATTTCAACTTCTACTCAAAATCATCTTCCAAATACATCAAAGTAAGTAAATACTAACTTATTTCATCATACATTTATGTTTATATAAGCCTTGCATAATATATGTAATCACCAACAACAACAAGTTACATAAAAACTCAAGTTTATAAGTTTCTAGTTTTTATTTTAAGTTGTTTCTTTACATGTGTTTATGAATATGTAAACACATTATAAAAGTGTTAATATTATGAAAACATGTGATATATATGTGTTTTTATAACTATTATGGCTTTTATACAAGTAGTCTTTGAATAAACAACAAGAATCATAAGTTGTTGTAAGTTTATAAACTACGGATTTTCGGCAGAAAATATATATCGACTTTGAAAAATCATAACTAATTCATAACTCAACGAAATGAGTTGATCCTTGTCTCAAAAGTTAGATCTATGTCTTAACTATAGATCTGTAATTTTTCATAATTTATTTTGAAGTTTAAGACCTCCAGAAATTATTTGGGAAACCGAAAGTTTGACAGCTCAAAAATGGCCAACATAGCGTTTTTAACGAGCTTTTTCACCAATCTAAACAACTCGAAAAATGGCCGTTCTTGATTCTAAAAATCCTTTGTATATAGTAGTTTAATGTCCTAGAAAACCAATGTCTAAAACATTTTGGAGCTTGGTCAAAAACAGCCTCAAAGTAGGCCGAAAAACCTCAGAAAAAGCTGGAAAATATATATATATATATATATATATATATATATATATATATATATATATATATATATATATATATATATATATATATATATATAAACTTGACGTTTTAAGCAAATCTTATTTATAAACTTGTAATGTTGGGTGATTTAAGACATAAAAATCTATAAATATACATATTATCATATATTAATGATATTAAGTCCTTATTATCATTTAGGACTCGGTTAAACACCTCCGGTTTCATCACCCATCAAACAACGCACATTTGCATTTTTGCGCATATTTTGCCATCGCAATTCCGGTGAGTCTCCATAGCCCCTATTTTCACTATCTATTGGGGTGGAAATACATGCTTCATTTTCATATGGACATCAAAACTGTTTATTTCTTATATGTATTACATGTGGTTCCATCAGCCCTTATATCATGAACCGTTAATTGCATTTATTTGTAAGCGCGAATATATTGTGGATAGATCTATTGGGAGTCATGTCCCCCACTCGGGTTAGTTCGGGTCGGCTAACAGCGGGTGCATATATATTCAACACACGGTATTACGTATGGGAATACTGCACAGGGCAAACACATTTCAATTAAGCTTTGGTTGCATGATGGTTTATGTAATACATACACGGAATTTATGATTTTATAAATTCAACTCATCTGATAATGTCCATACAACTGGTCTTTTCGCGTAAACCTATGAGCTCCAACAATTTTTGTTGACGTATTTTAGCGTGTATTTTCAGGAAATTAAGGCAAGTATGCCTCGGACGTATTTTACTTTCAAGCTTCCGCATCCATGGAGTCGCATGCATATTCAAATTAACGGAGATTTAGCTGCATTATTTCGGGATAATTTAATTATGTAATTAAATCTCTGTATTTTGCGAACTCCTTTACTCATATCAGTCTATGTAAAACATTGCTATGCTTTAAAGCTTTAACGATGTATTTTAAAAACGTCCATATAGTGGTCGTTCATTACGATTATGGTTACGCTTCCGCACTTGTCACGCCTCGCTGCCAACCGGGGTAGCAGGGTGTGACAGATTGGTATCAGAGTCATAGTTATAGTGAACTAGGTTGCATTAGTACCTAGACTATAACTGTTACAAAAACTGAACTTTCTTCAAGAACTGTGAACACATATATGGACCCTGATGACAATAACATGTTGAAATTCACCCCTAGGGAAAGGGTGTGACTAGCACAACGGGAGTCTATCCCGGTACCTGCCCATCAGCCAGGCCCGCCGCAGTAGTAACGGGCAAGCATAGGACAGTGGGGATGGATGCCTCACACTCTCCAAGAGTGGAGAAAGGAGGAGGGGATCCAAATCCAGTTTGAAGTCAGAACACCATCTTCCTCTCAAGTGCCGACACTTACCTAGAAAACTATGTAACAAACGATGCCCCTGTTGGTGGCAAGGGCCGCCAGGCACGACCTCCAATTTTGACAAAATCCACCAAGAGGTCGGTGAGATCTTTGAAAGGATTAAGCAGGAGGCAATGCAAACCACCAATAAACCTTAGGCCAACTAGAATACCCAAGCGATTTAACAAGACGGAATCGACGAATTGTGACAGCACCTAGCGGAGCACAAAGCCCACACTGCAGAACTAACCCAATGACTTAACGCTCTAGAGTACAAGGAAACCCCGGAGGCATCTCTTTATAGTATTTCTCTAAGCTTTACTATCTGATATATCTTAGGGTAAATAAGGCTTAAGAATTTATCAGAAAATTCTGACCATATCATATACAAAGATTAAGTATCAGGAACTTTTATGAGGAATTAAGATTTAACTACAATTCTGTGTAGGAAAAGATAAAGCTGTGACTATCTGCCTAAGAAATTTCAAACCCGTAGACTTATCCTCTTACCCCATTAGATACCACTTATGCATTTCTACTATTTGGTACTGGTGCTGATAGGAGCTTTATATCCACTAAGTTCACTAAGCAGATAAATTCCATTAAGTGCTACTTATGCTATTGAGGTTGATGACAGTGAAACGCTTAAGACAAATAATATAAGTCGAGGATGCTCCTTAGAATTAGTAGGCCGACTCTTTGAAACAGACATGATACCCATCAAACTGGGAAGTGTTCACGTGGTTTATAGGCATGGATTGGCTATCGAAAATCGTGTGGAAATAGTATGCAACAAGAACACAGTTCATATACCTTTAGCCAATAAGAAGGTCCTTACTGTCCAACGCAAAGCAAGAAATACCAAAGTAAGCATCATCTCTAGCATTAGGACCCTGAAGTGTTGATAGAGAGGGAGCCAAAGGGAAAGCGGCTCGAAAATATTCTTATTATTTATGGTTACCCCAATGTTTTTCCAGAACACTTACCTGAACTCCCAACATCGAGGCAAGTCAAATTCAAAAATAGGCCTAGTATCAGGTGCGGTACCAGTGGCTCGAGCACCATGCTGATTAGCCCCATCAATAGTGTAAGAATCGTCTAACCAACTGTAGGAGCTCTTAGATAAAGGGCCTATCAAACCGAGTTCCTCGCTTTGGAGGAGCTCCAGTTTTGTTCATAAAGGAGAAGGATGGAACTTTTGGGATGTGCATCAATTACCGAGAAATTAAATAAGCTAAAAGAACCAATACCCACTTCCAAGGATCAATGACTTGTTTGACAAAACTCCAAGAATTAAGCTTCTATTCGAAGATCGACCTAAAGTCTGGTTATCATCAGGTTAGAGTTCACAAGAAAGATATTCCAAAGACAGCTTTCAGATTCTGTTTCGGTCATCATAAATTCCTATTAATGCCGTTTGGATAAACCAGTGTCCCCAACGGTACTCATGGACTTCATCGGGTGTGCAAACCTTATTTAGACAAATTCGTGATTGTATTCATGAATGACTTTTAATCTACTCACGAAACGAGAAGGAGCACGAGCAACATTTAAGACTGATTCTGGAATTATCGGAGAAAGAACAACTATATGCTAAGCTTTCTAAATTTGACTTTTGGTTAGGAGAAGTGAAATCCCTCGGTCACGTGAACAATAGTAAAGGAATCCAAGTCGACCCTGCAAAGATCAAGGCTATTAGGAATTGGTCAACTCTTAGAACCCCCATAGAGATACGACAGTCCTTAAGACTTGCCACTTATTATAAGCAATTTTCTCAAAGACCACCAGAACTCTAACAAAACTGACCCGAAAAGACATTAAGTATGATTGGAGCAAGGATCAGGAGATATCATTTCAGTTATTAAAGCACAAACTGTGCAGCGCGCCTATTTTGTCATACCTAAGAGGAACGAGAAATTTATAGATTACTGTGACGCTTCACACAATGGGCTTATATAGAAAAATAGGGACATAGCTTATAGTTTATGAAAACTTAAGGTTCAGTAGGTGATTTACACAACGCAAGATCTGGATCTTGAAGCAGTAGTCTTTATCCTTGGAGACATTAGTTGTACGGTATGAAGTATATTGTATTCACAGACCATAAGAGCCTCCAACACATCTTGAACCAGAAAGAGTCGAATACGAAGTAGTACCGTTGGATGGAACTAATAAGTAATGGCAACCGTGAAAATTCATTATCACCTGAGGAAAACTAAGGAGCTAAGCCGTTAAGAGTACAAGTGGATAAATAGTTTAGAATAAGGGCTAATAAAAATCGATATTTCATGAAAAGAATCTGATTACTCTGTTTGGTGGAATAAGAAAGCTGGCTATGGATGAAGGACACAAATTAAGATATGTCGTTCACCCCGGATCCAATAAAATGTATCATGACCTTAAGAAACTATACGGGTGGCCTATCATGAAGAATGACATTGCCAAATCGGTCAGAAAATTCCTAACACGCTCCAAAGTTAAGATAAACCATCAGAAACCATTTGGGTAATAGTCGACAACCTAACAAAATCCGCGCGTTCCTACCAATCAAGAAGAACATCAGGATGAATAAGCTAGTCCAAACGTACCTCAAGGAAGTCGTCTCCGGACACGGAGTGCCTATTATAATCATTTTGATATGGATAGCAGATCTACAGCTAAGCTTTTGGCAATTATTATAGCAAACTGTGGATACAAACCTGGACTTGAGTACCACATATCACTCTCAGACCAATGGTCAGAATAATAGAACGATCCAAACCCTAGAACATACATTAAGAGCCTGTGTAATGGATACTCATTTGCCTTAGTGGAATTATCGTACTACAATAGCTATCACTGAAGTATTAAAGCTGCTCCGTTTGAAGCCCTCTACGGGCAAAAGTGTCGATCACCGATATATTGGGAAGAAGTGGGAAATGGCCAAATCACTGGCGTTAAGATCATTCATGAAACCACCGAAAAGATAATACAGATGCGGAACTGACTAAAAGTTGCCCGCAATTGTCAGAAAGTTATGCAGATGTAGGGAGAAAATCCCTTGAGTTCTAATTAGGAGAACGAGTACCAATGAAAGTCTCTCCATGGAAGGGTGTGATACGATTAGGAAAATAAGGAAAAACTAAACCCTCGATACATTGGCAATGCAAAGTCTTAAAGGGAATTGGACTCGTAGCTTATCGTTTAGAATTACCACCAGAGCTTAGCAGCATGCACAATACCTTCCATGTATCAAATATGAAGAAGTGTTTGTTAGAGGAGACACTTGTTACCCCCTTGGAAGAGATCCAGCTAACTGATAAACTTTGCTTCATCAAAGAGCCGGTTGAAATCATGGACCGTAAGGTCAAAGGATTGAAGCACAGTTGTATACCCATCCTCAAGGTCAGATGGAAATTCTAGACATGGACCACAATTCACTTAGGCATGCAAAGGCTAGTTTAAGCAAAGATACTCTCATCTACTCTTAAGTAACAATACCCCTGAGGAAACAGGATAAAATTTCGGGACGAAATTCCCTTAACAGGGGGAACTGTAACATCCGGCATTGAACCAGGTTAGCAACAACGACCTAATTAGTATTTAATGGCCAATTATAACCTAATCAATGGTCATTAGAAATTAACCAAAGTGATTAACAAGGTTCATGAAGAAATTCAACTCAATTCGAATCAAATTCATCGGTGCGATGAATCGGGAAATCAATTAATCCGATCGATTTACGATATGAGGGATTAATTCAACTAAGTATATAATTAAATTATGATTATTGACACTAATCATACACTAATACAATTACTTAACATTAATTATGCAAGACTAAAACAATTCGTTAAAACAATGCATCCATAAGTATTTATAAAATTTCAAGAAAAGGGAAAATACAAGAATACATTTCTAAATACATTTATAAAAAAATATGAAAATACATGGATATACACCTAAGGGCCGGCCATTAGGCCATATGGTGTATTAGAAGTTGACTTTTATTTAAATAATATTACTTTAAACACCATCATTTTGTTAAAAAGTGCACTCAACTTTTGTCTCCCATGCCTTTCATCATTTGAAAGACCAAACATTTCTCTATAAATAGGAAGGCAATTCATTCATTTTATTCACACCAAAATCTTCTTTTCTCCTCTCTTAGAACCGGCCACATACACACACATCACAAACTTTGGCATTCAAGTGTTCTTCAAGTGTTCTTGGTGTTCTTCAAGTGTTTTTAGTGCAAACCTTGCAAAAGATTTCAACTTCTACTCAAAATCATCTTCCAAATACATCAAAGTAAGTAAATACTAACTTATTTCATCATACATTTATGTTTATATAAGTCTTGCATAATATATGTAATCACCAACAACAACAAGTTACATAAAAACTCAAGTTTATAAGTTTCTAGTTTTTATTTTAAGTTGTTTCTTTACATGTGTTTATGAATATGTAAACACATTATAAAAGTGTTAATATTATGAAAACATGTGATATATATGTGTTTTTATAACTATTATGGCTTTTATACAAGTAGTCTTTGAATAAACAACAAGAATCATAAGTTGTTGTAAGTTTATAAACTACGGATTTTCGGCAGAAAATTTATATCGACTTTGAAAAATCATAACTAATTCATAACTCAACGAAATGAGTTGATCCTTGTCTCAAAAGTTAGATCTATGTCTTAACTATAGATCTGTAATTTTTCATAATTTATTTTGAAGTTTAAGACCTCCAGAAATTATTTGGGAAACCGAAAGTTTGACAGCTCAAAAATGGCCAACATAGCGTTTTTAACGAGCTTTTTCACCAATCTAAACAACTCGAAAAATGGCCGTTCTTGATTCTAAAAATCCTTTGTATATAGTAGTTTAACGTCCTAGAAAACCAATGTCTAAAACATTTTGGAGCTTGATCAAAAACAGCCTCAAAGTAGGCCGAAAAACCTCCGAAAAAGCTGGAAAATATATATATATATATATATAAACTTGACGTTTTAAGCAAATCTTATTTATAAACTTGTAATGTTGGGTGATTTAAGACATTTAAATCTATAAATATACATATTATCATATATTAATGATATTAAGTCCTTATTATCATTTAGGACTCGGTTAAACACCTCCGGTTTCATCACCCATCAAACAACGCACATTTACATTTTTGCGCATATTTTACCATCGCAATTCCGGTGAGTCTCCATAGCCCCTATTTTCACTATCTATTGGGGTGGAAATACATGCTTCATTTTCATATGGACATCAAAACTGTTTATTTCTTATATGTATTACATGTGGTTCCATCAGCCCTTATATCATGAACCGTTAATTGCATTTATTTGTAAACGCGAATATATTGTGGATAGATCTATTGGGAGTCATGTCCCCCACTCGGGTTAGTTCGGGTCGGCTAACAGCGGGTGCATATATATTCAACACACGGTATTACGTATGGGAATACTGCACAGGGCAAACACATTTCAATTAAGCTTCGGTTGCATGATGGTTTATGTAATACATACACTGAATTTATGATGTTATAAATTCAACTCATCTGATAATGTCCATACAACTGGTCTTTTCGCGTAAACCTATGAGCTCACCAACAATTTTTGTTGACGTATTTTAGCGTGTATTTTCAGGAAATTAAGGCAAGTATGCCTCGGACGTATTTTACTTTCAAGCTTCCGCATCCATGGAGTCGCATGCATATTCAAATTAACGGAGATTTAGCTGCATTATTTTGGGATAATTTAATTATGTAATTAAATCTCTGTATTTTGCGAACTCCTTTACTCATATCAGTCTATGTAAAACATTGCTATGATTTAAAGCTTTAACGATGTATTTTAAAAACGTCCATATAGTGGTCGTTCATTATGATTATGGTTACGCTTCCGCACTCGTCACGCCTCGCTGCCAACCGGGGTAGCAGGGTGTGACATACTGCTATAAAAGGTAATAAACTCTACTAAGGTCAATTTACTCTGGATTACGCATTCTGTTTAGTTGAACTAAATACTCAAAACGTGACTTATCCAAAGCTTTGGTACATAAATCTGCATTATTATCATCCGTGGCAACTTTTACCAGCTTAATTAAGTTCTTTTCAGCACAATCACGAATAAAGTGGTGTCTTATGTCTATGTGCTTGGTTTTACTGTGTTTAACGGTATTATTTGTTATTGCAATAGTTGACTGGTTATCTATCCTAATAGGAGTATGAGTATAAGTCAAACCGTAATCCCGCAATTGTTGTTGTATCAACAGAACCTGTGAACAGCAACTACCCGCAAAAACATATTCGGCCTCGCACATTGACACGGCTACCAAAGTCTGTTTCTTCCATTGCCAGGAAACGAGCCTCCCTCCAAGGAACTGACAACCTCTAGTTGTTGACTTGTGATTCAAGCTGCATCCTCTATAGTCTGAATCCGTGAATGCCGCCAATTCCGGATCACCTTCCGCGTGATACCAAAGTCCCAGCTTCGGTTTCGACTTGAGGTATCTCAGAATCCGCTTCACAGCTTTCATGTGCATCTCCTTCGGATTAGCTTGAAACCTAGCACAAATACACACAGCAAACATTATGTCAGGTCTTGAAGCAGTTAAATACATGAGTGACCCAATCATGGCCCTATATAACGTCGGATCCACATCGCTATCACTTTCTGTACCCGGTTCGAGATTATGATTCACTTGAATCGGCGTGCTGAAGTGAGCTGTCAGCTTGGTTCCTTCCTTCCTGAAGCGCTCTAAGATGTCGTAGACATACTTCGTCTGATGAATAAACATGCCCTCCTTCCTCTGTTCGACTTGCAAACCCAGAAAGAAGTTTAACTCACCCATCGCTCTCATCTAAAACTAAGACTTCATCACCTTTTCAAAGTCTATGCACATCTGCTCGTCTGATGACCCAAAAATGATATCATCGACGTACACTTGTACCAAGATGAAATGTTCACCTTTTCTTTTCACGAACAGCATACTATCTATTCTCCCTCTTTCAAACCCGTTGTCTAAAAGATGATTAGATAGAGGCTCGTACCACGCCCTCGGTGCTTGATGCAATCCATACAAAGCCTTATCTAATCGATATACTCTGTCTTGATATTTCGGATCTGTAAACCCAGGCGGGTGTTCCACATACACCAATTCCTTCACTTTCCCATAAAGAAACACGCTCTTTACGTCCAACTGATAAACTTTAAAACTTTTAAGGAAGCAAACGGTAGAAACAAACGGATTGTTTCAAGCCTTGCCACTGGCGCAAACACTTCATTGTAATCGATTCCTTCCTCTTGGTTGAAACCCTTTACCACCAGCCTTGCTTTGTTGCGAGTGACTATACCCCGATTATCTCTCTTGCACTTAAAAACCCATTTGGTTCCTATTGCAACTTCTCCTCGAGGTAACTGAACTAACTCCCACACTTCTAGTTTCCTAAACAGTGACAGTTCTTCCTACATTGCTTCAACCCAAGAGTTGTCTTTTAGTGCCATTTGCACATTTTTCGGCTCTACTTACGAGATGAAACATGAGTAGAAGCAAGTATGAAAGGCCTCGGAGTCATTGATCATCGACAACAACATTGTGTTGTTATTCAAACTACTCCTAGTCCTCATACCAGCATTAGGATTTCCTATGACACTCTCAATAGGATGATTCTTATTGATCCTAGATGTTTCTATCTCGTCAACTCTAAGATTATCTCCCAAATTTGATCCTATCTCTCCTAACGGGGGAACGTCTTTAGACCCCACATTTTCTTCCTCATGGACACTTTCTTCAGAGTTAGAAGTTGTTGTCTGATCTTCGTTTGTTGGAATTTCAGAATCATTTTCTGCTGGAGATCTATCTTCAGTTGTTGTAGGCTCGGATGTTGATGGAAAGGTGGTCCTCGAAAAACTTTGACCCTCGTCATTCAGATTTAGTGACGACATGTCCTGTTCGATTATACCTGCATTTCCATCCAAAGGAATGTTAAATGACTCAAACACTTTGTCATAATCAAATATCCATTCCGGACCAGTTTGGGGTTCATGTGTATAACTTGTGAATTCAATCTTATACACAATCTCTACTGTACCATTAGATTTTTAAAAACCCGTTTGTTAGGTGAGTTCGGCACATAACCTAGGAAATATCCTTCTTCAGCCTTTTCACAAAACTTAGGTTGATGTTTTGTTTTCATTAATGTACATGGTACCCCAAATGGTTCGAAGCCAGTTAAATTTGGTGGTCTTTTATTCAGAACTTCATAACAGGTTTTGTTCAATGATTTGACAGTAAGGACCTGGTTTAAAACAAGGCACGCGGTATTCACTGCCTCCCCCCAAAACATGGTAGGAAGCTTTGAATCTGAAAGCATGGTCCTTGCTGCCTCAATCAAATTCCTGTTTTTCCGTTCTGCCACCCCATTTTGTTGTGGCTCATAAGGTGCACTAAATTGATGCACTATGCCCTTTGATAGGCAATATACACCAGTAACCGTGTTTTTGAATTCTGTTTCATTATCACTTCTGTTATGCTTAATCCGCGTTCCATAAGAGTTTTCCACTTGGTCTAAGAACCCGATGAGCTTTGCAGGAGTCTCGTCCTTTGTACCTAAAAAGAAAACCCAAGAAAAACGTGAGTAATCATCAGTAATAACCAAACAATACCAACTACCACCGATGCTCCTTTTGTTGATTGGCCCGAACAAGTCCATATGCAACAAAACGAACGTGGCAGCTATTGAGTTCTGAGTCTTGGACTTGTGTGCCTTCTTGTGTTGTTTTCCTTTCTTGCACGGTAGACACTTGTCCTCGAACTGAAAAGTCTTCATGGGAACACCTTGCACCAATCCATTTTTGGTAATGTAGTTCATTTTCCCTAGGTGCAAGTGTGTCATGCGTCTGTGCCATAAAACCGATTCAGTCTCTGAAGCTTTTGATAGTAGAAAAATTGGCCCCATTCAAGATTTTGGCTTGTTAATGTCGAGCATGTATAGGTCATTCTTCCTTGGAGCCCTCATCAGTATCCATTCTTCAGGTAATTTGAATCCCATTTTCAGCACTAACGCCTCAGTATCAGTGAAAAGTACTGAGTTTTTCTTATCACAGATTTGAGATATACTAATGAGATTGTGAACCAGTTTATCAACGTGATAAACTTGATCCAGTTTGATAGTCCCATTAGTGACCACTCCAGTACCGGTGATATTTCCTCCCTTATTACCAGCGAACGATACAAATCCCCGATTCCCTCCCTTGAAGTCTACGAGTAGACTTCTTTCCCCTGTCATGTGCCTGGAGCAACCACTGTCGACGAACCACTTGTTGTTTGGACCTATATTTATCTCCTGCACTTGAAAGAAAATAGGTTAGTTATCCCGGGAAACCCAAGCCATAACTGGCTTGGTAATATCATTCTCGTCCACATACTTGAACTCTTTCAAATACCCATCTCTCCTTTCAGGTGACTTGGGTTTTTGATTTAGAGCCTGTTGTGGTGCAGAGTGATTTAAGTTCACTATCGACCTTTGTGTAGGCATTTGCTGTGGAGCTCTTGAATAGTTTCGATTATAAGGCAATTCCGATTGATATCCCTGAGCTCTACCTGGTGTTTGATGTCTTACAGGAGTGTGGGACCTAACTGGAGTGTAAGCTAGGTGTAGTACTCCTATAATTCTGTTGCGGTCCTGACCGAGATTGATTAGTGACTCTATTTGGTGAATTAGTCCTAATCACTTTTTTGGGTCGATCTGACACAGGTGTTTGTTTCACAGCAGATTTTGGTGCGGCTTGCACAGTTTTCTCGGTATTATGAGAACTACTTGTGCTTGCAACACATTTAGAAGACTTATGTTGTTCCAACTTTCCAGTTTTAGGTGTAGAATCTACTTTCCTATGTGGATAACTAGAAGCAACATGCCCTCTTTCGTGACATCTAAAGCAAGACATTTTGTCAATCGACTTTTTATGTGTGCCCTTTGACTTAGGTGTCTCAGTAGTGTCTGGTTCTTTCGTTTCAACTATAGTGACTGGTTCCTCCTCCTGATCATTAAAGACAATTTTGTGTTGTCCTACAGGCTTATCACTAGAGGATGGCACAAATTTGACCTTCTTAATCTTGACATTATTACTAGTCACCTTAGTTTCCTTATCTTTAGCAATTTCAGACACAGGTTCAGGTATTTCCTCTGATTCAACTGATTTTTCAGTTTTCTCCTGAGCTTGAAGTACATGATTATCATGTGGAGGACTCTCATGATTCCGTAGACCTACAGGCTTCTTAGACTGACGCTATGCATCTAAGATCTTCCCTAGGTTGAGTGATGAGTTCCTAAACTTTTCAAGTTTACTGTTTACCTCAGCTACCTTTACCTTACATTCAGTTAGCTCTAATTCTTTGGTTTTAAGCTCTTTTGTCAATGCCTCAACATGTTCATACATCAGTTCTAATATAACACACTGTTCGCTCAGCTTGTCTTTTAGAACTATGACATCTTGTGCATCTGCCTTAAGCTTATTTCTAAGGTCTTCCTTGATATCTAATAAGCTAGCATTGTCTGATTTTAATGATTCATTTTGAGCAGATATAGTTTGATGTTATTCAAGTACTAAATTTAACCTATCGTTAGATGTAGCACATAAAGCACATAAATCAAAGAAAATAGAGAAGTTCAAAATTACATTGGCACGATCTGATTCCACGTTGGCTATTGTGCGGCGAACTCCAGAATCGTCTGGTCTTCTGACTTTTCTACCAACATCGGACTGCGTTTATTCGGATTGATGTCCCCTGCCTTTTCCTCTGCTCCTTCACTTCCAGTCTCGGTTACTTCAGCCATAGAGGCTCTAGCATTCGACTCTGGATGTGCACTCTAGTCATTAGTTCCATCTAGCTGTCTGTCTGATGTGACATTTGACAACAGACCAGCTATATTCTATTGACTGGTTGAACTACCTGGCATATATCTCCCTTGAGATTGATTTTGGTACTGGTTCTGGTAGTTTTCTACTTTCGGTCTCTGACACTTTCTAGCAAAGTGTCCTAACCCTTGGCAACTGTAACACTTAACCTTGGACTTATCAAACTCAATCTTATTGTTACTAACGTTGAGGTTTCTGCCCGTCCTCTTGATGAAGCTTTTAACTCTCTGAGTTACCATGGCCAGTTGCCATTGCAGATCCATCTCCTCTATGTCATCAGGATCTACCTGATCGTAATCCTCATCTCAAAGCGCAGGATCGTTGGTTTTGCCTTGAACGCAATTGCCGTAGGCGGCCACAAATGAAGCCAACAGATTCAGATGGTCTTCAGCTGATTTTGCGCTCATAGGCATCTTTGATTACCCTTGAGATGTAATGTAGATGTAGCCTGATTCTGCTTTTCTTCTGGTCTAGTAAACCCTAAGAAAGCTCGACTCACTGAGTCTTCTGATTCAACTGGTGTCGATGTCTCACCCGAAAAGAATGTTGTAGCCGTCTTCACGTCAGTTGCCCCTGAAGATTTGGACTTCCCAAAGTACATGTCCGGATCCTGTACTTGTTCATAATCCCTTTCCTTCTTAAGCAATTCAAAGTGATAGGCCCTCAGCGTTCCTATAACACTGTCTAGAGTAAGAGTATAGAACATGTCTTCATCATGCTTAATTAGCGCCACATACATCTCCCATTTGGCAGGTAAAACATCCAGAATTTTTACGATCTTCTCTGTTTCACTATACTCTACATCGTGGCTTTCTAACTCAGTTAGCAAATGATAGAATCTGGTTATTGTCTCATCCAGCTTTTCATTCATCAAGGCATTGAAGATCGCAAACTACTGCTTGAGCATTTCCATTCAATTCTTCCTGACCCTCGGGTTACCTTCACACCGTTTCTCCAAAAAATCCCACAGCTCTTTTGCTGTTTTATGATTACGGAAAGTGTGCAAGATCTCCTGAGGGAATATCATTCTAATGATAGCAAATGCCCAGTTCTCGGGTTCATAAAGCTTTTTATCATCGTCCTTTATCTTTGAATATGCAAGATCTTTTGTCGTCCCTCAATCTCAGCCGTTGGTGGAATGTATCCCTCGTCTATACAAATCCACATCCGCATATCATTAAATCTTGCGAAGTCGTCGAACCTATCCTTCCACCAATAGTAATCCTCCAATTTCATCAACTTTGGTGGAGAATTCGCTTTTCCAACTTCGTGGTCCATCTCAATAAACCTCTGTAGACTTGTCATTTTTTCAAAGATTTTTGAATTCAAACTTAATTAATTTAATACGAAATGAATTTAAATTAACACTTTCGAACCTAAGTAAGTTCGAATATAGTTAATTTTAAACTGGTTTGGAATTAAATTCGAAATTAAATTTGAAATCCAACTAAAATCGAAAATAATGGCAAATTCGAAGGTAACTAAAATCGAATTCTTTAATTTCAAACTTAAACTAAATTCGAAATTCTGAGCAAAGTCGAATTGGCCAAACTTGAATCAAACCCTAAGGAACTTCGAAACGAGCGTATTTTCTGACAAACTCGAAAATTGAGTAAACCCTAATACCCCCTTAATAAACTCGAGCGCCGCAAGTTCGAAAAACGACTAATACTTCGACTTTTTCAAGTTTTCAGATTAAACCAATATTTTTACGAGTAAAAATAGTGATTTCGATCAAAAACTTACTTGTTAAACTTGAAAATCCTCCAAAAATGTGATGAAAACCGTCTAAAACGTCAAGAAACCTAGGATGTTGCTTATGAACACGATAAACACCATGAACACCCAATGGCTCTGATACCACTTGTAAGGTCTTGACTCTATGGATCTATCTCGACGCGACACCTTCCAACGAGTGCGTAATCCTCGTTAGCGGCTTGACGGTAAGATCACTCACACCGAAACACAGAGACTACCACGGTGATAGACGAACGACTTAGAATGCCCCTACACGATGATTCTCTCCTAAACAACTCTCTAAAAACTTGCAAGTTCGAGATCGCCTTTGGTAATCGCTATGATAAACGTCTGCCAAAAGTCTTATAATTAATCGAATTAACCCTTAATTATACTGACAGATTCGAGTTTATCTAGGACAAATTTGAATCTAGCCCAAGGCCCATTCGAATTTGTCCTCAATGACAAATTCGAATTTACCCTAAATTCAAACCTCACATATCAAACTTATGTTTGAACTTATGTTTTATTCTAAGTTTGAATTCATCTTTGAACTTTATGTTTGAACTTCTTGTAATACATTACACCAAGTTCAAACATACAAACAATCAATATCAAACACACATAATCAAACATATATCAAACACTCGTCAATATTCAATACCAAGTAACTTGACTTACACAAAATGCTATCAAAACTTAGACTGCTATCGTCACACAGGATGTACTAACAAAAAGCAAATTCTCCACCAAAGTTGATGAAGTTGGAGGATTATTATTGGTGGAAGGATAGGTTCGCCGACTTCGCTAGATTTAATGACATGAGGATGTGGATATGTATTGACGAGGGATATGTTCCTCCTACTACAGAGGTTGAAGGCCATCAATGTGTCTTGTCATATCAGATGATGAAAGATGATGATAAGAAGCTTTATTAGGCCGAGAACCGAGCATTCTCGATCATTAGAATAGCCTTACCTCAGGAGATTCTACACACATTTCGCAATCAACGCACAGCAAAAGAATTGTGGGATGCTTTGGAGAAAAGGTGTGAGGGATATCCCAGGGTTAGGAAAAATAAAATGGAAATGCTCAAATAGCAGTTCACGATATTCAAGGCTTTGGAACGAAAAGTTGTATGAGACAATTACCCGATTCTATCATTTTTAACATAGTTAGACAACCACGATGTCGAGTACAGTGAGTCCGAGAAGATTGTCAAAATTCTAGATGCTTTACCAGCCAAATGGGAAATGTATGTGGCGCTGATAAAACATGATGAAGACAAGTTCTATACTCTAACTCTAGAAAATGTCATAGGAACGCTGAGGGCCTATAACTTTGAATTGCTGAAGAGGCAACGGGATTATGACCAAGTACAGGATCCGGATATGTATTTTGGGAAGTCCAAACCTTCAGGGGCAGGTGACGTAAACACAGCTACAACATTCTTTTCAGGAGAAACATCGACTCAGGTTGAATCAGACGACTCAGTGAGCCGGGCTTTCTTAGGGTTTTCTAGACCAGAAGATAAGCCAACTCAGTCTACATCTACATGCGCTATGGGATGAGGATTATGATCAGGTGGACCCTGATGATCCAGAGGAGATAGATCTGCAATGGCAACTGGCCATGGTAACTCAGCGAGTTAAAAGGTTCATCAAGAGGACGGATAGAAATCTCAATGTCAGTAACTATAAGATTGGGTTTGATAAATCCAAAGTTAAATGTTACAACTGCCAAGGGTTAGGACATTTCGCTAGAGAGTGTCAAAGACCTAAACTTGATAACTACCAGAACCAGTACTAGAATCAATCTCAAGGGAGTTATCAGCAGGGTAGTTTAAGCAGTCAGGAAAATGTAGCTGGTGTGTTATCCAATGTCACATTTGACAGACAGTTCGATGGAACATATGACTGGAGTACACATCCAGAGTCCAACGCTAGAGCCTTTATGGCTGAAGTCATGGAGACTGGAAGTGTTGGAGTAGAGGAAAAGGCAGGGGACATCAATCAGAATGATAGCAGTCCTATGTTGGTAGAAAACTCAGAAGATCTGTCGATTCTGGAGTTCGCCGCACAGATGGCCAACGTGGAGTCAGATCACGCCAAGGTAATTCTAAACATCTCTATATTCCGTGATTGATGTGCTTTGTGTGCTACGTCTAATGATTGATTAAACTTAGTTCTAGAATCACAACAAAATATAACTGCTCAGAATGAATTCTTAAATTCAGACAACGCTAGCCATTAGATATAAAGGAAGACCTTAGAAATAAGCTTAAGGTCGATGCACAAGATGTCATAGTTCTGAAAGACAAGCTGAGTGAGAAGTGTGGTAGAATACAACTGATGTATGAACATGTTGAGGCATTGACCAAAGAGCTTAAGATCAAAGAGGTAGAGCTAGCAGAATCTAAGGTTAAGGTAGCCGAGGTGAATAGTAAACTGGAAAAGTTTAGGAACTCATCACTCAACCTAGGGACGATCTTAGATGCATAGCGTCAGTCTAAGAAACCTGTAGGTTTACGATATAATGAGAGTCTCCACCTTTCAATGATAATTATGTACCCCAGCCTCAAGATAAGACTGATAAACCAGTTGAATCAGAGGTAATGCTTGAACCTGTGTCTGAAATTGTTAAGGATCAAGAACCTAAGGTGACTAGTAATAATGTCAAGATTAAGAAGGTCAAATTTGTGCCATCCTCGAGTGATACGACTGTAGGACAAGCCAAATTTGACTTTAATGATCAAGAGGAGGAACCAGTCACTATAGTTGAGACGAAAGAAGAAGACACTAGTGAGACACCTAAGTCAAAGGTCACACATAAAAAGTCGATTTACAAAATGTCTTGCTTTAGATGTCATAAAAAAGGACATGTTGCTTCTAGTTGTCCACATAGGAAGGTTGATCCTAAACCTAAAACTGGAAAGCCAAAACAACATAAACCTTCTACAAGTGTTGCAAGCACAAGTGGTTCTCATAACCGAGAAAATTGTGCAAGCCACACTAAAATCTGCTGTGAAACAAACACCTGTGTCAGGTCGAACCAAAGAAGTGATTTGGACTAGTTCACCAAATAAAGTCTGTAATCAATCTAGGTCAGGACTGCAACACAATTGTAGGAGTACTACACCTAGCAGAGCATACATTCCGGTTAGGTCACACACTCCTGTAAGACATCAAACACCAGGTAGAGATCAGGGGTATCAATCAGAATTGCCTTATAATCGAAACTATTCAAGAGCTCCACAGCAAATGCCTACACAAAGGCCGAGAGTGAACTTAAATCACTCTGCACCTCAATAGGCTCTAATTAAAAAACCCAAGTCACCTGAAAGGAGAGATGGGTATTTGAAAGAGTTCAAGTATGTGGACAAGAATGGTATTACCAAGTCAGTCATGGCTTGGGTTGCCCATGATAACTAACCTCTTTTCTTTCATGTGCAGGAGATAAATACAGGTCCAAACAACAAGTGGTTCGTTGACAGTGGTTGCTCTAGGCACATGACAGGGGAAAGAAGTCTACTCGCAGACTTCAAAGGAGGGAATAGGGGATTTGTATCATTCGCTGGTAATAAAGGAGGGAATATCACTGGTACTGGAGTGGTCACTAATGGGACAATCAAACTGGATCAAGTTTATCACGATAAACTGGTTCACAATCTCATTAGTGTATCTCAAATCTGTGATAAGAAGAACTCAGTACTTTTCACTGATACTGAGGTGTTGGTGCTGAAACCGGGATTCAAAGTACCTGAAGAGTGGATACTGATGAGGGCTCCAAGGAAGAATGACCTGTACATGCTAGACATGAACAAGCCGGAATCTTCAATGGGACCAATTTGTCTACTATCTAAAGCTTCAGAGACGGAATCAGTTTGATGGCACAGACGCATGGCACACTTGCACCTAAGGAAAATGTATTACATTACGAAAAATGGATTAGTGCAACGTCTTCCAATGAAGAGTTTTCAGTTTGAGGACAAGTGTCTACCGTGCAAGAAAGGAAAACAACACAAGAAGGCACACAAGTCCAAGACTCCGAACTCAATAGCTGCCACGTTCGATTTGTTGCATATGGACTTGTTCGGACCAATCAACAAAAGGAGTATAGGTGGTAGTTGGTATTGTTTGGTTATACTGATGATTACTCACGATTTTCATGGGTTTTCTTACGGAACGGGGGTAAAACGTATCAGGACTTTGATTGACTAAGTGGAGAACTCTTACGGAACGGGGGTAAAACATATCAGGAGTGATAATGGAACGGAATTTAAAGACACGATTATTGGTGTATATTGCCTATCAAAGGGCATAATGCATCAATTTAGTGCACCATATGAGCCACAACAAAATGGGGTGGCAGAACGGAAAAACAGGACTTTGATTGAGGCAGCAAGGACCATGCTCTCGGATTTAAAGCTTCCTACTATGTTTTGGGGGAGGCAGTGAATACCGTGTGTCATGTTTTAGACAGGGTCCTTACTGTCAAATCATTGAACAAAACCTGTTATGAACTTTTGAATAAAAGGCCACCAAATTTAACTGGCTTCGAACCATTTGGGGTACCATGTACGTTAATGAAAACAAAACATGAACCTAAATTTGGTGAAAAGGCATACGAATGATACTTTCTAGGTTATGTGCCGAACTCACCAAATAAAAGGGTTTTTAACAAATCAAATGGTACAGTAGAGATTGTGTATAACATTGATGTTACAGGTTATACACATGAACCCCAAACTGGTTTGGAATGGATTTTTTATTATGACAAATTGTTTGAATCATTTAACATTCCTTCGGATGGAAATGCAGGTACAATCGAACAGGACTTGTCGTCATTAAATCAGAATGACGAGGGTCAAAGTTTGTCGAGGACGACCTTTCCATCAACATCTGAGCCTACAACAATTGAAGATGGATCTCCGGGAGAAAATGATTCTGAAATACCTAAAAACGAATATCAGACATCAAATTCTAACTCTGAAGACAATGTCCATGAGGAAGAAAATGTAGAGTCTGAAGTCGTTCCCCCGTTGGGTGAGATAGGATCAAATTTAGGAGATAATCTTAGGGTTGACGAGATAGAAACATCGAGGATTAACAAGGATCATCCAGTTGAGAGTATCATAGGAAATCCTAATGCTGGTGTGAGGACTAGGAGGAGTTTGAGTAACAACACAGTGTTGTTGTCGATGATCAATGACTCCGAGGCCTTTCATACTTGCCTCTACTCATGTTTCATCTCCCAAGTAGAGCCAAAGAATGTGCAAATGGCACTAAAAGTTAGTTCTTGGGTTGAAGCGATGCAGGAAGAAGTGTCACAGTTCAGGAAACTTGAAGTGTGGGAGTTAGTTCCATTACCTCGAGGAGAAGTTGCAATAGGAACCAAGTGGGTTTTTAAGTGCAAAAGAGATGATCGGGGTATAGTGACTCGCAACAAGGCAAGACTTGTGGTAAAGGGTTTCAACCAAGAGGAAGGAATCGATTACAATGAAGTGTTCGCGCCAGTGGCAAGGCTTGAAACAATCCGTTTGTTTCTAGCCTTTGCGTCCTTCAAAGGTTTCAAAGTTTATCAACTTGATGTAAAGAGTGTGTTTCTTTATGGGAAGGTGAAAGAACTGGTGTATGTGGAACAACCACCCGTGTTTAGAGATCAGAAGTATCCAGACAGAGTGTATCGGTTAGATAAGGCTTTGTATGGACTACATCAAGCACCAAGTGCGTGGTACGAGACACTATCTAAGCATCTTTTAGACAACGGGTTTGAAAGAGGGAGAATAGATAGTACGCTGTTTGTGAAAAGAAAAGGTGAACATTTCATCTTCGTACAAGTGTACGTCGATGATATCATTTTTCGGTTCATCAGACGAGCAGATGTGCAAAGACTTTTAGAAGGTTATTAAGTCTAAATTTGAGATGAGTGCTATGGGTGAGTTAAACTTCTTTCTGGGTTTGCAAGTCGAACAGAGGAAGGAGGAAATTTTTATTCATCAGATGAAGTATGTCTACGACATTCTAGAGCGCTTCGGGATGGAAGGAACCAAGCTGACAGCTCATTTCAGCACGCCGATTCAAGTGAATCATAATATTGGACCGGGTACAGAAAGTGATACCGATGTGGATCTGACGTTATATCGGGCCATGATTGGATCACTCATGTATTTAACTGCTTCTAGACCTGACATAATGTTTGCTGTGTGTATATGTGTGTTAGGTTTCAATCTAATCCAAAAGAGTAGCACATGAAAGCTGTGAAGCGGATTCTAAGATACCTCAAGTCGAAACCAAAGCTGGGACTTTGGTATCACGCGGATGGTGATCTGGAATTTGAGGCATTCACGGATTCAGACTATGGAGGATGCAGCTTGAATCGCATATCAACAACTGGAGGTTGTCAGTTCCTTGGAGGGAGACTCGTTTCCTGGCAATGCAAGAAACAGACTTCGGTAGTCGTGTCAACGTGTGAGGCCGAATATGTTGCTGATGGTAGTTGTTGTTCACAGGTTTTGTGGATACAACAACAATTGCGGGATTACGGTTTGACTTATACTCATACTCCTATTAGGATAGATAACCAGTCAATAATTGCGATAACCAATAATCCAGTTAAGCACAGTAAAACCAAGCACATAGACATAAGACACCATTTTATATGTGACTAGCTACATGCCCGCGCAAAGCGGCGGCGGCGACAAATATTTTTTTCGATTACTTGTTCGTTTAATAGATGACGATGATGAATAATATCTTCAAACAACGTAAAATAAAAATACCTTAAGTTTCAATGTCAGTCAAATATCATTAAAACCATATGGTTACAGACAAAAATATGATCAAATATATTTGTGATAAAAAAATTTACAAGCATTTTTCATTTTATGCATCCAAAATATCCAAATATGATAATACTTCACTTGAACGATCCGTTTAATGTACATCCTGCAAATAATAAAAGGTTGATAGTTATCAAAGATAAAGTATTGAAACATATGAGTAATGTGAACTATAGGATTGTACCTTAATAATCACGCAAGACTTCTTGATACACCACATTTGATGTGTAGACTCCATCTCGATTGAATTTCTTGACAGGGGTCACCAATACCTTTGTAGCACCACGTGATGTACCTCCTAAAATCATAATCTTTCCCCCAAATGGGAGTGCGACCCCTATGATGTCTTGTAATGTTCTATCAAGCGCTTCCACTGCTTGTTATTAGAATTATTTATGCAAAAAATCTTTAAGTTGGACCATTTTTATGGTTAAAACCATCAACCAATTTTCATTGCGCAAAAAATTCTCAAGCAGCAAAAACTCATGGGATTGAGATATTATCGGTTGTAACCGATTGAAAGTCATAGGTCATCGTCGACGAGTCATCAGCGACCAACAAACTTTCACCGAGAAATTAAATTCCAACAAAAAAATGTGAATTTGAATAATAAAACACAGACAGATGACAAGTCTTGTTTATTCTCCTTCTTTCAAACAAATTTCATTCAAATAGTTGTGAATTTCCACCGGTGGAGCGATGAAAAAACTTGGGCATCATTCACTTTTTATGAAAATTTTCTATTTACTTCGCAATAGTTTAGGTTTATATATGCAAATATCACAATCTCTAAAGGAACACATTTTGTTAAAGAGTTATAGAATTGTAGTACCAGTATTGTAATTACTCAATAACTAAATCATATTTGTGAAGTAAAGATTGTTAAAGAAATTAAATGATAAAAATGAAATTAAAAATAGCACAGACGATTAGTAAATATGTGTGTTATATATATTTGATAATTTGAAAGAAACAAACATATTTACAACCATAAATTAAAGGGAAAATGGCATGTAATAGCTGTGAACTTTCGGCTTTGTACCGATTTATGTAGTGAACTTTTTTTTGTGCACATTTGGTAGTCAAAGTTTCAATTTTGTTCCAATTTGGTAGTTGGTCGACCTGGTAACCGGTTTCATCCGGTTGCAATGCCTACGTGGACCATTTTTAAATGACGTGTCAACCCGTTTTGATATTTTACCCGGTTTTACCTACGTGGCGGATCCGTTTTATAATATTACCCAATTTATACCCGGTTATAACCCAACCCGGTTCCTTAATTTCTAAACGTCGCCCAACCCGGTTCCTTTCTTACATCGCCCCAACCCGATTCCTTCACAGCTCGTTCTTCGATTATGAGTGTGTTACAACTTAATTTTCGCCCTAAACCCTGCTGAAGAAGAACGAGCTGTGAAGGAATCGGGTTGGGGCGATGTAAGAAAGGAACCGGGTTGGGCGACGTTTAGAAATTAAGGAACCGGGTTGGGTTATAACCGGGCATAAACCGGGTAATATTATAAAACGGATCCGCCACGTAGGTAAAACCGGGTAGAATATCAAAACGGGTTGACACGTCATTTAAAAATGGTCCACGTAGGCATTGCAACCGGATGAAACCGGTTACCAGGTCGACCAACTACCAAATTGGAACAAAATTGAAACTTTGACTACCAAATGTGCACAAAAAAAAGTTCACTACATAAATCGGTACAAAGTCGAAAGTTCACAACTATTACATGCCATTTTCCCTAAATTAAATATGCAAGTACTTTATATGTGCAAACAATGATGACGAATAATAACATGTGTTGATCATCCATTACAATGGCACTAACTTCATAAACTTCATAACCAGCTGCTACAACTATTTAATCAACTTGTTCATTGGCCTTCGGTTTCGTGTAGTAAATCAATCAACCTGCAATATAACAACTTGTATCAATGCCAAAGCAGTAACCCACTCCGAATATGGGTAGCCTGTCCCAAAAAAATATGTTAACACAAACCAAGTCAAACAAAATAAGGACAGAAAATCAGTGAAATAGCAACAAATCTGAAATTTCGTCCATCCGAATTGTTTATACAATCTTTCAAAAGCATCTTTACATTTGTTGATCCAATCTTTCCTAATCTATATAGCATCCTTGAAAAGTTGAAATCTATAAAATGAACACCATGGACTCTGTAGCATCTAGATTGAAGAGCTAACACATTATTGCATAACACTTTTTATTCCTATTCCAGGAAAGACAGTATTGAACATGAGCTTACCAAAAGAAACAACTCAAGTAGAGAACATACTCAAATCAAAGAACATCTTAGAACCCATTCTTAGTACATAAATTTTAAACAAACTCAATTAGTATATAAACTGTTACAGGAACCCAATATATAGCTTGCTGATAGAACCCATCATTCTTATATATTTTATGAAATTAGGCTTGCAATAGTTGATCAAAAGTTATGAAACAAATGGGTCTGATTATGTATGTCAACACTTCGTAATGGACACTACAATTGTCGTCCCATGCTTGAACTAACAGACCTGATTATAGGCCACAGAAATAAACATGCAAATGCAGAAACTAAATATAAGTTTTGAGTTTTATATATATAAAGGGATTCGATTCTCAAATGGCTAATACCTACAATTAATCACTAAATCACTACACACATGAACTATATTTCAAGATTACAACACTAATTTCAAGATTTATTGCAACTGAAAGAAGGAATAAATGGTGAATGTAGGAGTTAAATTGTTCAAGCAATTAACAGTTAAGGAGTTAAATTGTTCATCACACAAACATATCTATGCTTTAGCTGTTAATTAAGTTTCTGTTTTGATAGCCTAGATGCCCACACATACACATGTGTAGGTGCTGCTTCTTTATTTTTAACATCAAGGACACCCCTAGCATACCTATATATTAATTGATGGTGTTCTGAACATTCTATTTTAATTCCTTTGCAACAACACATAAGTACTCACTACACACACATCTATATTGCTAATGTTGCTGCTGTGATTCAGATCACATACAAGCGCGCGCGCACACACCAACTAAAAAATATTTTCTTTTCAATTTCTGCACCTTGAGTAAAGGTTTTAAAAAATCTTCATTTTCTAAAGATCGTAATGAGATTTGAAGTTCGGCTGCTCTCGTACCAAGATTGGACAATTTTCTATTTCAACGCTTAGTCTTAATTATCACTTAATAGGCTGTTGCTACTAATCTTGATACACACCACACACAAATGCAACAACAAAGACAGAAAGGAAGATTAACATCCGGTCCAAGACTCAGCTTGAAACTGAGTTACGGATTGCACATTCACACACTCGCACATGCTGTATTTAATAAAAACATTTAAAAATAAAAACAAAGATAACTTCATATTGGTTTACCTAGGAAACAAAAGAGAAGCATTTCATCTTGGATTCACAAGTAACCAAAAAAAACCCAAATCTATCATTTAAATCGTGCTTTTAACTCCTTTATATCAAAAAGAGTTATAGAGTTAAATTACATAAATGAAGTTTTTAGCTCCTTTAAATAAAAAAATGCTAATAATACAAATCTACTTTGGTTTTACTTTTTTAACAACTTAACCCCTACAACATTCCGATATAACCCAAATAACCCCTTGAGCTCAAGAAACCTTCAAATTTCTGGTTTTTACAAACGATCTGTCCATAATAGCAATCGACTTTGCTGAAATTGCATAATAAGACAACAAACTTTCAAATGGAGTCGTTTTTCGATGAAACTAGCACAACACCTTAAAAATCTTCTTAAAACACCAAATCTATAAAAAGGAAGAATCAAATGTAGATAGAAGTATTAGAAAGCTAGTTATTATATAGGCAAATTCAACCATAATGACTACCTATGTGCGTATGGAATTTGGAAAGCTGTATGTTTGACTTCAAAAATCAACTTGTATCTATTTTATACAAGAAAATGAGGTGAAACTTTAGACGTCAAAAATCAACTTGTATCTATTTTATGCAAGAAAAAAGAGATATCCTGCCAATAATTTCTGCACGGTCTTTGTTATAACAAAAGACAAAATTTTATGAGTTCAAAATGGCACAATCTATTCATTTTATACCAATATTCATTACTGGGTGTCAACTTCATCTCTTTGGAGTCATTTAAACAGGATTCATCAAACAAGCATATTAAATGGTATGAAACAAACATAAGCCTAACAATGAAAGGATTACTAAAATCCATGCAGGATAATATCGTACCTTGTAAATGCGTGATTTATGAAGTTAAACAATTTGGTTAAGGAATTAGAAAGTTGACACTAACACATTTTTTTACTGAAACAAAATAATCTGATCCGACATATTCATAAGAGAACAGAATTAAACTAACAAAAGAATAAAAGAATGCATACCTTCCACAGAAAAACCATTGGAAGGGGAGTTCCAGGAGATAATTTCAGTTTTAAGGCTGAAAGAATAGTTTGCTTGCTCAAAAGTCAACGTGCATCTCAATATACACTTAAATTCTGAGTAGCAGACTTCATCAGCAAAGATATATCAGTGTTATACCTTGATAAGTAGCTGAAAGCTGAATCGATAAGTGATTGGCGCTGATTACTAATTACTGAATTAATAAGTCGTTTCTTTTCAACGCTGGTTCTTTGTTAAATTTTTTAATTTTTAAAATATAAGTTCAACATTCACAAATCAATTTCAGATTCATACTATTCAACATTCACAAATCAATTTCAACATTATAACAAACAAATCGATCTCAGATTCATACTATTGAACATTCACAAATCAATTTCAACAAAAAAAATCAATTCAACCGTCAAAAATCAACGGTCAATAGGTACCATTCAAGAGTAAAAAGTCAACAAGAATGATCAATACGTCAGATATCAACAAGAAATCAGGAAAAAAAAAAAGATGAAATCAACAAGAATTCAGGAAAAAAAAGATGAATCAACAAGAAATCGAAAAAATATCAACAGCCAAGAAGAAATCGCAAATAGTCACAAAAATCAACATCAACAAGAAATCGAAATAAGTAAATTTTTATCAACGATGAAAATTTTAAAACCTTTACCGGGAGAAGGCGGTTGCGGTCGAAGATGTGAAGGGGTCTAAACGGCAGCGACGGTCTAGGGCGTCTCTGCTGGCAGCGAAAAAACGAAAAAACAAAATCAAAGTCTCGAAATCAGTTACTTAAAGCATTAGAATTCAGTTGCTGAAAGTATGAAACGAAAAAAACAAGAGAAAGAGAGATACCTTTATGCTTCTGCCGTTCAAGAAATCGAGCGCTGTTGTTGAAGGGACGCACCGCTGTGTTTCAGAAGAGGAACACCGCCGTTGTCAAGAAGAGGCCGCCGTTTTCGTTCAGAAGAGGGGGCCTGTTGTAACAGATTACAATCGTTATCAAGGAGAGAGTAGCAAGGAGAGCAGGTTCTGATTGATAGGGAAGGAGGCGTGGGGGAGGAGGAGAGTGGGTGTCTTTCCAAAAAATACCAGATTCCAAGAATTCAAATTTAAAAATAAAATCCGTTTTTAATTGGCTTTCTAGAACTTGCTTGTACATCATGCTTTAATTCTTGTAAGTCTAAAAATTCAAGAAGTTGCATTGTTAAGTTGTACATTATGCATGATAGTAATGTACCCGCGCAAAGCAGCAGCGACAAATTTGCATCTTCCAGAGTACATCATTTTTTGCATACATGCCACCCATAAAATTAGCTAATGTGATACAATGATATTGAACTTTCCAAAAAATGTAACATAAATATCAAAATGGACCCAAAATAAACACCAGATCGAATAAAACAACAAAGTGAAATAACAAAAAAAACATAACATTTACCAAGTTCAATTTATACAAAAAGTACTCTCTGAATCTATACCCATGGGAAACTGTAGTTCCGCCAAACCACATAGCAAATACATCAGCAGACGTTACACAATAATGTTAAAAAATAAATTACTACAGCAACTCGAGTCAACCTCCCTTGATCCTTTACCCTTTCAGGTGTACCTTCAAGCCCAAGGATACGATTACAGGCGCTAATAAAGTGTCTTGCACAATCATAGTTATGGAAACTGTGAAACGATTCAAATCCAATGTTATAATATAAATTGTAACTTGAAAGAGATTCTTTTTACAGGAGGAATGAAATTACCAACTTACTCAACCAAATCAGCAGCAAGAACTGCACGTAGAAGCTCGGAACGAGAAGGCAATGTCGTGTGACTTTCGGAAGACTGGGAAAGCCGTATGAAGGAACTATCCCATTTTCATTTATCTATTTTGATCCTTTAGGCACTTTGGAAGGAACATAAGATGGTAGTCATGGCAACAAACAACATCGCCTTCTTCATAATGCTCATTCACGACGTCGGCAAACATTTGCTTTGCTTTCTTGTAGGCTACGAATTGGGATTGGAAACTTCTGCTTGTGGCGAGACGATCTTATTGGGGAAGACCGAGAGGATGGAGAAGAGGCCATAAAATGTTGTTGCAGTGGCCGTTGTAATATTGATGGACGACTTCTTCATCAAGAAACACTGGTATGCACCTCTGCATCGAGATTAACTCATCAAGAAACTATTTTTTTGGAGATTATGAAACGCCGCAGTACGTACCTTCCCAGCCATTGCTTTAGTAAGTGCTCTCTGCCCTGGCTCAACTTGCACATTAACACCTGACCAAAATGCCCCACATATGCACATCACAGCAACTTAACATGACCACAACACCACAAGCACACAAAGCGTGCACACACACACACAGACACACACATATATATATCTCTACTACTTATAAAGCATTTAGCTTTTTACAAGTTATAATGCACAATGTACAACTTCTTAAAGCCGTTGTCTTGAATTTTAAGACTTACATATGCTTAAAGCATAATGTACAAGTCAGGGTTGCACAATGAATTACCTGATTTTACAATTTCTTTGCTTTTAAATTATTGAGAAGCGTCACTCTTCGTATTCGAATAGGTAAGTTTGAAAAGCACAACACAATGTACAAGCTTTTACAGCCTGTAGGCCTGAACAACCCACTCCTCCTCTCCCGATGCATTGGAATACCGAACGGTTATTCTCCACAGCCAATGTGCGACGCTTCCTTCTCAGCTCATCCAAAGCGGTTTCCAATACTAAATGTTTTCGTCTCTACTTAATCTTAAATGTTTTCTTTTGTGCACTGCTTCAAAGGTAAGAACTCTCCATCGATTCATACATCCAATGTTTTCTATCGTCTTTCGATTCTACATCCAATGTTTCAGTTTTCATCCTTTTCAATTTAATCTAGCCATCCAGGTAAGAAATTCTTCTCCATTGACTCATATAGTGAATCCAAACGCCATATTCAAAGAAAACTTCATTAAAAACGGTCGTCAGTAGGGGTCAACGGAGAGCTTGAAGCTGGTGGTTAATGACATTTTAGCTACAGATTCAAGAATGGGAAACCACTTCTCTGATTGGGTTTTTATTCTGTTGATCGGATTGATCCTACTAGCCAAATGTGCAAATGGGTTTGATCAAATTTGACGCAAATACAACACAAATTCTCTCATTTCTAGGAAAGTTTTCTAATTACCTATAATCTGTTGGTGCTTTCAACCCGCTTTATGTGGGTCTCATTCTCATTCCAGAAATGCCGCAAAAGGCGCTGGTACAGTACCGTACATTCTTCTCCGATTTTCTTTTTTTTTTTCAAGGGTTTTTGTTAGATTTCAATGCACATTTCACATTTGTATTGTGGATATGATAAATTAAATCTGATGTTGATCTTGTGGTTGATTTGTAAATTTTGCTTTTGGGGCTGATTTGGTCCTTACTGATCCTACCAAAGGAACGAAAGGTGCTGTTGCGAAGCTAAAACACCAAATGCTTATGTTCTTTAGCAGTTTGAGAATCCTGCCAATCCAAAGGTATCTTTCTTTAACCAATTTTGTTGTAGTTATTGTACAAATCTAATTTCTTATTCTACTTCCTAGATCCACTTTGAAACAACTGGACCGGACTTTTGGAAAGGTTTAAATGGGAAAGTTGATGCATTTGTCTCTGGCATTGGCACTGGCGGTAGACTAACAGGTGCAGGGAAATATCTTAAAGAGCAAAACCCAAACCGAGGGGTCATAGACCAAGAACCAAATCACCAAGGCCAGCACCATCTTACAACATTCCCACTACCCTGAGACATAGTCTTCGGTCATAAGCTGGACGCACACACACACACGAACTGGTATGGTTTCTGTTTTTAAATGAAAAAGACACACTTATAACGTGTATTGTTGTTGCTACATGTATTTTCTACTGATCTGTTTCTGTTTAACATTATATTTTAATGTTGTTATGAACCTAAACTCCCTCATAAAGGGCTGCTATGTTTCTGTTTAACATTTGAACACCAAAGATTTTAATTGTTTGACATGGTTGCAGCTGATATTCAGATTTGCATAAGACCACCCCGAGATTGATTCATGAGGTGAAAGTCCCTCACACAGACTTAGAATGTATATTTATATATACACAATGGTGAGTGAGAACACACACAACTCACAATTTTATTTATAATGTTATTATTACATATTTCTGCCTAGAGAAAACATGTTCTCATTCTCAGCTCTGATTAAATCATAAAATGTCTCTTGCTCTCAAATATATCTTTGCTATTGGTGATCAATCTTTATACGTCACACATGGCTACCATCAGAAAGAAAGAAATTGATGAACTAGAAACAGAGGTATGAAAGAGGTTGGGCTGGCCTTAGTGCTATATTAATAAGCTATCCATGCATCATAACCCCACCGCTGGTTGTCTCAGCCATGACAATTCACTGCAGGTTCATCTTCAACCTTTTCTCGTTAGTATCTCGTTTTTTTTTTCAAGTTGTGTGTTTTGCATATCTATATGGTGGTGAACAAGAAAGCCTTGTGATGGCTCTAACACACTCTTCTCTGTAAGTTTTCTTTTGTGTTCTTCTTGCAGTACCTACGGGTGATTGTCAAACCACTTGGCTACTTTTCTTTGTTCTTGATGACACATAGATTTTAAAATTTAAAGCTTTTTGCACGGAAAATTAATTTGGGTCGTCATGATGGCAAAACAGGAAATAACTTAATATTAGATTCAAGGTTGTTAACTTATTAAACTATTTCATTGTTATGTAGACCGTAAAATTTATATTTTAACTGTTTTTTTAATAAATTTATAAAAAAATCCATGTTTTGTGCAAGTTTGAGCAAATTCCAGGTTATAGGGTTTATATTTTTTTGAAATTGTGGGTTTTTGTATATTTGGGTTTATAATATTTGGTTTACATATGATCTTCATGTTATTTTTTTAATATTTGATTATCAATTTCTAGTATTACTTTTTACTTTTAGCTATTATTGAACTTTCAATTGAATATATGATCAGGATACAAAATCAATGTCTCAAGCACCTCCAAAAAACTGATGCAACTACCTAGGATGCTGATCAAATAAAGGTTATATCTAAAGAGGCTATCACAACACCTGCTAAACCAAAATACAGGTGTGGACCTACCAGCGATAATGTTAGTACCTGCTGACAGTATCAAAAAATCTTTTCTATGCTTATGGTTTGTACATTAATTAGCCATGGGCCCATGAGAAAAGTGTGTTCTATTTTCTATCATTGTTGAAATTTTTTATTGTATTCTAAGAATATAGTATTCTCAGTCTGGTCATTTTGGTGATGACAATTTTTCACACAATCTTTACTACTAAACCAAGCCTTATGTACAAGTTCTTAAAGCAACTAAATTTAAACTGGCTTTGGACCTTGCTTTGAAATCTGCTTACATTGGGGAGGGAAACACCTCTTCGTTTCTCCTGTCTGTCCCTCTTGTGCAAAGCGTGTTCCATCATTCATAGCTCCACCGATTCCCTTACATCTTTTGAAACCCTTTTGCAATCTTCATGTCTAAATCCGACCTGTTGCATTCATGTGTGTGCGGTTGAATCCTTGACCCTGAGATATAATCTCTGGGTGTTAAAACAGAATTCAACATTTCAGCAGCATAAATACATATATGCAACATGTATCTTGTTCGATGTTTAAAGTTATTTCATTTCAATTTGGGAGAGTCATGGTGGGTCTTTCAACTAAAACAACCAGCAGCAGTATGTATTTAAGGGTGGATTGTGTTATAAGAACAGAGTGGACAACAACATTAGTGAGGATGAGGAACGAAAAATGGTTTCATAAATGATGGAGAAAAGTATGTTGTATAAATCGGTAAAACATTATAACGTTTTTACATAAATATGCAGGAAACTGATGTTAGATATCACAATGATATTCTTGACTTCCATATATCGCGTGCTAGAACTTATTTTTTCTTGATGATTTGGTGAGGATGAGGTGTAAAAAATGATTGCACAATTGGTGTTGAAAACTAAATAGTACGTTGTATAAATTGGTAAAACACTAAAACATCGTTACATAAATATGCAATTAACCGATGTTAGATATCACAAGGATATAATATTCTTAACTTCTATAGTATGCACTGTGCAGACACTTAATTTACTCATGATTTAGTGAGGGAAAGGTAGAAAAAAAACGGTTGCAAATATGCAATTGGTGTCGGAAAGTATGCTACATAAATCAGTAAATCATTGTAACGTTGTTATGTAATTATACAATTTACCGATAGTTAGACATCACAACGATATACAATAACTTTTATAGCGTTTGGTCCAATACTTATTTTACTCAACAAAACACAAATTGTTTTGCCAATTTTTGACGATTCGAGTATGTTTATAACGTTTTCTTCTAACCATAAACTTGTTCAGGCATGATTTTACTTCCTGCAACTCATATGTGTGTGTGTGTGTGCTCGATGATTATATAAGTCGTATGTGAATACATTATGATGGAATTTTTATTTACTAATTTGATGGTGCAGCAATAATGTCACGGAGATCTAAAGTTGGAGAGTGCGCTTTTGGACGAAAGCTCAACAACGACTCGCCTTAAATTATGCGATTTTGAATATTCTAATGCAATATGTTACGAACACTAAAACTTCTTACTCGCGTAAAATTTCGTGTATGAATATGCAATCAAACTTGTATAATTCATTTATATGATTCAGTCGTAGGTGTTGCATTCCCAGCCGAAATCTACAGCCGGGAAGCCTGCGTATATCGCGCCAGAAGGCTTATCGAAAAAAGAATATGATGGTTTGGTGAAGTTCAAATTTCAAAAGCTGCTTTTTTTTTTTTAATTACTTTTTTTGACTTTTTTTTGGTGATTTTGTGGTTTGTTTTGGTGATCTACAAAATTGTATTTTTGTTTGGGACCAAGTAATTTTTCTCTAGCTAGAAATTATAAATTAGAAGAATGAGAATTGTTTTCTGCTGTTTAAATACAAGTGGATCACATTTTGTGAACAAATTCTTCGACTCAAGATAACAACCCCCATGATGATCCATTTGCTTTTGTCTATGCTAATGCCCCAAACGAACATCGTGTCTTAAAGGGACAACATGCATGCTTTTATTGTGGCGTAGAATGATTTTAGTTCGAGTTTCCTATGTTTTGTTGTATGAGTGGCAAGACAACATTGACATACTCTCCCATTCCTGAAGATTTATACCATCTCTTCATGTCACAATCTGAACTAGGAAATATATTCTGAAAAAATATTTGTGCTTATAACACAAACTTTGCATTAACATCTAATTTTGATAAAACGTTGGCGAATATGACATCAGGATTATATACTTTTCGTGTTCATGGAGGTATATACCACAACATCGATCAGTTACTTACGCATAATGATGCACCCAGATACTTACAATTATATTTCTATGATGGTCAATCTGACATGTCACATAGACTTCAGTGGTCAAATCTTGATAGAAGGGTTGTTGAAATTCAATCCAGATGGAGTCTACACATCAAATGTGGTGTATCAAGAAGTCTTATCATATTTGGATATTATTTGCAGGATGTACAACAAACAGATCGTTCAAGTGAATCATTATCATAATTGGATATTTTGGATGCATAAAATGAAAAATGCTTGTAAATTTTTTATCACAAATATATTTGATCATATTTTTGTCTGTAACCATATGGTTTTTTATGATATTTGAATGACATTGAAACTTAAGGTATTTTTCTTTTACGTTGTTTAAAGATATTATTCATCATCGTCATCTATTAAACGAAAAAGTAATCGAAAAAAATATTTATCGCCGCCGCCGCTTTGCGCGGGTATGTAGCTATATATATATATATATATATATATATATATATATATATATATATATATATATATATATATATATATATATATACATACTCTGCTTAAACACAAATTCATGTTGCTGTTTCTGGTTGAGCTTAAAATGCACACACACGCTTCTGTTCTGCATTCGTTTGCACACACTACACACACGTTTATATATATGTTGATGTTGCTGCTATTATTATAAAATACACACACATGTAACATGCTTATAAGTGTTGTAAAAATGACCCTAAAACAGCTTCAAGTAAGCACGAAATAACTGCAGACAAATGCTAAATAAAAGACTGAAAACATCATCCACTAAGCACCAAATGCTTGATGTCTTTGAAAGTATTTTTTTACGGTTGTAGTAAAATGTTTTAGTTAAGAAATTGCTGAAACATTTATACGCACATCAATTAAGAAATTTCTGAAATAGTCAGAACATAAGTTTTTTTTGGGACATGGCAAACCAGTTGCATTAAAAAGACAAATTAAAGAGATGAGATAAACCAACAAAAAAAACAAATCATAACTTACAATGTCATAGAGATTAGAGAGCATATGTTATGGGAACAATGGTGATGTTAACTGGGACATGTTGAGCTTGCATAGATTACTACACAATCAGACCAAGTGTAGCTGAAACAACCAAATTAAACATCATGGAATTTATAACATAATTTTAGCTTTTTATAAAGGCAATAATTAAGTTCTAACAAGTTATAAAACAATACCTTTATTATATCATGTATAAACCCAGTAGGTCCTTTGGAAGAAAATAAGGCAACACGAGGTGTAAGCAGTTTAAAGTTTAAACCTTGTTCATCATGTCAAAAATATCTCGAAGGTTGGATCTCTCATTTCCAGCATTTTAATCAGTTAAACGCTGATCAGGTTTCTGTGTGTCATCAAAATCGGAAGGGCTGTCTGCTCAGGTTGTTTCCTGCCAAGCAACAACGAACAACCCACAACCAGCGAAAATAAAGTATCGACATCCAATATGGTAAATATTAAGTAAAGCTAGGCAGTCAAGTTACTTTTTATAAGTGGTAATGTAGTGGATGTTAACAAAAATCCTCAGCTTGAGCTAATTGATGCAATAAAAAATGTGTTCATAGTGAGTTAGCAAGTGCTAAAGAATCCAAAGATATTCCCTCATATTATTCATTTCTACTCATAACCTAAAAGAATGATAGTTTCCTAGCTATACCATAAAATTATTGGTCAATAAACCAATGCTCAAGTCTAATTCCAAAAATTTTATAATATAAGTCATAACATTTACCCTAAATAAGCTTAAGAGGAATCTATACTTCTATAAGTGAATTTATTGAGCTCAGAATAGCAGTTTTTAAATGTTTGTTGAATCCACTAACTTTATCTCAATTTATTCATGTTCCTCAACTTTGAAGCCTAAGAATTCTTATTCCAACCAAAAAATTTACTTACTACTCTAGTGAAAGCTAAAGCTATACAATTAGTGAATGCATGTGATAGTGAATGGAAAAAGATCCCAGCTACAGAGATTCCATTTTTATATGAATTGAAAGTGCAACATCAACAATGTCTTTGAGATTAATTCCTTTTTTTTCTCTCTTCCAACTGCATCACACGTTACCACAATCTTTGGTTTGCAGTCCATTACTATTTGGTAAAAAGATTCTGAAGAGTATCAAGCAAAAACAACCTGTCAGTCAAACACAATCAAGTGTTAAATATTTCTGGATAGTCATGAAATACATTAATAATGGTAATTGTAGGTTGTGAAAGGCATCTAAGCAGTACCGAGTGAACAGCACCAATGCAAGCGCATGCAAGCATTGTGATGTGCATCTGTATGCTTTACCATAAGATCTACCTAGACATTTCACCTGTAGTGTGTTTAATTATCAACATTGAGAAGGATAACTTTTACTTACGATGGTGCATTTCTTTTCATATATTGGTTAATGTAAAAGCATATAGAAGACAAAAAAATATGACAGACTAAAGTATAACAAGAACACACAACAAGATAGCAATCCAGAAACAGACCCTAAAACAAAAACATTTAGACATACAATCACATTTCAAAATTGTGATGGGAAAAGAACTTGATGCTTATTAAACTTCGAATAATATAAGCGTAAAATGTGCATACCATCCAACCCATGTGTCACATCCTTGCTTTAAAACACGCTTGCTAATCCCAGGAAATAAGAATAAATGCATAAAGCTAAATAAAATATTACAATAAGTCTTGCACTACACGTGCTTCAAGGTTACAGTACTAAGTTGCTAAAAACATCACAATTAAAAATAAAAGCAGCTACCCAGAACCCAAGGCATCATAAACTATACCACAAGCTGAAAATGAGCTAAGTCCTCTGGGCAGATCAGATAATAGACCTAAGCAGAAGGTCCAGCTTGTTCTTTACCTTTTCCTGTAAAAATTGTAAGTAGCAACTGTAAGCTAAAGCTTAGTGAGTAAACAAATATTCATGAATGCATGTAAAATATGAGGCGAAAGTGCCTATAAAGGCTGTTATGCTTGCTTGCTTGCTTGCTTGTTTGCTTAATACCCAGAAAGAATGCTGCACAATTGAGACATTTCACGCAGAAAGGAGATGCCACCACTAGGGGTTTACCGCTGACAGATGATCAATCTGTGATACGGGGCTAGCTACCCGTATAATGCTCAAGGGATAGTGGTGAACATCAGAATTGCTTGCTCGCTAAATATAATGCTTATGAGATGCACAAAGAAACGCTAACACAAGGTTTGCTGTATAGTATGCAGAACAATAAACAGATAGCAGATAAATATGCATATTAATAGATCAAATGTAAGATCCGGCTAAGCTGGGCATCACCTGTACCACAGTGTTCGCCTTCACTCACAAAAGTCTATTGAATTCCAAAGAAGTCACATAGAAGCAATTTATGTCTCAATTTCATATAAAACATGTAAACAAGAATAACTGTTACTCACAGTACTGAAAATGCTTTGAAATGCTCTGTAATGCTTGCTCAGGCTTATTTACGCTTTAAATTGCTTTATAATGCTTGCACTTGCTTATCTAGGCTCAATATAGACTGGCACTGGCTTTGACTCGCAGCTGGGCTAAACAGCTTATGTATAATATCTGAAGTTCAATATTACAGAACATGTGCTAAATTAATATTGCTAGCTCAATATTCCAACATCTCTAAGCCATAACTTCTAGCTAAATATTTTGCTAATTATTTTGCTAATTTATGCGTTGTTCGTAAATTTTATTAATTAAATTCGAAATTTAGGGGCTAGATTCGAATCTGAGCATCAGACTCGAAGTCAGATTCGAATCTGAGTATCAAACTCGAAGCCAGACTCGAACAGGGGATTAGATTCGAAGCCTCATTCGAATCTGAAGTTAGATTCGAAGGCAATCTCGAATATGGGGTTAAACTCGAAGGCCATCTCGAATCTGGTGGTTAGATTCGAATCTATGATTCGAATCTAGCCCTATTCGAGCCTGTTCTATCTATTTTCGAGTCTGTTCTACGTATTCTCGAGTTTGTTCATAAGCTACAGCTTTACACATGCATTTTCAAGCCTAAAATCACAAATAAACTAAGCAACAAGCCTCAGTTTGATTATATTATGCATAATCTATCATATTCTAGTAAAACCCATGCGAAATTAGCTTTAAATCACCTGTAAATGATAGATTCGAATCTCATATCTTCAAAACCGAAAATGCAGAAAAAGAAAAGATCGATTCTTACCTCAAATCCGTATGAAATCGTACATTCAATAGGAGATTCACATAGTACTCTTCGAGATCTTTCCGTTAACGTATAGAACACGAGATTTGGCCGGTCGGTTTGGGAGAAAAGCTAGAGAGAAGTTCAATTCTAGAGAGAGGAGCTCTGGAGTTGCTAGATAAGTTTTGCAAAAGTGAGAAAATGTAACTCCCGACTCCTATTTATACTAAATCTCGAAATTACATCATTTTACGCAAATTGCTCAAAATTACTAAAAATAAAAATGCAAATAAAAAGCAAGGTGTTATAGTATGAGCCCACCACGCTTGCACTTCGTCCTCGAAGTACCTAAGGCTCAAACAGATGCGGATATCGAACTCTCATGTCCTGCTCAGATTCCCAGGTCTGAGAAGTTCCGTGAGAAGTTCTCCACTGCACCAACACCATTGCTACCTCTCGATTCCTCAACTTCTTCATCTTTGTTTCTAGAATAACTTCAGGCTCGTCACATTGCAGTTTCTCGTTGATCTTGTAAGTTAGATGATCGGCCCACTTTTCTCTGTCATCTTCTTTGCACTTCCTAAGCTGCGAAACGTGAAACACGGGGTGTATGTTGGACAGTTCGCTTGGCAAGTCCAACAGATAAGATTGAGTTCCAACACGCTCGATGATCTTGAAAGGACCAACGAATCGTGGTGCTAACTTGCCATGCTTGTCGAATCTGAACACACCTTTCATCGGCGAGACTTTTAATACAACATAGTCGTCCTTCTGGAATTCTAAAGGTTTATGGCGTCGGTCGTGATACGATTTCTGTCGAGATTGAGCAGTTTCCAATCGTTGACGTATAATTCGGATCTTTTCATTTGTCTGCTGAAGTAGCTCGGGACCGGCGATTGGTGCTTCACCGGCTTCATGCCAACACGTAGGAGTTCGGCACTTACGTCCGTATAAGGCTTCGAAAGGTGCGGCTTTGATGGATGAGTGGTAACTATTGTTATAAGAAAATTCTGCTAGCGGCAAGTGGTCATCCCAATTACCGCTAAACTCTAAAACACAAGCCCGCAGCATGTCTTCGAGTGTAAGGATCGTACGTTCACTTTGGCCATCAGGCTGCGGATGATACGCTGTGCTCATTCTGATCTTAGTGCCTAATCCATCTTGTAATGCACTCCAAAACCTCGAAGTGAACCGACTGTCGCGATCCGAAACAATTGACAGTGGCACTCCGTGTCGTGTAACGATCTCGTCTATGTACAACTTGGCTAGTTTCTCAAGTGAATAGTTTTCGCGAATCGGAATGAAATGTGCGACTTTGGTTAGGCGATCCACGATAACCCATATTGCGTCGTGCTGTCTTCGTGTAGTCGGCAACTTCGTCACAAAGTCCATCGTTATGTGATCGAACTTCCACTCGGGAATCGGTAGAGGCTGTAGACTGCCATAAGGCTGCTGATGCTCCGCTTTGACCAATCGGCAAGTAACACAATTATCGACATATTGGCCTACGTCTCTTTTCATACCGGGCCACCAATACTCGGCTTTTAGATCGTTGTACATCTTGGTGCTGCCAGGATGTACCGAGAAGTTAGAACAGTGGGCTTCCGAAAGAATTTTCTGTCGAACATCACCAAATTTGGGAACCCAGACACGATTTTTGAAAAGCTTCAAGCCACGAGGGCTATCGGTTAAGAATTGAAATTGCCCTTTCATGTCCTCAGAGTTGAGGTTTTCTTCTTTTAGAGCTTCGGCTTGAGCAACAAGGATTTCATCGATCAAAGTTGATGAAAACAAAGTATGGGTCAAGGTATAAAGACATTTAGCAGAGTAGGATTTACGACTCAATGCGTCGGCCACCACATTCGCTTTGCCAGGGTGATACAGAATATCACAGTCATAGTCTTTGATGAGTTCCATGGAGCGTCGCTGGCGCATGTTGAGCTCCTTCTGGCTGAAAATGTACTTAAGGCTCTTGTGATCCGTATACAGCTGACATTTGGTGCCGTAGAGATAATGCCGCCATGTTTTCAACGCAAAAGTCACAGCAGCAAGTTCAAGGTCATGAGTCGGATGACTCTTTTCATGATCCTTAAGTTGGCGAGAAGCATATGCTATGACTCTGCCTCTTTGCATCAAAACACACCCAAGCCCTTGATATGAAGCATCGCTGAAGACCACAAAGTCTTCATTGCCTTCGGGTAAGGCCAAAATAGGTGCTTCGGTGAGTTTCTGTTTTAAAGTTTGGAATGCGTTCTCTTGAGCTTCTTCCCAAATAAAGGGAACATTCTTGCGAGTAAGAGATGTAAGAGGCATGGCTAGTTTTGAGAAGTCCTTAATGAATCGACGGTAGTAACCCGCCAATCCCAAGAAACTTCGGATCTCAGTAGCTGATTTGGGAGCTTCCCAATTTTGAATGGCTTCTATCTTAGAAGGATCCATAGAGATTCCTTCACCAGATATCACATGACCAAGGAATTGTATCTGATAAGATACAAGATTTGCAAGTTAACGCTGAGCATGAAATATAAGAAAAGATAAGCTTAAAAATGAATAAATCGAGATTGCAAGCACCTGTCGCAACCAAAATTCGCATTTAGAGAACTTGGCGTAAAGTCGCTCCTTGCACAGCAACTCTAGCAGCTCTCTAAGATGCACAGCATGCTCAGCTTCAGTCTTTGAGTAGATGAGAATATCGTCTATAAAGACGATAACAGACTTATCGAGCATTGGTCTACAAACGCGGTTCATCAGATCCATGAACGCCGCAGGAGCGTTTGTAAGGCCAAAGGGCATAACAAGAAACTCGTAATGCCCATATCTGGTATGGAAAGCCGTTTTAGGGACGTCTTCTTCATGAACTTTGAGTTGATGATACCCAGATCTAAGATCGATCTTTGAGAAGTAACTGGCTCCCTGAAGCTGGTCGAAAAGATCGTCTATTCTGGGCAATGGATATTTGTTCTTTATTGTTACCTTGTTCAACTCCCTATAATCAATGCACATCCGGAGAGTCCCATCTTTCTTCTTAACGAATAAAACAGGAGCTCCCCAGGGAGATGAACTTGGTCGTTATGAGTCCCTTGTCAAGCAATTCTTGCAATTGCTTCATCATTTCTTGCATCTCAGCAGGTGCAAGTCTATACGGGGCTCGAGCAATTGGTGCCGCGCCGGGCACTAAATCAATTCTGAACTCCACCTGACGGTCTGGTGGGAGTCCAGAGATGTCCTCGGGAAAGACATCGGGAAACTCGGAGGCTATCGGAACCTCGGCTAATGCTTTCTTTTCAGACTTAGCATCTATCGCATATGCTAAGTATGACACACAACCCTTAGCTATATGTTTCCTATCTTTGACTACAGAAATTAAGCATATTTCACCTGTCTTTCTGTCACCGTAGATGCAAATATTGTGGCCATCCGGAGTAGTGAGCTTTATCAACTTCTTCTTGCAGACAATGCTGACGTCATGATGATCAAGCCAATCCATACCGACGATGACGTCGAATTCGTGAAAGTCCATAGGAATGAGGTCAAGTTGGAACGTGCAATTATCTAACAGAATTATGCAGTCGCGGCAAATTTTATCGGTGGACACGCACACGTTACTGGCCGTTTCGATATCAAATATAACAGGCAGAGTTGTCGGAGTAATTCCAAGCTTAGATGCAAATGCACTTGATATAAAAGAGCGATTGGCTCCTGAATCGAAAATAACTCTAGCAGGGATAGAGTTAACAAGAAACGTACCAGATACCACATTTGGTATTTCCTTCGCTTGCTCGGCTGTTATTTGGAATGCGCGATTCTGACTCCTAGTTGGCTCGTTACGGCGACTAGAACCTCCACGTGATGCGCTATGTCGGGCTGGTTGATTCTGTCTTTGTTGATGATATTGTTGTTGGGGTCGGTGCTGCTGCTGCTGCAATCGTGGATGATGTTCTGCACTTGGGTAAACTATGATGAACGGATGCGTGCATGCATGCTCATTATGTCCAGGGCGTAAACAGTTGTTGCAAACTTTAACTTTGTTAGGACATTCTTCACTGCTATGTCCTATTTCGTTGCACACATAGCACCTCACATCATTGGGGTTACAACGCCCAATGTGTGACTTCTGGCAGCGGCGACACTGCCTCGGCTCAGAATGTACCGCATAAGATCGAGTTTGCTGTGCCGGAGGCGAGCTGAACTGTCGGTACTGAGACTGCTGTGGCTGAGAATATCTGGATGAAGATCCAGAATAGCTTCCGGTGCGCGATTTCTTGGGCGGTGATGGACATATCGGGTTAACAGAGGAAGTAGGAACTCCTCCAGCTCGAATAAAATCCTGCTCGAGAATTCGAGCAGCTTCAACACAATCAGCGTAGTTGGTGTACCTCTGATGCTTCAAAAACTTCTGATACTCGGGATGTAGACCCATAAGAAAACGGTCGATCTTTCGCTCTTCAGTAGCGACTTGATAGTCAGACAGCAAGCTTAGTCGGGTGAATTCAATCTCATACTCAGTCACCGATTTGGTTCCCTGAGTAAGAGACATCAGTCTCTCTTCCAGACGTTTCTTTTCATCAGCTGGGCAGTACTGACGAAAGAAAATAACTTTGAATTCATCCCAAGATAGGGACTTAATCCAGTTGGCTCCGTGCATGTTTTCCTGAGACCTCCACCACATAACAGCGCCACCCTCGAACAGTGTAGTAGCAAAGCTGACCTTGGATACTTCAGCACAGTCGCTGATGAGAAATATTCGCTCAATGCCAGTGATCCACTCGAGCGCTTCAATCGAGTTTGCAGCACTCTTGAAGGGTTGAGCTCCGCAAGCTTTGAAGTAACGGAAATTGCAGCCCTTCGGAGGGACTACAGGGGCTTCCTCCTCGTCGGTGTCATCATTTCGGCGTCCAGTGTCTTCATGCTGCTTCTTCTGGCGTTCTTCCCTTCGCCTAGTTTCGGCTTCATCACGAGCACGAAACTGTTCTTGCAAGAACTTAGCTTGACGCTCATTGTTCTCGTTAAGCATTGTTTGCATTATTTGCATGATCTGTTCAGGAGTGAGTCCACCTCCAGCTCCTTCACCAGATCCAGACATGTTCTGAAATTATATAAATAATACTTGCATAAGAATAGGCATAACTCCTATTCTACCCCATTTCTCAATTCCTAAAGCATAGTCAAAGCCTATCTCAGGTCAAGTTAAAGCCTAGATATTCGAAGCTAATATCTTTGCTTAAAAGTTTGAGTCCAAGTGTTATTGCTAACACTTGAATCCCTCAAACTAAGGCTCTGATACCATCCTGTCACATCCTTGCTTTAAAACATGCTTGCTTATCCCAGGAATAATAATAAATGCATAAAGCTAAATAAAATATTACAATAAGTCATGCACTACACGTGCTACAAGGTTACAGTACTAAGTTGCTAAAAACATCACAATTTAATAAAAGCAGCTACCCAGAACCCAAGGCATCATAAAGCTATACCACAAGCTGAAAGTTAGCTAAGTCCTCTGGGTTGATCAGAAAATAGACCTAAGCAGAAGGTCCAGCTTGTTCTTTACCTTTTCCTGTAAAAATTGTAAGTAGCAACTGTAAGCTAATGCTTAGTGAGTAAACAGATATTCATGAATGCATGTAAAATATGAGGCGAAAGTGCCTATAAAGGCTGTTATGCTTGCTTGCTTGCTTTGCTTGTTTGCTTAATACCCAGAAAGAATGCTGCACGATTGAGACATTTCACGCAGAAAGGAGATGCCACCACTAGGGGTTTACCGCTGACAGATGATCAATCTGTGATGCGGGGCTAGCTACCCGCATAATGCTCAAGGGATAGTGGTGAACATCAGAATTGCTTGCTCGCTAAATATAATGCTTATGAGATGCACAAAGAAACGCTAACACAAAGGTTGCTGTATAGTATGCAGAACAATAAACAGATAGCAGATAAATATGCATATTAATAGATCAAATGTAAGATCCGGCTAAGCTGGGCATCACCTGTACCACAGTGTTCGCCTTCACTCACAAAAGTCTATTGAATTCCAAAGAAGTCACATAGAAGCAATTTATGTCTCAATTTCATATAAAACATGTAAACAAGAATAACTGTTACTCACAGTACTGAAAATGCTTTCACTGGCTTTTCTATGCTTTTAATTGCTTTGAAATGCTCTGAAATACTTGCTCGGGCTTATTTATGCTTTAAATTGCTTTATAACGCTTGCTCTTGCTTATCTAGGCTTTTAATATATTCTGGCACTGGCTTTGACTCGCAACTGGGCTAAACGGCTTATGTATAATATCTGAAGTTCAATATTACAGAACATGTGCTAAATTAATATTGCTAGCTCAATATTCCAACATCTATAAGCCATAACTTCTAGCTAAATATTTTGTTATTTATTTTGCTAATTTACGCGTTGCTCATTAATTAATTTTTTTTTTATAAATTAAATTCGAATTTAATGGATAGATTCGAGCACATGTAGACAGATTCGAAGGTAGATTCGAAACAATGGTTAGATTCGAACCTCATCATGCTAAATTCGAAGGTACAGACTCGAACATAGGGAGTCAGACTCGATGACAGACTCGAAGGGGTCTTAGATTCGAACCTTCATTCGAATCTGAGGCTAGATTCGAACCCCATACTCGAATTTAACTCTATTCGAGTCTGATCTATCTATTCTCGAGTTTGTTCATATGCTACAGCTTTAAACATGCATTTCAAGCCTCAAATCCACAAATAATCTAAGTAATAAGCCTCGGTTTAGTTATATTATACATAATCTACCATATTTTAGCAAAAACTCAGACGAAACCAGCTTTAAATCGCCTAGAATGATAAATTCGGATTTATAGTTTCAAAACCAAAAATGCAGAAAACGAAATTGATCGATTCTTACCTCAAATCCGTACGAAATCTCACATGCAATAGCATATTCGTGTTCTACTCTTCGAGATCTTTCCGATGACGTATAGAACACGAGATTTGGCCGGTCGGTTTGGGAGAAAAGCTAGAGAGAAGTTTCGGGTTAGAGAGAGAAGCTCTGGAATTTGCTAGAAGGTTTTTGCAAAAGTGAGAAAATGGAGCACCCAACTCCTATTTATACTAAATCTCGAAATTACATCATTTTACGCAAATTGCTCAAAATACTTAAAAATAAAAATGCAAATAAAGGGCAAGGTGTTATAGTTGGAGTCTCTCAAACCTACTAGATCTCCCTTCTCGTCTGACTATCTTAGCGATCACTTCAGCATAGTATCATTTCCAATATTGATTAACTCTTTCCATGCTAGCTCCTTCACCTCTACCTTCGGCAATGTATTGAACACTTTAAGCTTGCGCCTTAGGTATTGGAGACCATCTCTTCTCTTTAGAATAAAAAGCTGCAGTTCCCTGTCGAAGAACCAGCTAATAATACCTCCCGAGAAGTTTTCTGCACCTGGAATCCTCATCGTCTTTTTTATTTTTGGCTCAGTCTTATTCTCTTCCTTGCGGAACCAAAGATTTAGCAATTCAGCTCTGCTCGGCTCTCTTTCAGCCTCTTCCATTTCTGAATCATCTACCGAAGCCACTTTGATGTCATCAATATCTATTACATGTTGATCAGTATGCTCATATAGTTCTGTGACAGGCTGGGATTGAATGATTACTTCATTTACATTATCTTCTTCATCTATCACAACCTCCTCATCAGATTTCCAATCAGCTACATCTTCTGGCACAAACTCTCCCTCTTCCAAATCCTCTACATCATCTTCAAAATCAAATTCCAAATCTAATGGCTCTTCATCAATATCCATCAATGCGTCAATTATCTCACGCACTTCACTTTCTGAGACCTTTGATGA